>OZ012738.1:441961854-442491884 GCA_963859935.3 Lathyrus sativus | reverse complement strand
GATGATTTTGGTCTCTTACCGTTGGTCGACTGCACGCTTACGATGCTTAATGCTGCACTCATGTCTACTTTTGTGAGCGATGGCACAATGAGACATCTTCCTTTCATCTTCCATTTAGAGTGATGACTACCACTCTTGATGATGTCTCCTCATTGTTCCATCTCCCCATTAGCGATAAATTCTTCATCGCTCTTGTTTTTAACCAGGAGCTTGGGTGTATACAGGCTACCCGGGACCTGAGAGTTACTCAGGAGTGTATGCTGCAGGAGCTTGACTTTAATAGGGGTGCTCACATTTAGATGTTCTTGCTATGGAGAAGCATGCTGAGCTGGTGGGGCGACACATGTATGAGGCATCAACAAGGTTGTACATGTTACTAGATGTATCATGTACTATCTTTGCGAATAAGTCTCATGTATATATTGATGCTTGATACAACTGGACTTGGGGTTGCGTTGTTTTGACTATCCTATATTCAACATTGGGAGCTGCCACTATCTTTTAGACGAAGCAGTTATGTGGCTATTTGAGTAATGAGATTTCGTAGTTATTTTTTATTCAATTTTGAACATGAGATTTCGTAATTATTTATTTTTAATAATAATATTCATTTATTTTATGAAAATAAAATATTATAGTAATGATATTAATTATTTTTTAAAATTGTTAAAATAATACATACTTTACATATAACAATAATATATGATATATTGAATATTAATTAATTAATATGCATATTATTGATATAAAAAATTACAAATATATTTAATTACTTCTCTTAATGATAAAAAATAATTGAATTGATGTACATTTGATTTTTATAAACATATATATATATATATATATATATATATATATATATATATATATATATATATATATATATATATATATATATATATATATATATATATATATATATATATATATATATATATATATATATATATATATATATATATATATATATATATATATATATATATATATATTTAACTTACTCCAAATCATAGTCTTTGAATTGAATCCAATCTATTGATTAAATTAACCTTTTATTTAATTATCTATTAGATTAGATTCAATTTAAATGCTATTATTTGAAGTAGTTAAAAGAAGTTACTCTCCACTTTATATATATATATATATATATATATATATATATATATATATATATATATATATATATATATATATATATATATATATATATATATATATATATATATATATATATATATATATATATATATATATATATATATATATATATATATATATATATAATATATATATATATATATATATATATATATATATTTTTTTTTTTTTTTCCACCGCAACTTAAACTTTTTGACTCTGGTCTCTTGCTGAATATATCTGAAGATGGCAAGTTAAATTAAAGACTCTCGAAATTAAAATTGGCTTAAAGACCTCAATTTTTTTCTCAGTATTTATATTCTTTACTTTTAATATAATTTTTTAAAAAAGAAAATTTAGTATTTTTTTCAATTTTGTTTAAAAAAAATTTGTTTCCTTTTTTTAAAAATGAATATTCAGAAAAGATTTCTTCATCAATTTTATTTTAAAATATACTTTTAAAAAGAATAATTGTTAATAAGATTTCTTCATTAAAAAGTTTAATCTCAACCATTCAACATTGCTTTTAATAATTGAATTAATATGTTGGAAAAATAATGAATGGTCCATATTTCACTTAGGGTGTGTTTGGTTCGGGTAGATGGAGGGGAGGGGAGGGGAGGGGAGGGAAATTTTTAATTAAATATGTTTGGTTCAAACTTTAGGAGGGGAGGGGAGGGGAGGGGAGGGGAGCAAAATCCTCCAAAACACACTTTTTGGTTCCCTCCGAATTGGGGGGATTTGGAGGGGAGGGAGGGAATATGAGTTTTAATATTTAAAATTTATTATATTTACTAAAATATCCTCAGTTTAATTTTATTATTTCAAAACTATTTGTTATCTTTTGTGTTACTGTTTTTTCTCGATTGTTTTCATCAAATTATTATAATTGTTCTCCACCTTCAAATTATTTTATAATTTTTATAATTAATATAAATCATAATCATTGTCTTTTTTTTATAAAAAAATTATGTTTCGTTATATTCGTTTTTTTCTTTTAATTTTGTTATGTACTCTATCATATTTTCTTTTATATCAAATTGTAAACCATATCATTTTATTTATTTTTGTTTATTCATTTTATTAAATATTTTGAACCATTAATATTTAGTAATAAATTATTTTATATATTTGTTTTGTTATATGATTCATCATAATTTAAACGATGTTATTGGCATATAGTTTAATTTATGTTGGAAAGTTATAAGTCGAATCAATTATACTCAATTTTTTAACTTTATGTGACAAATAAATATTTTTTTTAATCACTCAATGTTAGAAATTTTATTACCAACAAAAATACGCACGAATTTTTCACATTTTAATATCGTATGACTTATATAAGATCATAAGGATAAAACTGTAAATTATTAATAAAACCCCTCCCCTCCCCTTCTGAACCAAACACATTTTTAATTAAAATCCCTCCCCTCCCCTCCCCTCCTCTCTTTTGAACCAAACACTTATTTGATTAAAAAATTCCTTCACCTCCCCTCCCCTCCCCTCCCCTTCATTAAAATCCCTCCCCTCCCCTCCCCCTCATTTGAACCAAACAGACCCTTAATAATAATGTCATTGGATAGAATCTTCTCCCAAAAATAATTTGTTAAACATATGCCTAATTTTAATAAGGTTTTGTCTTATAAGAATTTTTTTTTTTACATTCTCTTTCCACATATATCACTGTTAGACAATAGTATTACATAATTGTTTTTAGCAGATTATTCTATACAAGAAAAACGCCAACCACTGAAATATTTTTGGTCTATATAAAAACTGAAAGTAACTGATATCAAGAAACTATAAACGACCAACTACCTATCGGTTTTGAACTTTAGCATTATTATGCTTTCATGATAATTGCAGTAAATTTTTCTTACATATAAACCTAAAGTGTTGACTATTACCTGCCATTTTTTTTGGATTGCAATTTTTTCATGATTATTAATCTGAAAATATTGTGCATCCACCTCCTCAAAGTATTAATAAATCTCATAACAATTAAAAGGATCAAAGTTATAGACATATCATATGTGGCAGAGGGGACAAATGTCCTTACTATAGTGGTTTACATAAACAAAGCATAGGACAGCTCCTCCATTACTCCCCATTCCCTCACCTTGACATGACTTTGTCTTTTTTATTGCTTCAATTATGTGATACATTGCTTAGTACTTTAGCATGTGAGTATCACCTAATTTAGCAGTACTCAACCCTGCTTTAACTTTGCTAATTGTCCTATTGACCCAATCAGTGCCATGTCCAATCAAAAGTTGATCCTCATGACAAGGCATGATCTCTATGTTTTTCTACATTGGATCAAAAGAAGATTCATCATGTCTCCAAAAGAGTAGCATATCGTTATGTGTTGGGACAATGAAGAAGTTCTATAGAAAAGTCTAGAGGGTTGAATCGCCATTATTTATAAGTCAAGGTCATTCATAGTAAGAGTTTTGAGTTCACTTTGGGTCTATGGGCTAACTTATTAAGATTAGTCTCTTAGAGATTAATGTGGATCATGTATTTTTAAATTTAACTCGTGACTTTCTCCATTGTAAATTCGGTAGGGTCAATATTTGCCTTGAGTCTACGTGACAACCTATAGATATTTGGTTTCTAGATGGTTGAACTCATGAAAATATTAGTATGTTATTATGGGAGTCAAGTGATTTTACTCACCTTAGTTCTTAATGTTATCAATATCTTCTTCTTGTCCTTTTTAAGATACTTTTTTAGGTTTCGATCAAGGGTGGGTGGGTGGGTTAAATGTGCTTCAAAGGTTGCATGTGGGTTAAGTGGTCTGATATCTACAAGACTAAATATTGAAGTGGTCTAGGAGTCTGTGATCCTCACATCGTTAAATTGACTCTTTTAAATAAGAAGAAATGACAACTTATCTCAAACGCTTCTAGTCTTAAGTGTGAAATCATATCTACTAGATATGACACATATGTTATTCCTTCCATGTGAAAAGGTGTTTATCTCCTAGTTTCGAATGCTGAGGATCCTCTATATTGGTTTGTTGCCAACCATAGTAGGAAAGTGAGATATGATCTCCTAAATTCCTTTTAGAAGGACTTATGAGTTGGATCCACCCCTTATGTGTGAGGTTTTTTTATGCTCTTTAATATCTCTGATTAACTAGATTGATTTGTTTGTCACATTGGAGTGGTTGTGAGCGTAAACTTGAGATTGAAAGTGTAAGAGATCTCTTTTCGTCTACCGGTAGGAAATGGTTTTTATCTCATTTTTAGCCCTTCTAAGATACAACAATTTTTCAAGATTCCAATAGGTGGTAATGACCAAATTCAAAAGATAATGTATTTTATGCCGCCTTCGCATATTTAAGGCTTCTTGATTGCGACCTGCCGTCTGCTCTTCCAATTAGTCTAATGGGTTTGATTCTTCCTCTCGTTTTGGAATAATTTGACTCCCTCTAAAATGATTATTTTTAGGGGTGTTCATGGTGCGAGTCGACCCATTGACCCAAATCAAATCAACCCATAAATTACCATTTACTGATATTCCCAACCTAACTTGCAACAATTCATATAGTTTTGATTCGTGTATCAGGTATAAGTTTCTCAACTCACAAATCTGTTGACCTAACCCGTTGATGCGATATTAATGATTCCTTATTTTTTTTATTATTATTTTAAATAAAAATATAAAATTAATATCTTTATACTAATCATAATTTTCCCAAAAGAAAATTATTCAACATCAATACTACTAAAAGACTAATGAGTTTATGTAATTTTAAGATTAAATTTTGTTTTATTATTTGTTTTTGTATCATTTTCAAGTTACGTATTTAATAGAAATAACGTGTTTTGTAGAGTTTTCTACTATTATAAAGTGTTATGTCATGTGGAAGAATTTCATTCGACATTATATGATATGTTTTATCCAACTTAATTGTTAGAAAGGAATGTAATTATATTGAATGTAATTATATATAAATTAATTACTATGTCCTGTCAATGTAAAAAGTTTCACTGTCAATTCATCAATATCACCCATTTGTAATACTTTATAGATAGTTGAAATAAAATTAAAACCCTTTTCAATATCTAACGTCTATAATTAATTATCAGCTGTAAAATCATTTTACAGTGTTAGTGTATTTCAATTTTATATATATATATATATATATATATATATATATATATATATATATATATATATATATATATATATATATATATATATATATATATATATATATATATATATATATATATATATATATATATATATATATATATATATATATATATATATATATATATATATATATATATTTAAAAGAACTTATTAATATTTTTTATTTTTTTTGCAATAAATTAATATGAAGTTGGATCATAATATCTATTGAAAACTCAAAATTTATAATAATTTTTAAGTTTAACGATTATGGGTGTAAAATAATTTTACACTGAGATTCAATGATAGTATATCATTTAGCGATTTCAAACAATTAATTTAAAAATTATACTCCAATTTAATAAAATACATTATGATGATTTATTGAAAGCATAGAATTATTTTAGTATTAGTGTATATCTTATTTTCTCATGACTTTTTACTTTGAACATATATATTAGACACATAATTATCAGTTACTATCCTTTATTTATTTGTTTGTTTTTCAGTGATACTTTTCATCTTCAACTTTTTAATTCAAATTCCTTTTTTTCTTTTTTTTTGTTGTAATTATTCGTTTTTAATATAACTTTTATTAATTCTTTCTTTATTTTCATGCATTTTCATTACTTCATTTTGCTTACTTAATTATGTTGTTTTCAGTTGTATTGCTCCATATCTGTGTTTGTGGAGAATGATGATGCCCTCAAGAATTGATGGTTGTCATGGCTGAAGTATGGAAACAAAATCAAATGCTTTAACAACAAATTAGTATAATCTTAAAGGAGGACTCACAGTTGGCAAAACAATTATACTAAAACATTTGAGTTCACACTGTTCAAATGTTGAAAATAGAAAGAAAAAACAAAGTATTATTGGTTCCTTTGCCATATATAGAAGATCTACTTTTGAGCTGTCATTTGTTATTGTTGCAAATTTGTTTGGAAGTGTTAGGCTTTAGTGGTTGCATTTACAGTATATTTGTCACTTGAATTTGTTCACATTGCCTTTGGGGGTACTGAAACATTGAGGAAAAGTTGATGCTGAAAAGTGATAATAAAAACTAGAAGGATTTGGACTTTATTTTGTTATCTTATCTTGGGACCAAAAGTGTGATGATTATGATTTCTTTTGTGTGTAGTGTACTATACTTTATTGCTCTTCATGTTCTTTCTCACAACTCAAACTCCCACATTAGTGAAAGAACCAGTTGCACTCCCAATATTTGGGTTACACTCTGAATCTTAGGATAATGGATTCAGTGATGTCTGAAATGTCCCAACAGACAATATATTTCATCTTCATTTATGTATGCTATTCACATATAGAACATGAGAGATATCTTTTAGAATGTTTAGTGACACTTTGTAATTGTTGTGTATATGTAAGAATTGTTCTAATATTGATTGTTATTGTACTATTTGTTAATGAGTGAATAGGCAACTTAATTCTTAAGAAAGTCAATTAAATCCAATTCAAGGTACTATGCACAATTGGTGCTTTGTCAGTATGTTTCTATTTTGTGGAATATTTGTAACCTGATCTATTTTCACTTTTGATTATATATATATATATATATATATATATATATATATATATATATATATATATATATATATATATATATATATATATATATATATATATATATATATATATATATATATATATATATATATATATATATATATATATATATATATATATATATATATATATATATATATATATATATATATATATATATATATATATATATATATATTCTTTTCAGAAATTAAAATTAAATACAGTTGATGAACTGAAGATCTTGAATCAGTATGCGTAGTGAAAAGTGGAGATCAGAGAATGTACATTACTTTCCGTTGAACTGACTTTATATCTTGTGTCTAGTGGAGTGGATTGGAGGTGAATTGGGCCTATGGCCGGCTCTGAACAGTTGTCCCCAACGTTTTGTCGGTCAGTGAGGCAGTTATGGAGGTCTTTAGTAATTTTGGTCGGCCTCCAAAGATGTTGTCTGATGTGAGATAGAATTGAAACGTTTAGAGTTAGTTGAGAAAGTAATAGGGAACAAGCGCATTAAATGCATTTTCATCATTGAAACGTTTCCCTGCTTTCTTCTGACACGTGGATTGACGCGACGAGTTAGGGCATGATGCAACTTATAGTGCACTCATGTTTGCGTGTGTTTCCAAGGAGAAATCCAACCGTTGATTTCACATTTTTTTCCATCGCAAATCTGGACCGTTCAATCATTTTCCCTATAAATAGGGGAGTTGAGCGCTGAAAAAAATTTCACAATCTTTGGTATTCAAGCTCCTATTCACTTTATTAGTAAGCGTTTTCGCCTCTTCCTTCCTGAGAGCATTGGTCAGATAGATTTTAGTTTCTTGATCAAAGTCTACACCTTACTTTATTCACTAATCTTCATCAATCTCACATACCCAAGCACCCTCTTCATCTTAATCTTTTTCTTCAACATATCTTGTTTTCTAGTTAGGAAGAGTGATAGTACTATTCATCTACCGAGGGATTATGAGAGCGATACTTCTTCTGCTGCAAGAATAGAGGTATCCCCCAATTCTCATCTCCCACCTCTTGCTTGCGACCGTCTTAGCCCATAAGTTATATCTTTATCTGACGATTTTCATTCGGAAAGGGTATATAGGAACTCCCTTGATGAAATAATTTATTCACTTTTATCAGACGATGGTGAAGGGTATCTTTTGAAGCCCTTTTATCAGATGATGGAAAAGAGGGAAATCGTAACGAAGTTCCCGTGCCCCTTCCCGTTTTAACTGAGGAGGAGATACAAGCTATCAAGCCGATGAGGGAACACGTTGGCGACTTCATTCAACTTTACTTGAGGACTAATAATCGCGAAACTCAACGATGGTGAAGTGAATACCCATTTGCAGTTTTGGGGTAGGCTCGATGTAGTTTCTTTGATCACGTATGGTGAGCATTCTGAGGTTGGCCACCTGGCCCAGAGAGGCGTGACATTAGTAAAGCCAACTGATGCAGTGACGTATGGCTAGATGGATGTTGAAATGGTGGATACTGTTGGAACAAGTTTGGTTCTACATCTATTATCCTTGAATTTTGATGATAACAAAGTATAAATAATAATTTTGTACTCTAATAGTTTGTTGAGTGTGCATAATTTGAAAAAGTCAGAAGCTAGATGAAACAGACTCTGAACAAGCCATATCCTGAATAGAGTAGACTCTGATCAAGCCAGATCCTGAATAGAGAAGACTCTAAACAAGCCAGATGTTGATCAAAGCTAATTAAAACAGACTTTGTACTTTGAACAAAGAAAGACTCTGAACTCTGGATATATATACTCTATATTATGCACACAAAAAAAGACTTTGGACTCTAGATATAGAGACTTTGGACACCATTAGTTTTTAACCCAAAGTGATAATATGAAGAAGTATTAAACTTAAAGTCAACTCCGGATATACCAGGCAATGCTTCTGAAGTAAATAACCCATATGTACTCTGATTCAGTCAAGCCTCATATTGACTAGACTTTGAAGTCTATTTGTAAGGCTCTGGACTCTGATCAAACTTCAAAATATCTCATATACAAAGCCAATGATTTAGAGAAAATGAATGAATGAATATGCTAATAGTATATTACAAGTTAAGCAGCAAAATCAAAAGGATTGTACTACCCACGACTATAAAAGATTTTCTCTCCACTACCCACGATTTACAACTAAACCTCATACCAATTATTATAGTTGTGGATTTGAATAAGTTTCCAATTCTATCCTCTAATAGTCTTATTCTTCATCTATATAAAGAGGGAAAAGGAATATTGAAAGAAGAATTTTTAGCGAGCAAAAACACGAAGAACTTCATGCTGAAAGAATTTCAATAAAGGAAATCAATATCAAGAAAGAGAAAATTGAGAAAAACACTTAGAACTTCATTTCATATATTCTTAAGTGAAAAGTATGATTATCACTGTGTGTATCTGCTCATTTATAAGCAATATTATAAACACAGATATTGTATTTAATACTTGTTAAAATCCTTGAGGGACTAGGTTATAGTCAGAAGCCTCAAGAATTCATTGATGGGTAGTCTTTAACTTATAATTCCTTAAGGGATTAAGTTAAGTCAGAATCATTGAGAAGTTATTGACGGGTAGTCTTTGAGATTATAATCAGTTTGATTATTGGATTAAGTCCCATTGAGAAGAAAAAATCACTCTGGCGAGTGAACTGGATTAACCTAGTTAATGATAAACCAAGATAAAAATACCCTGTCATTTTTATCATTGTTGCTATTGTTTTTTGGGATAACAAAAAATTATCATATTTGAAACTCAATTCAATCCCCCGTTTCTTGTGTTTCATGAACCTTCAATTGGCATTAGAGCTCCAGTTCTGGTATTGACTACATTTTGTCAAACACTTAACCATGTCAGATAAAGATACATATTTTGAAACACATAATGGCACATGAAAACACTTGTAAAGATCATTATTCGGCCAAACCTCCAATCTTTGACAAAGAAAAGTTAGACTATTGGAAAGATAAATCAAAAGTTTCTTCATAGGTTGTGATCCTGATCTATGGGATATGGTAATAGACGATTACACACATCCTACAGATGAAATGGTACAAAGCTTGAAAGAAGCAAAATGAATGAGCAGCAAAAGAAGGATCACAAGAATCATCATAAATCCGTAACTATATTGTTGAATGATATTTCCTATTCATAGTATGAAAAGATTACAAATACAAATTCTGCCAATTCTATATATATATATATATATATATATATATATATATATATATATATATATATATATATATATATATATATATATATATATATATATATATATATATATATATATATATATATATATATATATATATATATATATATATATATATATATATATATATATATATATATATATATATATATATATATATATATATATATATATATATATATATATATATATATATATATATATATATATATATATATATATATATATATATATATATATATATATATATATATATATATATATATAAAATGACTCATGAAGGAAATGAGCAAGTTATGGAAACAAAAACCTTGGCTTTAATCCATAAATATGAAGCTTTAACAATGGAAGCTGATAAAATGATTGAGGAGATGTTCTCAATATTTCAAAATCTTGTGGTTAAATTAAAATTTATGAATAAAGGTTACACCACTGCTGATCATATAAAAAAAATTATCAGAAGCTTGCCAAAGAAATCGAGGCCAATGGTGACAACTGACAACACTTAAGGTGTCAAAGAATCTGAACAACATGACTCTGGAAGAACTTATAAGTTTTCTAAGGAGTCACGAGATTGAGCTTGAAGAGGATGATCCCTAGAAGAAATTAAAGTCTGGGGCTCTGAAGTCCAAAGGCAAGCCTGAGAAGGCCAAAACTCTTTAACCTGAAGAAGAAGAGTCTGAAGAAAGCTCTGAAGAAGAGAACAAGCTTTATCTACTCTCTAGAATGGTCAACCAACTATAGAAGAAAAGATAAATAAAGTTTAGAGGCTATAAAAGAATAGCTAGACAATTTGAGTCAAACTCTAGGTAGAAGAAGTCTGGAGCTGACAAGGATGTTACCTGCTTTGAATGCAAAGAGCCTGGACATTATAAGAATGAGTGTACCAAACTCAAGCCTAAAAAGAAATTCTTCAAAGAGAAGAAGAAGGTAATGATGGCAACCCGAGATGACTTCAGAAGATGATTATGAAGAATAGCAGGCTAACATGGCTCTGAAAGCTAGCACAAAAGCATTTGAATCAGGATCATATTCAAAATTATACTCAGAGTCTGACAAGGTATTTTTTCATCTCACTCGTTTTGAATTAGAATTATCCTTAGCTGAGATTCTTGAAAAGAGTTAGATGCTTCAGCAAAGATACAAGAATTTGAAACAAATCCATGTAGTCGGTTTTGAAGCCCATAGTGAACTGTTGAAAGAAAACTCTATTTTAAAAGAAAGATTCAGTGGTTTAGAAAAAGAAAACTATTCCCTTAAAAGCAAAAGTGAAAAAATTGAAAAAGAAATTCTTTCACAAGCTTCTATAAACTCTAAATGTTCTTCTAAAAGATATGAAACATCTTTTAAAAGATTCTTAGCAAAAAACATAGAGAGAAGCAAGATGAATTCAATGATCTATAAAGTTAGTTTAGTGGGAACGGGAAAAGAGGCATTGGTTATGTTAAACCAAAGAACTCTATGTTCAAGTCTAAACCAAAAGATACTGTGATAAAGCCAAAAGTTTTATACTCTCATTTCACCTATGGATACACATGTAATATATATTTTGCACATAAAGCCTGGGTTGATAAGACCTCTAGGTATCTTATAGACAACAAATTCATCTAGAATCTTAGGATCCTCAACCAAGTCTTTATTCTTAGAAACAATTTCATTTACCTCAAGGGTCAACTGAACAAAAGAAGAGAAAAATACAGGTCTCTTCAGATTATCCTTAGATTGAAGCATTCGTTCAATGATGGGACTTACCCAATTAAATGCATAATTTATGAGAAGTGCCCACATAAGGTAGAGGTCAAAGTAATTAGCCATGCCCTAATTCTTGTGTTTATTATAGAACACTTTAACAGGTAACTAGTGCAAAAATCACATGTCAAATTTTACTTGACTAATAGGAAAGTTTGACATACCAAGATTCTCAGCCACATGATTTGACATCGATAAGACAAAATGAACTCTATCATACTCAGTCAGTTTAACACCAGTCACACTCAAATCACAAGAGGTTAAAACAAGGTATTTAGTAAAATCCATGTAATAGAATCTAACTACCTTATCCTTAAACCTGCTTTCAATGTCACCAGGGGTATGCACAAGATTTCAATAAATTGCTTTGAAATAGTCATGAGTATACTTCTTGTTCAGCCAAATAAATTTCAATAGTTTATGATCAGCAAAAGATTCGGAAACCTGGATCTTAATTCAAATTTAGCAAATGCATCAACATAATACTCAGGATCAATCGGCTTTTCATAAATTTCCTTGGTACAATTGCATATTGTCCTAAAAAACAAGATGCTTTACCTTATGACAAAAACCAGTAGCAGTTTGAATTTTTGAAGATTTCTTCGTTGGGACCCTTGCATCATAAGTATCCTTGCTTGCACGAACTTTTGTCTTTGGTTTCTTTGAAATTTGAGGATGAGAAGGATTTGATGAAGACATTGATCTCTTGCCCTGTTGCTTGCCAGAGAAACTCTTCAAAGGGAGATGAGAAGCCATTGATGATGTTAAGAAAAGAGTGGGGTGATGGAGTGAAAATGATGATGATTGATGAAGATGCAAATATGAGATGAATGTTTGATGATGATTTAGTGTGATGTTTATGTTTTTTGCTCAAAAGGGTTTTGATGGTTCGAAAATGAAAAGAAAAGAGTGAAAACTGAATGAAATTAAAAAATAAGCGTGACTTTTGAGTTTGTGATTTGAATCATATGTAAAAGCTGATTCAAATAACGAGTTTTATTTTTTTAAGAGAAAAACAATTTAATTTGAATCAAGTGCAATGGCTGATTCAAATTAATATGAACAACCCCAAAATGTTTCAAGTCCCAAGCTTTTGATTCAGATCAGATTCAAAGGAAAAATGATTAATTCGAATCAAATAGTTCAGTTTGAAAAATAAAACTTAATATGAGGTTTTTCAAATTCAGTTAATTTTAATGATGAGAAATATCTTTAATGCAAATGGAAAATGGATTTTAATGATATGCATGAATGTAAAGAAAAATGAGTTATTTTAATGCATATGTTCAAAATGATTTTTAATGCTAAACGCATTTTTTTGTGAATGTAAAAATGATTTTAAAGCACAAGAATTCTAATGGTAATGTATGAATGCATGAATAATGCAAATGAATGCAATGAACGGATGAAATAAAAATTACACCAATGCAGTGAATGTTTGAATGATTAAGGCATGGAATGCACAAATATATCACATAAAACATGTTTCAAACATGCAACACATTTAGCCAATTGAATACATTCAACCATGTATACTCACAAAAATGAAAGTGTTGAAACGATCATACCAATTTAGACAGTCTTGGCTTAACTTGTTGCATACGATCCTGATAAGTAATCAACAACAAGAATATCAAAAGCTTTGAAATGCGAACAATCATGTAGTAATTGGACACAATCTTCTTTTGCACGTCTGAGGAACATTATCAGACTCTCCTTTATAAGGCTTCAGATAAACTTTGAACGAAGATGATTTGATTATCACTAATTAACACAACTTGTCAATCCTGAATAACTAATTCAAGTCTTTGACGATCGATAGCCCTTCAAGGAGTATACTGTATCCTTGAATCTTTTGTAATTATTGAAACTTTAGAGAATCATTGACAATAGTAATAAAACCGCCTATTCAACATGAGAGAGAGAGTGTGTGTGTGTGTGTAAAATATTTTTACACCGTCAACCAATGAGAAACGTATATCCCGCTAAATTGTGTTTTTATTTTTAAAATCCTTATATAACATGGATAAATTATAAAATTCTATTGAATGATGGTAAATAACCTATATATTAAAAAAAAAACGTTATTAACTTGTATTCCAACATTTTTACTAATATGGCCTACATTCAACATGCAGACGCCATATGATATGACTAAAGCAGTGAAGAAAGAAGGAATTCACCATACCATATGGCGCCACCATTGTAACCCTTGCTCTAAAAAAATCATGCATCCAGGGGAGGCGCCATATGATCAGTTGTTTCCTTTTTTCATTTTAATTAATATTTTCTATTAGAAAATTATGAAATAAAATTTAAAATAATTAAAAAAAATTAAATTATAATATTTGTAATATAAAAAAGCGTACAACAGATGAAAAAAATTCAATGACCGACCTTATCAAAACGTCCACCGGTTCCACATGGTGGTGGATTCGTGCGGCGTCGAGGTCTACCACGAGCTTGTTGAGGTTTATGTGACCTTTGCGTGTTGACTTATGGAAGATGTATTTGTTGAAATGGTCCCGGTGTATTGAATAAACTTTGAAGCATCTGTCTCCAATAGTTGGGGGGGGGGGGGGGGGGGCTGCTGCCAACGACGCTTCCGTAATTCAGTTCCATGTCCATGTTTTTGTAGTTGGGACGGGGTGGCTGGGTTAGGTGTGGATGGTATGGTTGGCCAAATTAGTATATTGAATAGTTTTGGAAACGATGCAATGGTTGTTGTGGGGTCTGGTAGTCAAAAAGTGGGTAGGTATTTTGATGGTAGGACGATTGTGTGTTCATTCGTGAGGGGCTATAGTGGGTTGGGGTGGGGTCGAAAGAGTTATCGAGACTATAGTTGGATGGGGTGGGGTTGATAGATTTATTAGGGCTATAGAAAGAAGTGATGTCAGTGTCGGGAGGCTGGCGGTAGGGGTAAGGCTCTTGTTGTTGTGATTGGGTTGGTGGCATGAATGAGTTGCGGTTCTGGAAGATTGATTGGATGGATATACTTGGTTGTTGGATATAACACGGCGTTTGGTTGTTGGATATAACACGGTGTTTGATGTACAACACAATATTTGAAGTTCTGGAAGATTGATTAGAGTCGATCGAATGAATCTGACTCTGTGTAAGATCTATTGTCGTAACGAGGTATGTCTGTTTCGATTAATAGCTTCTTTTCGGAAGAGAAGTGATTCATGGAAGATATGGTCAATGGGTCAAGCGCACACTTATATAATAACGAATCCAATGTAGGACCATTGCAAGCTCAACTCTCAATTGATATGCAATAAAATTTTGTCAGTCATTAGCGACAACCCTTCTTTGAAGGTGAGTACCATAATCTCATATATGGTTCAAATATACAACTATACTCCTTCGTATAGGAAAGCATGGATAGCTAGGACTAAGGCGGCTGAAACGGTGTTCAGAAATTGGAAGGATTCTTACAAAGAACTTCCAAAATACTTGGTGGCACTTAAACAATATGCTCTAGGGACTGTTGCCATCTTGGAGACATTGTCGGCGTATACGCCAGACGGGACTTGTGTTAGTGGAAATGGAATTTTCCACAGAATCTTCTGGACGTTTGAACCATGTATCAAAGGCTTTGCTTACTGTAAACCTATTATTCAAATTAATTGCACATGGTTGTACGGGAAATATAAGGGCACGCTACTCATGGTGGTGTCACAGGATGACAACATCAACATTTTTCCAATCGCCTTCGCTCTAGTTGAAGGGGAGACTGCTAGGGTTGGAGTTTTTTCCTAAAAATCCCCGCTTATACGTTTCTCCCCAACCTAACTTATGTTTGATCTCTGATAGGCACTCATCAATCGAGAGTGCATACAAGAATCTTGATAACGGTTGGCAGGGTCCTCCCTTAAACCATGTGCATTGCATAAGACACATTGCTCAAAATTTCATGCGGGAGATCAAATACGAAACACTAAGGAAGAAGATTGTGAACACAGAGTATGCACTAACAGAGCCCACTTTTAAACACTACCATGACGAGATCAGAATGACAAACACATGCATTAAGATGGATTGGTAATATTCAACTAGAGAAATGGATAAGGGCATACGACAATGGGGTGGGATGGGGCCACATGACAGCAAACCTCGTTGAATCAATGAATTTTGTATTCAAGGGAATCTGAAATCTACCGATAACTACTTTGGTAAAGGCAATATATTTTAGGCTTGGGGAACTCTTTGACACCAGACTTACAAAGTGGGGTTCTGTATTACAATCTGGGCAGCTGTACAATAATAGTTCAATGAAATTAATGAAGGACGAAGCTGCCAAAGCCAACACACATGTGGTCACAATCTTTGACCGTAATAAAGGTTGGTTCAATGTTGCAGAGTCAATTGATCACAATGAAGGAAGGCCTAGAGGATGTTACCGAGTGGAACTAGATAAGAGTTGGTGTGACTGTGAAAAGTTTCAGGCATTTCGTATGCCTTGCTCCCATGTTATAGCAGCATGTTCGAAGGCTCGCCAGTACCCAACCAACTATCTTTCTCCTGTTCACTAAGTCATTAGTCTATGCAATGTCTACAACAGTAGCTTTCAGGTGGTAGCAAAGGAGGACTATTGGCCTCCATACAAAGGCAAAATTGTCTGGCATAATGATTTGATGTGAAGAAAGAAAAAGGGTCGCCCTAATAGCATGCGTATTCAAACAGAGATGGATACAGCAAACAAAATGGTCAGATTATGTAGTTCTTGCCGGCAGCCGGGACACAATCGTACAAAATGTTCCAATGTAGGATAAAGCACAAGATCATGGTTTCTAATGTAACCTTGTCTCTTTATATCAACAACAAATTTCATTCCATCAATAGCATACCTAAGCGATTATAATTAACATCAACATAACTTAATATCTCAACAACAATAATTAACAAACAATATAAACTAATATCAAAATAACAATCCAAAAATAACAACAAACCAAAATAAAACAACTCAATGCATCAACATGTCTAGGATATTACAACCATCAAGATAATTTTCTTGGGTGTTAACATTATCATAAGGACACCAACATCATTTTTCACTTTTCTCCAATCACAAGTAACTCCATTTCTCCCTGACTCCTCAACTAGCCTATTAATTTTCCTGATCTTTTCACTTGCAACAATATCTCCTTCTAGCCAGCAGCTCAGTTACCTATGCAAATGCTCCAAAGTCTGCGTGTTCCATAGTAGAACTTTCATCGGAGGCTTTATTGCTGAAAAATAAACTATGACATTTCTTTTCATTAGTGAAAATGTTGGAAGTGGTTCCTCCGATGATGATGACGACGACGATGAACGTTGATTTAAGAATGCAAACATACTTCTATATTGATTTGAAAATATTGGTGATAATTGTTGTGAAGAATTGAGGCTATTGGTGATAATTGTTGTGAAGTAACAGATGAGTGTGCAGTTTTACTTATAGAAAAATAAAATAATATAGTTCTCATATGATATGACGTATTTACCTTTGAAAAATAACCATTTCATTCAACAATTAAAAATACATGATTAAAAAAAATGAATTGCACTGAAGCGCCGTATAAGAGACTAGGACATGGTACACATCTTCACTTTTTTTCAACCAAAACACATGTTCACTTTATTTTAATCTATCCCATTATAGTTACTGCACTATTGATATCCTTAATTATTACTGGAAAGTTTCCCTTAAACATATAAGACAAGTGATTGACTTGCCAACGTGGCTCACTCTTATCCTTTGTTTTGAGGTTAAAGTTAAAAATTAGTTATCCTAAAATATAAAGTAGAAACATTACATTAGTGTATTTATCAATTCAACCAATGAAAAATACAAAAGCAACCACCATTGTCATATTAATCATCTATCTTTTGGGCACTAAAAACAATGTAGATTACTTCGTAATGACATTTCACAAAAGGGTTGGAAAATGATGTATTATTTATCTCAAATAATAAAAGGTTTACAGCATAGTTCCAGCCAAACTCGAAATATCTAATTAATATTAAATGAGGTCGTTGAAATTTAATTTTAGAAATTTAAAATTTTAGACATTCAAATGTTTTGAATGTTTTTTGTTTTGTTAAACTTTATTTTAGGTCATTTTTAAAATTTTTTAATTAAAATTGTAAAATAGAAATCAATTTGAAATTTCAAGGGATCAACTTAGGGAGCAACAACCGTTTTATGAAAATGTAAGGGTTTGTTAAAAAAAAAGAAAGAATGGAGACTAACTTGTAAAGTATAAAAGGTTACTAAAATATTATGATATTCACATAGTATAGATCAAATGGTGAAAATTAATAATGAAATAATAAAATTGATTAATATTAATATCCATTAATAGTGGATATTGCAATTAGTAATAACTTGTTTTACATGTATAAATATATACTCTATTTGTTTTTTTTTTATCAATCTATTCAAAAAATAAATTGTTTATTTTAGAAAATTAATATGAGCACGAGCTACATCCAAATTTTTTTAATATTCAATGATTCGATTAAACGGCAAATATAAAGGGTATTCGAATCCCTTACAAAATACTAAACAAATAATACGAGATAAAGGAACATTACACCACTCAGAGAAATTAATAGGAAACAAAAATGGAAAGCTATACAATATCATTCCAAAGATAAGATCTTGAATTTCGTCCAACGTTCATCAAAGTTTGGAATTTCCCCATGAAAAATAACTCTGTTATGCAAAGTCCAAAGGATCCACGATGCAACCAACCAAATGACGCTAATTGCCCTATTAACCTCCTTCCCCTTTATCAAGTTAACCGAGAAAGGAAACTTGGCTAATTCCTCCCAATTTGGCGCGATATTAGAACCAAGCCAACTAGATTTTGCTATCCAAAGTTTTCCACTGAAAAAAAATTGCCAAAAATATGCTCTCTTGTTTCGTCCACTTTGAAGCATAAGATTCAACATTTATCTCTAACACCCACCAAAATTTTCCTCTTCGATAATTGATCTTTAGTTAGTAATCTATCGAGAATCTAACGCCACCCAAACAATAAAATGTTCGATGGAGCCGAAATATTCCAGAATATCTTGATGGCATTACTCGTTCTACGTGAAAGGGTATTATGCAGATGCCCAGACCTTAGCACACTATAGGAAGAATGAACAGTAAACATAAGCGATTTCTCAAGAATCCATCCAATAAGATCGTCAACATCCTGCTCCGACTTGAGAACTTCTGCCCAATCCTACAAGAAATCACCAAAAACAGAATCTTCTTCAAAATATGACAGCCCTGTAACAATAGGATTCCAACACCAAGAATCATTTTCCCACGTAACTGCTTTTGCCACACTACACAAAGGGAATGCAGTCGATGCAAAAACGACGGGAAAAACCTCTCTCAACTGTCTGTTACCAGACTAACAGCTAAACCAGAAGTAGTTGTTTGAAAGTATAATACGAAGCTAATGGCTTGTCATATGACCCACTCCTGTAAAATATCACATTCAATATTGTTTATTTATTAACATATGTTAATGAATGCATGTATGTTATAAAACTTTTTAAGTATTGCACATACGAGATTATGAGGAAGGGGTACATGGAAAATGAGCCACATTGCTAATGTGAGATATTGGATCAAACTCTAGTATTGTCGACAGAGGTTTAGCATGGAGTCGAAGTATGCTCATATGTTGTTGTCGAAAACCTACACGCTGTAGTCGAAATGTGTTCTAGTATGTAGTTGTCGAATTGGATATTGTGTTAAGGATTCAATTATTTAAGTTAGCTTGTACCTTAAGTTAGCTTGTAATGGGTAATTGCTAAAAAGCCCATTACTTTAGTATGTTATGTTTTATTATAAATAGCATACTAGTCTCTCATCTTAAGTGTGAAAAATCCTAATTAGGGTGAGAGAGTTATTTGTTATTCTTGAGTACTTGTAATCTGTTTAAAGAGAAATTAAAGAATAGCAGTTATAACCAATCCTTGTTGTTCTTTTTTGTTTTTCTGTTAAGCTTAACCCTTGTGGGTTTCTTGATCATAAAGAAACCATTTATACTTTGTTTTAATGTATCATTTTTCCATAACAAATTGGTGCGGCGAGCATAGAGAAGATGCCTTCAACAAAGTATGAGATTGAAAAGTTCATCGGAGTGAACGAATTCGGCCTGTGGCGCTTAAAGATGAAAGTCCTACTGGTTCAGTAGGGTTGTTTGGAAGCGTTGAAGGGAGAAGCAGTCATGAACACTGCATTAACGAAAAACGAAAAGATGACCATGATAGAGAAATCCCACAATGCAATATTGTTGAGCTTTGCTGATAAGGTTCTCCGACAGATATCAAATAAGACTACGTCATCGGGGTTATGGTTGAAACTTAAAAGTTTGTACATGACCAAATCTCTGGTGAATCAACTCTACCTGAAGCAAGCTTTGTATTCATTCAAGATGAGTGAAGACAAAGTGTTGGCTGAGCAGTTGGATATGTTCTACAAGATGATCTTTGATCTTGAAAATATTGATGTGAATATCGATGATGAAGATCAAACATTGTTGTTGTTTACGCTTTGCCCAGAACACATGTTCACTTCGAAGAAACTCTCTTGTATGGAAGGGAGTCCTTGAGCTTTGAAGAAGTTCAATCATCCTTGTATTATAAGGACTTGAACGAACGAAAGGAGCATAAACCTTCGACAGTTGGTGAAATTTTGGCCGTTAAGGGAAAATTCTTTCGAAATGATGGTAAGTTTGACAAGAAGAAAGGTAAAAGTCAGCAAAAAAGTCTTATAGTGGCGAGGTATATGGTATTCGATGCTATCACTATAAGAAGGAGGGTCACACAAGAAAGGTGTGCCCTGAACGTTTGAAAGATCACGGAGGTAAAGATAATGGCAACATAACCATTGTTCAAGATAACTTCGACTCATCTGATGTCCTTGTGGTTTCAAGCAACGACTCAAGAAAATAGTGGATTATGGATTCAGGTTGCACTTGGCACATGACTCCAAACAGATAATTGTTCAAGGAGCCATGTGATCAAGATGGTGGATCAGTTCTGTTGGGAAACAACAAAGCGTGCAAAATTACAAGTATTGAATTTGTGAGATTCAAGCTCTATGATGAGTAAATAAGTGTTGCACCCCAAATTTTGACCCCTTAGATCCTCATCATCATTGTAGGATCATGTTTATTTGATTAACTAACCTTAACCAATTTCAAGTTTATCTTTGTTAAGATGCAGATGAATCAGGGTTCCGTACCGTCAAAATCGAGATTTTGGTGGTCTGATCAATCAATGTTTTGGATTGATTCAACTTCAAATAAGTCTCCAAAAGAGCAAATATAATACATTGGATCAAGTATGAGTCAATTTGAGGTGGTCACCCGGGAATTGAGAACAGTGCAATTTAAGGTACCCGATTAGGGTTTTCAACGAGAAAAAGTCAACTGTAGTTTGACTTTTGGGTTAAAGAATGTTTCAATGGTGGGATCAAGGTCCATTAAGCTCATATGGATTAGTAAAGTCCATCCAAAGAGTTTCAATTCCTCAGGACACCCGGAGCCCCAACGGTCGACTCGGTAGGCACCGATTGATCAAACCGTTGACCGAAAAGTCAACTCTTCAACAATAAGGAACTTGACTTCAAGGTGTGAATCAAAAATGTTCCTTATATAATATTACACCTCCCCATAAAATTTCATGACCATTGGATCAAGGGTTAAGAAGTAATTGCAAAAATTGAGAATTAGGGTTTCGAAAGGGGGCAGACCATAACTCCTCAACCACATATCCAAATGAAGTGGTTCAAAGCTCATTGGAAATCTCTTGACAAATCCTACAAAAGCCTCAAAGTGGTCCATGATCAAAAAATGCATAGAATTGGAGTTATAGCAAAATTCATTTTGAGGGGGAAATAACTTAGAAAAATTCTAAGTTATTTAGCACTTTTAAGTGGTTTTTTTCAGAAACGTTGAAGGGTTTTTCAACCTAGTTCCATATAGAATTTGGAAATTCCCAAAACATGAAAGTTATAGAGCTACTTAAGGGCTTTCCAAATTATTGTAGAACTCCTCAATAGCATGTTTGAGCAGGAAGTTATGCACCATAGAAGTTGGGTCTGTCACACTTGAAATCACTTTGTCAAGAATTCTCAAATTTGAATTTTCACAACTTGAGCCATTCTCAGCCCTTGGATGTTGATTCAAATTGATAATGTGAGGCATAGATGGAGAGAAAACCAGAAAAAGGATGGTTTAGTGAACATAGCAAGTTGTTGCAACTTGGCATTATTATATTCAAATGTAAGAAGGAGAGAGAAACTTTTCATGCTAGAATTGTTGCAGCTAGCTCACCCTACCTTCATAGATCATCTCAGTCACTTCATGTCCATCTCCACTTGAGTTTTATGATCTCCTTTGAACTATGGAGCTGATAGGAGAAGATTTGGTAAGATTCATTTGAAAAATCTCATGAAACTCCCTCCAAAAGTGGTAAAAGACCAAGGCTGCCCTCACTCTTGTTTGGATATAAATAGAGGCCTCTTCTATGAGTTTAGACACACCAGAGAAATCTCAAAAAACCATAGAAACCATAGCTCTCATTCTCCTCTCATTCCTTAAGAATCTCAAAAATCTCAAAATCCCCATTTTCACCAAAAAGCTGTCTTGAGCAAAACTCTGCTCAAGACCAGTTCTATCATTTCTAAGCCTCTCAAAATCATCCACACAATCCCTAAATATAGTATAGAAGGTATTCATACCCTCAAACCTCTCAAAAATACCATTTTTCAAAAAGTCAACTCTCACACCAAGAAAGCTTGACCACTATACTCAAAACTTGCCAAATCCTTGTCTAGGCTTGTTCTTGCTGTTTTAATCATCCATACACCTCACATATGTCATATTACAACTATCCAAAGCATTGAAAATCAGTTGGGAATCACATAACTCCAACTGTCTTGAAGGTTGGTTTTGTTGCTTCAAGAGGAAGCAAGCTTCATCTCTTTGCAAAGGAAGGAGTATCTCTAGGTTTCTAAGCTTTTTAGCTTGCTCAAGGTTGGTCAACAAGAGGTATGTGACATTCCAACTATCTATTAATCGTACATTGTCATGTATTGTCATTTTGTGGTGATTTTTGTGAAAACATACCATGGCTACCCCATTGTGTTTCTTTATCAAGAACCCTAGTTTTATGATCATGATACTTGTTTTGTTAATATATTATCATTTGTAAATGATATGTGGATGATAGGTTACAAGTTTGTGCTTTGATATCATGTTTAGACTTGTTTGTGAGATTTTGGTCATTTGGTGGTTTAGGAGCCAATGTTGAAATATTGATGGACTAACCCTAGAACTGTCAAACTTAGCTCATTAGTGAGATATGTGGATAACTTGTAAGTTCTCATAGATCCTCCCCTTGCCTTTGATCATGTGTGAATCAATGTGGCCCTTGTTTTCATTATGTTATTTTCATGTCTTTCTTGCCTATCATTGCTATAAAGTAGGTGTTAAGTGGTTATACTTGCTATTTCTTATGCCTCAAGTCTTTGGTTAATGTTTGGTCTTGCTTCATGATGTATGTCTTGGTGGAGATGTGAAAAATATGAATTTTGCTTTTAGGGCTGTCTTGAAATTTTGTGTTTTGCTGTCAAAAGCGGCTTCACATACCATTTCTATTTGGATCAGTATGTTGTTTGATTTCAAAGTTGTAGACTCATTTATTTGCTTATTTTGAGGATGTGAGTGATGCTGTTGTGCTCAGAAAACTTCTTAATTGTTCAAATTGACTTGTAAAGCCTCAATTGCATTTTTTTCAAAGTAATCCTGGTACCAACTCATCACTTCCTATTTCAATCCATGTCTACATAATTTAGGTGCATTTTATCATTGTCCATCCATTTGCAACTTGTGTATGATACCAAAATTCTCCAACTGTCATAGTTATGGCTGGCTGCATATTTTAAGTGTTGTGTTGTATGTCTTGAAGCCTCCATTACTATTTTCTGTTTGATAAGGTTTTCAACCATTTTTTGAGATTGGTATCATCTTTTAGCATATTTGTAGCATGTGTATAATATTTGTTTCATCAAAGACCTCATGATTTGAAAATCACCTGCTGCCACAACTGGCTTGTTAAGACAAATTTTTTCAACTTTTCAACCAACATGCCAAATTTTGCTTTGATTGAAGTATGCTTAAACTTTGAGTTTGATCTCATCCATCTTCTTATTTGTGATGTGTGTGCATTAATTTCATGGTCTGTTTACACCTGTTTTGATTTTTCACTCCCTCAATGCATGAGCAATCTTTGCATTCCACACTACAACTTGCAATTCATGTTTAGGATTTGACATCCCTTGAAATTCACAATTCCCAAGCTAACAGTAGGATTATAATTTGGATTCAATTTCTGTTTGTAACTTCTTGACCTAGGTATTGATATGTCATAGGCCTCATTTTATCTTGGACCCCTTGTGAGGCTATTTTGTTTTGGTTATCTGCTAGGGGAGCTTTATGTCATTTGTGTACCTCAGTTCTGGTGTAGAACTCATGATTAGTTTTTTTTCTAGCTCACTGACTGAATGTAAGTGTTGTCTTTGCTGGCACAAGTTTTTTATCTTGCTGGTAAGCATGTCTGTTGTTGTTGTTTTTTTCCATAGACATTTGATGAGTAGGGTAGAGTGCACCAGGCCTGTTGCATTGTTGTTTTGCCTGCTGTCATAGGTTTGTAAGCCTGCTTTTGAGCTTAATTTTGGATTGGTGTTGGATTTGGACATTATCATGTTAGAAATCTTTTTGAGTTTGTAAACTCATCATTGCCATAGGTTGGTGAGTTTGTTCTTGTGATGTAATTTGGACTGAGGTTTAAGTAGTACCATTTATGCCAAGACTGTTAGTATACATTGCCTGCTGGTCAGATTTGGTATTTGCTGCTATGCACCACTTCATCAAACTTGCATTTAACAGTCATGGTGTGTTTTCATAACTAAATTTGTTTAGAGTTAACAACTTTTTTGAAAAAGGAAGAGGGATATTGAGGTAGTTGTGGGATATCTTAACTTTGCAAAGGTCTGAATTAATTGGCATTGAATTGGCCAAATTGTTGCTGTCATGAGATTCATAGCAAAACTGTTATAGCTGCTTTGGTTTATCCACTGGTGCTAACTCTGTATGTTAGTTTCCTTTGGCATTTTGATAATAGTCCTCTTTAGTGCTAGGTTCATGTCTTTAGATTGGTAACTTTAGGCTGTTAGGTTGTAATTGATTGGTAATTTGGATTTAGGCATTTTCAGGTTATAATCCAATTGCTGTCAATATTTGAGTTTGTTAGCTCAAAGGCAGTTTCTGCCAAGTTTAGATGCTCAGGCCTGCTGTAGGAGTGTTGTGACAGTCTGCATCCCTTATTTGTTTTGGTCTTGCGTTTTTTTTCATACTCCTGTTCAGCTGCCTCTTGAGTCACTTTGTTGCAATTTGGATTTATATGGTTGTAGCTGCTAAGACTTGGACTTCATGCTTAAGGTTTGGATCTCAAGGCATTTGGTTTGGTTATCATGTGGCAGGTCTGTTATTGCCCAACAACCTTGCATTTTTTAAGTCATGTTTGCAACAACATATCATCTCATTGGTGTTGTGTGGATTTGGATGCAGCTAGTCATTCACTTGTGGTTTCATTGATCAACTGAGTTTTTCCTTTGAATTTAATCATTGAGGAATGCATTTAATATTTGAACAGACCCTCACATGTATCTATTTGCATTTTGTTTGATCTAAGTTTTCTCATATGCATCTCAAAACATCCATTTGCATGTTCATCCAAATTTTATGATGTGTGTATCATTTCATTACATGGTTGTTACCATCTTGATCCTCATCAAAAGTTAATCAGTTTTGACTAAAATATCGTGAAAAATGGTTAAGATTTGAAGATGTTGAGAGCGAACCGCATTTTCATATTTCACTTATTCTGCCTTGGTATTTTGCCCAGCTATGTACTTGCTTAGGTATATGTGTTTTTAGGGGTGGCTTAATACACAGATGTATAGCCACCCCAGTGGTAGAAGCATGCGCCTTAAGTCACTTATCTTGTCCATGGTCCTTGGTTCGATCCCTGGTTGGGACATTTTTTGGCATTTTATTTCTTTTACCAAGTTTCATTATTTTTTCTTCATCTTTTCCTTTCCTTGATCACATGTGCGCAGGTGGCCAAGTGGTAAGTCTTGAGTTGGTAAACAAGAAGGCCTGGGTTCAACCCATCCCATGGCCATTTTTATTTTATTGCTTGTTTGTTTTATTTTTATAAAATCCAATGAATCATAACTTTTGCGTGCATTATCGTTTTTAATCCGTTCTTTTTGCAAGTTGTTCATTTTAATGTCTACTTTCATCTAATGGAATAAAATTTCAATTTGTTTGTATTTACAATACCACTTGCTTCCTCCTAAATTATAAGGTTAAACTAATTTTGTTTGTGTTTGATTGTCACCAATACATATTGTTGTCACACTTGATATATCTTGAATTATAACATGTTTACTTTCAAATTGTGATTTGTTCATATGGTTGTTACCTTCACCATGTTTCCGTCTTTGTTAAGATTATATTCTCAATCTTTGATATGCCCTCAATCTTTGTTAAGATATGCTCCCATCTTTGTTGAGATATTTGATTATCGGTTGTAACCATTGGTTTTATCTGATCTTGCTTATTGTAATATGCTTGTTTATCTTTGGTGGTAACCATCATCTCTTATGATCATCATGTGTGAATGGTTACTGCTTTGTTAAGTTTATTTCCCCAAGTGATGGAACTCTTTAGTTCTCATCCCAGTTGCCTCCTCTTTTCCTTTCCAAAGGAAAGTCTCTCTATTGACCCTTGGGTCATAGATAGCTCAATACCATCATAGGTCTGGATAGAACCTTTCCCCTTTTTGGTCTGGATAGAACCAATAAATTTAAACTCATAGGTCTGGATAGAGCCTTCTCCCTCTTTTGGTCTGGAAAGAACCAATTGATCCTTATTCTGTAGTTCGTGCCCGAACTACGACCGCTCTGATTTTTCATTGGACAATGAGAATACGTAGGCACAAGATGCGATATCTTGACGAGCGACCTTCCCCCTTTTCCCACCTTTTGGTCTGGATAGAACCAATTGGTCTTACAACATAGAACTTTAGGTTAGAGTTTGGTTAACTCTATGTAAGAATCATGGAAATGACTACTTACTCCCCTCTTGAGTGTTATAACATAGATCTAGAGAGTTTTGTGAAACTCTACACAAGCATGGATATGTTTGTTCCCCTTTGAACCTTGACCATAATCAAGTGTTCTTCATCCCTAGTAAGGTGAACTACGATTGCTCTGATTCTATCCTAGTAAGGATACGTAGGCAGAGGACGTGACGTCTTTGCGAGCAAACTTAGAAACTATCATTAGGTTTTAACCTATACTTTTAACCAACCCCAAACCTTAGCAAACATTTACCAAACTTAGCATGCAAACAAACAAAAGGTTCCTGTAGAGTACTACAGATGTTTAGGATGTGAGATATATACCCTATGCATAACTGTCGCGGTGAAATTTGGATACCAAACTATTGATTAGTTTGGATCTTTAATTCAATTTGCAACCAAACTTTGATTTGTCCAAAGGAAGGGATAAAGATCGAAATTCCCACAATGCAATGCAAATGCAAGGATAGAGAGTTATAGGTTCGGGGCTCGGTTAAACTTAGGGAAGGTACTAGCATCCTAAGTTTCTGTAGTACTCTACAGGAACCTCTTGTTTTATGTTTGTTTATTGCTAAGTGTTTATCTGCTTAAAGATTGAAAGACCTAGGGGTTTATTTCTAAGTATACTCGATAAGATATCGCATCTTATGCCTACATATCCTTACGGGAGTGGAATCAGAGTATCTGTAGTTCCCCTAAAGGGTTTGAGGAGTTATTTGACTGTGGTCAAAGTTCCTACGGGTTTAGGGTAGTTGATTGATTGATTTTAGGAGAAAATGTGAGTTGTCATTTTAAGAGAGATTTAACCGCCACAAGTTGTAGGAAAATAGTCTTTGCATCGTCTTAAGAGAAGGGCTCAAGTACTCGGATATAGATCGACGATGTACACCTCTATCTCTCTTAAGACAAAGTCCCTACGGTATTGATTGTATTGTTGTGGGGTGGAGATTCTATCTCGCTTAAGATGATTAACATCTATTTCTCTATTGTGTTTGAATATTGTTGTATTTCTTTGTATTTCTTTGTATCTAAGTTGTAAAATGAAGACGAAGTCCTTCCTATGGGGTAGGATCTGTCCTAGAGATCAACTTGAATGGGATCAAGGATCAAAAGGGATTATGATGCAAATGAGATGCACTACACACAATTGTTGAATCATGTGTAGGTTTTTCCTTTGGACGGAATGCAATGCGATAATATAAATGATGATAAATATAAATTGCAGAAAATAAAGACAGTACAGTAAATCCATACACACGCATGAAAGCGCTAAGTGAGTGAAAGTGATGTGAATTGTAGGTGTGCAAACGGAGTCGGAGCGAAGCGCAAGCGTGCACAATTGAGTTGGATGCGATGTTGATTTAAGTTGATTAAGGGTGTGATTGATTTGAAGAAGGGGGTTGAATTGATTTTATGAGAAAATAAATATATTAGTTTAATAATTTTTAAGAAAAGGAGTTGTTTTTTAAATGATTAATTTAGCGAAGCTAATGTTATGAATTGATTATTTGCCTAGAGAGAAATGATTTTAAAAAAATTATTAAATGCGTTGGTTTTGATTAAAAGGTTTTATTGCTATTATGAAAATTTTTAAAGATAAAGATTAGTAAATAGCTTAAAAGGTTATTACTATTTTTACGAATAAAATATTTAAATTATTGTAAAATAGGTTTTTATTAAAACAAATAATCTCTTAGTTATTAATAAAACAGGTTATTTAGCAAAAGAGAGTTTTTTACTAAATAGGATATTTTTTAATTTAATAAATAGAATAAATACAAATCATTTTAAATCATATGAAAATAGGTCTTTTGTTATTTAGAAGTGTGAACAAATTATTCATACTTATTTAATAAAATAAATGTTAAGTTGATGAGATAAATAATAAGGTGACTAAAATAAAATTAAATTGGAATGTTAAATAACTAGTAGATTAGTGAAATAAATTAACTTAAAAGGTGATTAATTAAAAGATTGATTGAAAAAAAGTTAATTAAAGGGAGTTATTAGTTTATTTAGAAAAACTGATTTTTAAAGGGTGATGATTAATTAAATTGATTTTAAAAACGATGATTAGGTTAATTAAGAAGGTTGATTAGAGGGTTAATTAAAAGGTTAAGGGCTTAATGGGGGGGTTAAGCTATGATTAGTGGTGTGTGTGGTGAGTATTGTGTGTGTATTTATTTCACAAAACACATGAACAAGACGATGGGGCAAAAGGGGGGCGACAAAACCCTAAATCTCTCGTTCCCCAGATCGAAATCCCAGCATTTCACCCTCTTCCCTAATCACGATCAATTTTCGTCATGCTCTGAACCTGAAAACAACATCAGAATCATCAATAGTTTAAGAATATAGGAGAGAACAGGGTATTACCGAAAAATGGGGCGGCGGCGGGACTTCGATGGTGGAATTGGTGATGGAAGATGAATCTTCTCCTTCGTTCAAGAACAGATGGTGACGACTCTAAGATCTCGATCGTCGAAGAAGATAAGTTCTCTTTCAATCTTTTAGGGTTTCGCGATTTAACTTTTAGGGTGATTATTCACTGTGTTTTTTCTCTCAAATCCCTCCCTTTTATAGGCTTCAGAGGAGATTCTTTAATTAAAGCCTGATTTAAAACGCTTTGAATGTTTGATTGGGTTTTCTATTTCGGTACAAATCAATTTGAAAACTTTCCTTTTCTCGCTCCAATCTCTTAAATGAAAATCCAATCTTTGATATTGTATCAATTTCGTTAAAAGAAAGCTCCTCAGTCTAGGTTCAATGTTTGGATTTGGATTGGATATTCCAATGGTATATTCTTCAATCAATTTTGCTAATCCATGAGTTGCAATCTGGCAGGTGTGAACAACAGGTGGTTTGGGCCAAGGAAGGATTATCAGCCCAGAGAAGTTGAGCTTGCGTCTGATGCGTTTTGGTGATGGCCTCCACGAAAAAACCGGTGACAAAGAGCAACAGTCTCAAGTGTTTGAAGGGTATGCTTTTTCAATCCATGTCCGCCTCACTCTGTTGAATGATTTATCGTAAACCTGTGATATGAAAGTTTATACATGAGGGAGTTTAAGCGTTGTAATACTAACAGTAGCGATATGCGTGTTATTCCAGGTATCATCGTCAACAATGACCGTTTGGTTAGCCGTTGCAGCTGTTTGATATCTGTAATCCTGCCAAGATGCCACTTTATCGTCTACTTCTGTGTTTATGACTCAACCAAGCATAAGCCTCTCTAAAATTATCAAGAACATGAAGCCCGTCATGTGAATATGGTGTTAAGACGATAGGTGGGGCTGAACAAGCTTCTACTGCTGCGAACAATAGGTCCTTTGTTGCTGCTGGACCTTTTCAACAACACTGAGATGCCAATGCCTTCTAAGAAGTTAAGTTTAGCACAAAACAAAAGCTAAACTAATATCGGTTCCCGTATGTCCCGTGTCTGAGACAGTTGTAAACAGGTAATCGTTGAATAGGTCCTCTGGCAGTAATAGCAACATCCTTGTGTTGGGCATAAGTTGTATTATTAATCATCCATGTCTGGTTTTATGACCGTTTTGCAGAGCGGTTGACGCAGCTGGAAGGAATGAAGGTTTAGCAGTAATTCCTAGCAGAGGGAGCACTTCTTGGGACATCAATGTTTAGGCAATAATTGGTGATCCAATTTGCGGTGCTAACTGCTGAGTTTTCGCTTGCATGAATTATTCACGGATGCGGCACAACTTTTACGAACGTGAAGGGTAGTTCTATGTGTGAAAGTCTGATTCCTGTTGAACTAATTTGGAACTAATTGGTCTCGAAACTTCTTCGAAAACTTCTTGACCATCTGTTTAACATTCTTTACATTATAGGAAACAAAGTTGGCCCAACTTGCACAAAAAGATGAGGAAGCCTGCTCAATGATTCAAGGATTGTGCTAATAGCACGTAAGCAACCAAATGCGGCCAGAGCGCCTGGATCATCAGCTCCATCATCAGCTTCTGCAGTGTTCGTACACCTCCAAAAATGCAGCAGCCGAATTTGACATAGTCCTAGTGCATAAGGTGCCATCTCTGAATACACAAAGCTCTTCCATGTGAAGTCATAACTTGTTAACCGTGTTCTTTGATGCTCAGATGATGAACCTTGATGGCCAGGATGGAAGTGCATACAACAAAACTCAAGCGTGGAGGAATCTAATAGGCTCAGCCTACGAGTGTTATTTCTGCTGGCTAAGCCATCAAGTTTCTTGCTCTTCAATGGTAAAAATAGTTTTTTTGCAGCTAAACTCTTTGTAGAGCTCTTACTCAATCCATTACCTTTTTTTGCCTCACTTTTCTATACACTTCTTGCTCTTTGTTGGTGCAGCCAATCTAGAAGGAGAGATAGTTCAACTTGATGTTGATGCAGCACCATATCTCTTTGGATAGTTCAATCTTGTAGCTTTCTTGGATGATGGAGGCGTCCTGACCCGATACTTATGAGGTGATTCAATTCGAAACTTGTGTTGTGTTGTAGTTTTTTTACTTGGTGATTTGATCTCCCCCTTGTTTCGCTAATTGATGAAGAGGATTTCAATATTTATTTACTTTTGTTATAAAGCTCACACTTGATGGGTATTAATGGTTCCTTGTTCTCAACTTGCAGGTTATACAAATGGGAGGTAGTGTCGGTCTGCTGCGTCTGTAACTCTATGAGGCATAGTCTCGGGAGTGTTCGTGATGGATGCTTTGGACTGGTTCTGACAAAAAAAACTTGATGACATTCTGAGTTGGACCTCGAAGTTGTGATTGGCCCCATAGATATCTTAATCCCCCAAGTATTGCTTTCAATCCCTTTCCACCGCCTATTTCTCCATCGGTGTTGTCTTCTGAACTCTTCACAACAGAAAACCCCTCCTTCGGGATGTCTGCTGATGTAGATGAATCAAGCAGCTGATCTGTATTCATTGTTTTCATACTGGCATTTTCCGCATTAATGACAGCATTAGCCACTGACACTTTAAACTTTTGCAGACTCATAACTTTCTCTTCCAAAGTACCACGCATTATCAGATGGTGAACACTAACTACTTTCTTCTGACCTGACCTGTGCGCTCTACCCATAGCCCGAAGATCGCGCATAGGATTCCATTCACGCTCCACAAATGCAAAGGTATCTCTTATCGGTCTCAACCGATCTGTCTAGCCACAAATATGTGACATTTTCATGTGTGTCTGAAACAGATCTTTTTCAATTATATCCAAGAACGCCTTATGTTGAGCAAATATCGAAACCCTGTGCTTCCCAAAGCCAACACTAGCCTCAGAACCTGAAGCAACAATTCCAATTCCACACTTCTCAAGAATCTCATGAAGAGCAACTAATTTTGGATAGTGATGGAGTTTGGAGTGTTCTGCATCTTGATATAGTATGCTCCCATGGTGTAAACTGGGATTGTTTGAAATTAATAATGGGCCTGAATTCCTCTTGTAATTCTTTGGTTTAATATTATGCTTGGTAATATGCTTACGGACGTATTTATACACTTTTATTTGTGCAGACATTCTGGTTATAACTTATAGATTTGGTTGTATGGTTCTACGAAGTTGGCGTCAATGTGAGCGGTCCTGACGACGTACGCTGGAGTGAACTTATGAGAGCTAGCATGGCTTTGAATGGTTTCTGCATCAGAGTTCGAGCGTGAGGCGCAGACTGCTAGCGGTATATCACGCTACAACGGTTATCTTTTTGTCCTCCCGCACTTGTATGAAATGGCTGCTGTGTTTTGATTGAATTCGTATTTTTGTAATTGAATTTCCTGAACATTTCCTCTAGAAGTGACGACAATTTTTCTTATTTAACAGTTTTGGAATAATGGCCGCTTATGGCTTTCAAATCTGATCAAAAGCTCGAAGCCTCTTCCGTCTTGACGTATGGATCCTTTCCATGGCTATATATGGAAACATCATAGTGCATTTCTGAGTGATTTTCCAATCCAAACTTTGATTGTGGTAACACAGATGAGCTTGAGGTTATGATAACGCAAAGGCTTCACTAGGCGGGTGGTATCAAGACAAGTCAAACTATCCAGATATAAAGGATATTCCTTAGCTTACCTTTAGACTTCAAATTCTTTTGTAATTTAAAGTATGAGCACACACTTGAGTCATTATAAGGATTCATAATGATGTAATGAGGTTGGATACAGTCTTGCGAGAAATCCCCTCGTATTAAAATTATCTTGGATACTTGAGTGGCTTAAAAAGTAATGTATGTTTTCTTCAAATAGCTTGTTTGCTTAAATTAATGAAGGGATATCTATAATATTCAATCCCTATAGCGTTAAACCGTGAACGCATCAACTCGCAGTCCTTGTCTATTTTAACCCTCGTAGGCCTATCCTGCTTGATTCATACCAAGATATTAATACCTCTTGTGATAGGTCCCTTTCATTGGACTTTGAATTTGTATCTTATTAAACTTGAATTAGTGAAGCATGGTGCCACCCCCACGACAAATCTCTTTGACTTTGTAATTTGAAAGAAAAAGAAACTTCCTTGACGTTATAAGAAATTCATAGGCCAAGATATACTACTTATCCACTTAGCAAGGACATGTAAACTTCAAACCCTTGGTTTATAAGAAAACGGACCATGCTTTGACTTTCATGGGATAAATCCGGGAAATTCATCCAAGCTATCCTTTACAGTACTGATCCAAGAGTGGCTTCCTAGAAGGAGAAGAAGAAGAAAAAAAAAGAAACGCAAGAACGCGCATTATCCCCATTTGGAAATTAACACCTGTGTAAGACTGGTTAGTGATACTAAACACACATTCAAAGGTAAAAGATAGCACGTAAGAAACAAACAAAAGAGGTGGGACATTAAGGTCAAAAATTAGGATGTGACAATAACCAACCCCGACCCCCGAATCTCTTAGCGTTGTTGTTACATCGCGAAAAAGGTTTTTATTTCTTTAGACCTTTCCTTTGGATAAATTAAAGTCCGGTTGTGAATTTAAGAATTAAAGATTCAAGTTAATTAATAGCTTGGTATCGCGATTCTCACTGCAACAATAAGGCTATTGACTGAAGTCAGGTATGTACCTGATTTGAAGAGAAATTTAATTTCTCTTGGAGAATTTGACGAGAAGGGAAATTTTCAAGGAGAGAAAAGTATCCTAAGAGTCATGAAGGGGTCGAAGGAAGTCTTGAGAGGTGTGAGGAAACAAAGCTTAAATACCCTTGAGGCTGAAGTTGTAATTGGTTCGACGAATGTTGCATTCATAAAACCTTTGTCGAAGACAGAAATTTGGCACATGAGATTGGGCCATGTCAGTGAATGGGGTCTGGTCGAATTGGAGAAACAAAATTTTCTTGGAGGAGACAAAGTCGAAAAGCTGAAATTTTGTGAACCATGTGTACTTGGAAAATCTTGCAAAGTGATGTTCAACAAAGGCAAACAAAGAACTTATGGATCCCTTGATTACATCCATGCTGATCTTTGGGGACCTGCAAGGTGTCCATAACATTCAGGAGCAAGTTATTTTTTATCCATAGTCAATGATTATTCCAAAAAGTTATGAGTATTCATCCAAAAGACTAAGGATGAAACTTTTGAGAATTTCAAAGGTTGGAAGACTCTAGTCGAAAATCAGACTGGCAGAAAGGTCAAGAGGTTGAGAACCGACAATGACCTTGAATTTTGTAATGAGGAGTTCGACAGCTTTTGTGCTGCCTTAGGTATTGCACGACACAAAACTACTGCAGGTACTCCACAACAAAATTCTTTGGCGGAAAGGTTTAATCGAACTATTTTGAAAAGAGTTAGATGCATATTGACTAATGTTGGGTTAAAGAAGGTGCTTTGGGTTGAGGCTGTTTTGAAAGCAACATATCTAATAAATAGATGTCCTTTGACTACGTTAGATATGAAGACACCTGAAGATGTTTGGTCAGGACATCCACCAGATCTTGACAAACTAAGAGTATTTAGTTGTGTGGCCTATGATTATATTGGGCAAGACAAGGTCGAACTTAGAGCTCTGAAATGCATGTTCATGGGATACCCTGAAGAAGTCAAAGCTTATAGACTATGGTGTCTAGAGCCAGGTCATAAGAGGTGTATCACTAGTCAATATTTAGTTTTTAATAAAGTTGATATGGCCTTCAAGTAAACGGATGATGTTGACGAAGATCTGGAACAGGGAGAGATTCCTGTTAAGGTGGAGGATGTTAAGTTGAATTGTGAATCCTATATGAAGTCGAAGAAGAAGCAGAAGATGTTGTCGAAGATAAGGAGAATGATAATGACTACCTGCTAGTAAGAGATAGGTTGAGGAGATTCATCAAGCCATCTCAGAGACTTGGATATGCAGATCTTATAACTTATGCCTTAATCTCTACAAGTGAGGTTCTAGACGAAGAATCTATAGACTATAAGGAAGTTATGAGGAGTCGAAATAAGACTGAATGACTGAAGGCCATGGATGATGAGATGAAATCTCTTCATGATAACAACACCTAGGAACTGATCAAAAAACCTGCTAGAGCCAGGTTTGTCGACTATAAATGGATTTTCAAAGTTAAGGAACGATTCAAAGGAGCAACGTCGAAGAGATATAAGGTAAGATTGGTTGCTAGCGGTTTCACTCAGAAAGAAGGTGTAGAATTTCATGATGTGTTCTCTCCTGTTGTGAAGCACATATCCATTCGAATGTTGCTAGCCACGGTGGCACGGTTTGACCTTGAACTAGAATAGATGGATGTGAAGAGTGCATTCTTGTATGGTGATCTAGATGAAACAATCCTGATGAGACAACCTGAAGGGCATGTCGAAAAGGGTAAGGAAGATTATGTGTGCAAGCTGAAGAGATCTTTATATGGACTGAAACAATCTCCTTGACAGTGGAATAGGAGGTTCGACAAGTTCATGACACGCATAAGATTCATTAGAAGTCAGTTCGACCACTGTGTTTACTTCATATTTTGATATGGTAATTCATTTGTTATTTTTTTTCTTTATGTGGATGATATACTAATAGTAAGAAACAATGTCGAAAATTTAATGAGGGTGAAGGTTAGACTCAATAAGGAGTTTGAAATGAAGGATCTAGGAGCTACGTCCAGGATTCTTGGGATTAAAATTCGAAGAGATAGAAAGCAGTCGAAATTATGCTTATATTAAGAGGCATACATGCAGAAGATTCTCGAAAAGTTTGGTATGTCGAACTCAAAGCCTGTTGTGACTCCGACAAACCCTTAATTCAAGATGAGTATAGATTAGTGTCCCAATACTAATGTCAAAAGAGCTTATATGAATAGAATTTTATATGCTAATATAGTGGGTTCTTTGATGTATGCTATGGTCTGTACTAGACCTAACATAACATATGAAGTAAGTCTTGTAAGCAGGTACATGGCGAATATTGGAAAGGCTCACTAGCAAGCATTTAAGTGCATTCTAAGGTACATAAATGGGTCTTTGAAAAGAGTCCTAATTTATGGTGGAGCCTTAGGTGAAGATAGTAAAGCAGCAATCAAAATATATTTCTGGATATGTGTTCACTATGTTTGGCACAAAAATTAGTTGGAAAGCAACACTTTAGAAGGTTGTTGCCTTATCAACCACTGAAGCGGGATATATCGCCATAACTAAAGATATGCAGGAAACATTGTGGCTTGAATGTTTTGCAAAGAAGCTGAAACTTCAAGGTCGAGTTATCACTGTTAAATGTGATAGTCAAAGTGTAATACATTTGTCGAAGAATTCAACCTATCATGAGCGAACCAAGCACATTGATGTGAGGATGAATTTCGTCAGAGGGGTAATCGAGCGTGGAGAAGTCCAAGTGCTAGAGGTTTCGATAGATCATAATGCTGCTGATATGATCACCAAGACGTTGCCCAGTTGTAATTTTTTCCACTCTATACAGATGATAAAGCTGCATGAAGAAAGCTAGTTTGTTTCTTGATGTTATATAGTTTGTTTTAAGGTGGAGATTTGTGATATATTGGATCAAACTCTAGTATTATCAACAGAGGTTTAGCATGTCGCCAAAGTCTGCTCACATGTTATTGTCGAAGACCTACATGCTATAGTCGAAATATGTTCTAGTATGTAGTTGTTGAATTGGGCCTTGTATTAAGAATCTAATTGTTTAAGTTAGTTTGCACCCTAAGTTAACTTATAATAGGTAATTGTTAAAAAGCTCATTTATTTAGTATGTTAGGTTTTATTATAAATAACATACTAGTCTCTCGTCTTAAGTGTGGCAAATCCTAATTAGGGTGAAAAGGTTATTTGTTATTCTTGAGTACTTGTAATCTATTTAAAGAGAAAGTAAAGAATAATAGTTATAACCAATCCTTGTTGTTATTTTTTTTCCGTTAACCCTAACCCTTGTGTGTTTCTTGATCATAAAGAAATTGTTTATACTTTGTTTCAAGGTATCATTTTTCCATAACAACTAAGTTTTTCTTTATGACTAAAGGTGTCCTATAACCAGACGTGTATCGAGAATGTCTTGAATGATTACCATAATAAGATGTTAACTTCCACATTTACATAAAACACCGCGTCACACGTTTGTTCGATGAGTTATGCTTCTACTCTACATATATAATATGTTGAACTTATATGGTCTAGTACTTTTTAGAGCGAGTCTTGTAAGTGTTGAGCGTTCCTAGGCATATATTAATCTCTGCTCAAGCTCTGATAACTCGAGAACAATTTGACTAAGGCTATGATGACTATATTGACCACATGTTATTTGTAGAGAACCAAAATAACCATATTTTGTATAGTTGAGTGGCTTAAGCGAGATATATGAGGTGGCATTTTTGGATATCACATCTTGGCAATTTTCTCTCACTAGATAAAGAGTAACTGATGTGAGTTGAGGAGGAAGAAAATGTAGAGGCAGTGACAAAATATGAGTGATGCCATGCTGATGAATTAGCCTTTAGACGCATGCGTATCCGAGGTATTACACTTGTGATATTTTTAGTAAGGCTTTAGAAGAGGGAACATATGCTTACAATTTTGTGCACTAGTTCCACTTAGAGGCTCGAAATATCTTCTGATACTGGAGATTAAGGTGTAAGAGGTATGTTGTGTATGATACAATAAGATTGTGATGTTTGTATTGGATGTTGCTGTTATATTATTTATTTATTAGTACTTGGTGTATGCTCTCGTTGTATTGTGGCATATTTTCATGTTATGGATAGTTTGGTTATGATATTTTTTTTCTCATGTTATGATTAATTGGTGATGTCTTAGTAGCATACATGGTCAAATAGAAGCATAACATGTTTTACATATGATAAATATAATTATGGGAACTCTGCTTGCGTAGGAGAAAGTAAGAGAGCCTTTTAGTGTTGAATATATAAAAAGTGGATTTCCCCCAACCCTAAAGGTTGAGATATTTATAGAACTAGCTCATGGAGAAAGTTATGGATGAATAACTAGTTCAATTCCAACTGGTTAGCTAGAATGCAGGGATAGAAGAATTAGTTTTTCCCTATTATTACAAGGAACAATTTCTTCCTCAGAGAGGTGAAAATTATGAACTTTTCAAGAATGCTTAGTATGCCACATACTAATAGCAATGTAACTCAATAACCTCGATTTGGGTCGGGCATTCATGACCTGCCATGTCACGTCTCATTTGCCCTCTTACCTCTTACAACGTTCTTTGGTTGATTGAGTTATGAGTCAATCTTTTCTAGGGCTCAATCAAAGGTATCATAGTCCACATGTATTTTAGGGTAAAACTAGGTTTCAAATTATATAATAGGAATGTGTATAATATACTAATTACATGCTAAAATAACCAAATTCTAACACAACTAGAATGATAGATATTACATTTGTTCAAAATCTTATGAATTCACGTGTTTGTTACAGTTTAGATAAAATAGTATAAATATGTAAAATGTGTTAATTACACATTGGATTATAGAATCCAAATTCATTGAACATATGAATGTCTGATATGTGATCACTACTACAAATAATACATTTTCTAACAAAAACTTACCTCGGTGATCTAACCATTCGGGTCTAATAACTTTCATTAGGCACCTTAATTTTAATTTTAATTAAAAAAATATATCATCTATTCCCCCTGTCTATACATCCAACTAAGAGGAAATGTGGCTCGAGAACCACACTTCGAATCACAACTCTTGCAGTTTTTACATTTATTTTTTACAATGTATTTATTTTACTTTCAGGAGACATTTTTATCTTTTTATTTATTTAAAATTTATCTATTTTTTAATTGGCGCCTTAATTTTTTATTTCAAATGTATCTATTCTCCCAGTTGAATTATCCAACTGATAGGTAATATTAGTTGTCTATTTAAAAAGGTGCTTTTATCTTATTTATCTTATTTATTTAAAATCATCTATTCCTTGGTTGGATTTTCCAACCGAGAGAAAATATATTTTGCATGTATTTCTCAGGACTTGACTCTAACTATTCATTTACTTTCCAACTCTCATTCATCTTCATTCTCCTTTGAAACTGAAAGGTCTTTTAAGAAAATATACCTTAGGAGATTTTTACTTTTACCTTCATCTAAACGCCCTAAAATCTAAACCCATATTCCATAATTATTTTTGAAACTTCATCCATTTCAACACATGTAAGTGTTTGAACATCAACTTTTCTAACAACGTATGTTTCCTCCCTTCAATGCCATAACACAATTGAAGCTCACATGTAGCTTGAAATGAAGGAAAGACAACCAAACATCAACAAAACTTCCTCCACCATTGCTTATTTTCTTCATCATGTATTCGGTATATAAGTCACTCACTTTATCCATGCATGTAAGTTAAAAATGTTAATTTTTGTTGTGCTGATATGTTATTCTAATTATGTTGATAAAAATGGAAATATGTTTTTCCTTTCTATGTTAATGTTGATAAAATTCCACGTATACCATGAGTTAATTAAAGTTCACATGTACCATGAGTTAAGAAAAATATGACTTTCCTTGTTAGTGTTGATTTTGTTGATGTTATTTTAAGCAAAATGTTTGTGATGCTATTCTAATAAATTTTTTTTTAGGAATGTGTTAAGTAATATATACCATATATGTACCACAAATTTCACCTTAAGTGTATTTATTGATGCAATTATTTTCTTAAGTAAAATGATTAGCAGACTATACTTATGAAGTGCTCTTAGAAAGTAGTATGTTTATTGTCGTTTGTTGTTTCAACAAAGTTGAACAATTTAACCACCACATCTTTTACAACCACCACCTTTCCTACAACTAATCTTATAACCACATATACTAAGACTAAAAGTAAAAGAAAATCTAGAGGTTCCATGATGGTAGTGAAGTTAACAAAAGCCCGCAACACCAATATTATGTTGTCGATCGATTTTTGTATACAAAATGGTAAGTCTTATAGTGAAAATGCTATGACTTTTAAGAGTTACATGGAATTACTTGGTATAATCAAAGTGAACATTTTGTTAGATGATTGAAGTTATGTTTATGGTGACTTAAAAGCAAGTATATGGAAAGATCTTGGGGGTATTTATTTTAACTTTCATGATTTGTTTTAAAAGTATATGTATCAATTTATTATTTTTGTTTAATACTAATACAAATTTTATTATTTAAATGTAGAATATATTTATTCTTCCTGAATATTATAAGCTGACAAAAAATGGATATCATATGATGGTGAGCATTGGAAGAGCTTAAAGACATAACTCACAATGGATTATATTACAAAATCCAAATAGTAATGAATTAACTCCTCCATATGTGACTTATACTTTTCTTGATAAATACATTTTGGGGAGCTTTGTCTAGTCTCACAACACTCATGAGTTCCTGGATAAGAATAAAAAAGGAAAAGAGAATACGACAAATATTATTTATTCTCATAGGTTGTCTCGTGGATGATGTGATAAATTGAAGAAAATAATAATAAAATAAAAAAGAAAACAAGGAAAACAAGAGTTCGGAGATGCTTCTATAATCATTAATTATAGTCCATCTCCATCATCACACCATTAGAAATGGAAGACAACACGCTAAAGACCTAGAGGCGAGTTTATATTAGAGACTACACGCACAATTGGTGATAAGATTTTAAGTGGGATTCGCTGGTAGAAAAAACCAATGCTCGTGCCTTTGTTACACAACAACACTGTAACACCCCAAATATACCTGCGAAATATAATTAAAATATCAGAGTAAATACATCATTTATATTTAGGATGTCACACAACTAAACATAAAACAGCTGCTCATATATGATGATATGTAACACATGCAATGTTTGAAAATCAATTATAATAACTATAACAATTCAATTGATCTTAAATTCCAACTTTATTGAAAATAGAAGAAGTATCAAGATATTAAAAACATCACCATTCTTCAAAATAACATAAACCAAAAATTCTAGAGATATCCAAAAATCTCTACAAAATTCAACATAGCAAAACATTCCCTAACCCCGGTGTTACATATCAGAGCATACGTCGACACAAAAGAAAAAATAGAAGACTTCATCTTCTACTTACTTCAACTCCTCTATTGCAAGTTATTTGCACGATACCTATGTAAAGGCAACATTCAAACAGAAGGAGAGAGATATCATAAATAGATAAAGGAAAAACATGATAATAAGCAGGCAACAACTAATTTCATGCACATCACCCATTCCACATAACCAGCACAACAACCATCTAACACAACAACAACATCTAACATACATCTACAAAGTTAACATACAACAGACATCAATAACAACAACCAATGCAATCAATGTGCAAATGCAATGAGACTCACAACTCGACTTAATGCATATGGTACCATTCGATTCCTATTTCAGAACCCGATCCCTTTTTCAGAATCACATTTCCCGTCTAAATTCCAATACATGAACACTCAGGTTCATCGACTCCAATCCCCACCTCTTAATATATTTAGCTAAGAATTCGTTATCATCATTATCAATAACATCTCACTGATTCCATTCACCCCTACAATCAGCTAACGACATACAATCCTCACTTCCTAGGATTGATGCGCACAATTCGTTATCATTATTATCGATAACATCTCACTGATTTCGTTCATCCCGACAATCTGCTACCAATGTACAATCTTCACTTCCTAGGATTTATGCTCATAAGAATAAACCAATGTCCCAACATCATGAATTCATTCAACATATTAATCATGCAACAACAACAACATCAAGTACAATGAACAACACCTCCATAGTCATGTACTCCGCCAATACTGGGAATCACATTCAAAATATATGTTATAACAGTTTAGCAACAACAACATAATAATATAGTAATCAACAACAACAACAACAATGCAACATACAATGATATTCACCTTAATCACTATACCACACTAAAACTGGTCACTGATCACCAACATATACTACAATCACTCAACAATAGCACTATAGCAATAATTAATGCAACATATTATACGTGCAATAACAACAAAATGCACAATGACCCATTGCCATGGTCAATGTACACCACCAATACTGGTCATCATGCAACAACAACGCTATAACAACTCAACACCATCATCATACAACATAGCAAACAACAACAATTGCATTTGAGATTATGTCACACCACCACATAAACCTTATAATGCATTAAGCGCCTGCAAATAGAAGATTAATCACCTTCTGGTCCAAAAACAATTTTTATAAGGTAGTTCATCGTGTTAGCTTTCCAACGCTTTGAACGACACTCGTATAGGATACCCTGAACAAAAGTTATGAATTTTTGAAGTTTTTTTTTCAAAAATAAATGTTTCCAGTGTAACGGGTTACATAAATCAGGGTAACAGGTTACACCCTTGAAAACCAGTCAACCCCACAAAGTTAACATAGGGTAATGGGTTACCTAAATCGGGGTAACCAATTACCCCATCATGGTTTTCCCAAAAACACTATTTTTCAACAGTGTAATGGGTTACCCTATATCTGGTAACCAATTACACCTGCAGCATAATCACTTTTCTGCTGCCTATCAGTACCAAATGTGCTTTTTATTCCAACCCGAAACCCCACTTTTCATATAAAATTTCAATCTATTATTTTACTTAAAAGTCAGGTTTTATCAATACAAAAATCTGGCTTTCTTCCCCCGAAAACACCCAAAACATTCGTTCCGACTCTAATTCTCGAATTCACACAACAACATAACAACGACATCGATCAACCATCATTCAACGAATCAACAACATCAACAATTGTATCAAATTCATCAATAACAATAGTCCCAACATCAACATACAACGATCAACATAAAAACAATCAATCCACAATTACCATTCAATTGAATTTACGAACAACAATACGAGATATACAAAACCTACATGATGGAATCTACCTGCCATAATAATCATATTACCTCTTAGCTAGTTAGAACCACACCCTTATCTTAGAATTTTGCAAAGAGTTATCCTTCCTCAACAATGGAGTTTTGTCTCTTCTTCCTTGAGCCCTAGCATTTTCTTCTCTTTTCTCATGTTCCTCTGTTTTCACATTCTGACAAAACTTCTTCTCCACTTCCCCTTTTCTATTTCTAATATTATTTTTATTTCATAATTTTATTATTATTATTATCCCAATATTATTATTATTATTATTATTATTATTATTATTATTATTATTATTATTATTATTATTATTATTATTATTATTATTATTATTATTATTATTATTATTATTATTAATTTTACCAATTAAATAATAATAACAATATCTCCTAATAATTTTAGTTAATAATATTAATCAAATATTGCTAATATTAATTAATTAATCATTCTCACCACACTACTAAATTCTACAAAATTAGCCACACATCCCTCACCCTTAAGGTTGCTAACACTAAGTTCATTACCCCTTAGTTTAGGGTACCCCAACATAATAAAACACACATATAATCACATAATTTTAATTACGAAAAATAATTAAAATTAAACGGGCGTTACAAACACCATGAGAAATGGTAGAAGTGATTAAAACTAGTGAGCACGGTGGCATGTCTGTGGTGCAGGACAAGGTTTCGATTTGAGGTTATTTTTTAGATTATCGTTAAAGAGTGAAGATATGCATAAAAATATATTAAAGAGATAGTAGATCAAATGATGAAGGAGAACATAAAGATGAATATAAAGGAAGCATTAGAAAAGTAGCGAGCAACTATTTGAGAGAATGTGACTCATGAGGAGGAGGAAAGAGTGACCTAAGAGGTGCATGAGAGGATGACACGGGAGGTGTTGGAGAGAGTGACCAAGGAGGTGTAAGAGAGGGTGGCCGAGGAGGTCTAGAAGAGTGTGACTGTAACAGTACTCAGAAAAAAAGATTATAACAGAACACAGAAACAGATGCAATTATAGCTTCATTAATTCCAACAAGTGCAAGGAAACATTCTATAAAAAAAATGGAAAATGGCACAGTACAGAATTAATGGAAAGGAAAGAAATCATTCACAAGGAATGCCACTAGAGGAAGAGGGAATATATCGCTTGCTTCCTGCCCTCTTCTTTCATCGTACCTTCCTATATATGCTAACCCACATAATATTTTCTGTTAGGGATTTTCACCCTCTTGCCTCTCCTTGGTTCCACAATACTAGAATCGTGTGCCATCTGTCCTTCATTGCTTCTAATTTGTCCTTTTCCTCCAACAATATTATTTTGCCAGCTCATAACATTACTCCCCTCATTAACAAGGACCTTGTCCTCAAGGTTAGGATATAGAATCTTCAATTCATCCCAGTTTTCCCAAGTGACTTCAGTTGGCAATGTACCTTCCCATTGGACTTGAACCTGTTGAATTGGTTGGCCATTTTGGAGGACGGTGCGACGGTTAACAATAGCTTGAGGCAAAACCAAGGGTCATTGCTCAGTAGTAGTCAAAGGAAGGGGTAACAGCTGTGTAGAGTGGTCACCTTTGCATAATTTCAATGCAGATACATGGAACACAGGATGAATTTTCGCAGTAGTGGGAGACATTAGCCTGTAAGAAACTGGACCAATGTGTTCCATGATAGGAAATAGGCCAAAATAACGCATACTGAGTTTCTGATTGCGCCTAAGAGCTACCGAGTGTTGACGGTAAGGTTGTAACTTGACTAGAACCATGTCACCCACATTAAATTCAACAAATCGTCATTTATTATCAGCAAATTTCCTCATAATTTGTTGAGCTCGCATCAGATTAGTCTTCAGAGCAGCTAAGGTATCATCTCGTTCTAGCAACAGTTGTTGTAACAATGGTGGATCTCCATTGTTAACTTCATAGCGAATCAGACCCGAAGGATCTCGTCCATAAACCACTTTGAATAGTGTCATACCAATACTTGTGTGAAAGGAAGTATTATATGAGAACTCCGCCCAAGGTAGTAATTTGGACCAAGCACGAGGAGAATGGCTAGTGAAACAGCAAAGATAAAGTTCTAAACATTTGTTAATAGCTTCCGATTGGCCATCAGTTTGGGGGTGGTACGCCGTGCTTATAGCCAACGTTGTGCCACTGAGTTTGAATAGATGTTGCCAAAATTGGCTTGTGAATACCCGGTCGTGATCCGACACAATTGTCTTGGAAACCCATGAAGTTTAACTATTGTATTAATGAAAACCTCTACAACTTTGTAACTGTTATAGTCAGCCTTGAGGGGAATGAAATGGCTATATTTGGATAAACAATCGACAACCATGAAAATAACAGTGTAAGAATTAGATGGTGGCGGCCCCGTAATGAAATTCATCGACAAATCTTCCCAAATTTGTTGCGGAATAGGCAGGGGTTGGAGTAATCCAACTGGTAAAGTTGTTGCGTGTTTGGCTTGTTGACAAACTAAACATTGTGACACAAACTCCTTGATATCCCTGGTCATAGTGGTCCATAAAAATTGAGTCGTGATGCATGCTTTAGTGCGTGTAACTCCAACATGTCCTCCCACAGTTGAAGAATGAAACTCAGTGAGAATGAGTTTGATCAATTCAGGCTGTTGAGGAATGACCAGTCGATTCTTCCAGAATAACATATCATGCTTGACTTGATAATGAAGTGTAGAACAAGTACCCAATAAACATTGATTCCTAATCTCTGCCAACACATGATCTTCATTTACAGCTGAATGAATCATGGAAACAAGCTGAGATGTTTGTACTGATAGAGCTAAACAGAATGAGCGTGAGAGACTATCCGCTGCAATATTCTCCGCTCTTGGTTTGTACTCTATGGTAAAGTCGTATCCAAGAAATTTGTGAAGCCAATGTTGTTGTTCGGGTGTTTGAATAGACTGATCAGTGAGGGATTTGAGGCTGCGTTGATAAGTCTTGATAACAAACTTATGACCAATCAAATAATGATGGAATTTCGCTAAAGCTTCTGTAATAGCGTAGAGTTCCCGGACATATGCAGATTGCTTTTGCATTCGAGGGCACAATTTTTTTGAAAAATAAGCAATTGGGTGGCGTTCTTGACTTAGCACCGCATTAATACCGGAATCTGAAGCATCAGTTTCAAGAGTAAAAGGCAATCTAAAATCTGGTAATGATAAAATTGGGGCTGTTGTGATTGCCTGTTTGAGTTTATCAAAAGCTTCAGTAGCTGCTGGAGTCCAATGAAAAGAATCTTTTTTTAGAAGTTCAGTGAGGGGTGAGGCAATGATAGAATAATTGCGAATAAAACACCGGTAATAACCTGATAATCCTAAGAACCCTCGAAGTTGTTTCAGAGAAGAAGGAACTTTCCATTCCATGACAGCTTGAACCTTAGATTTATCCATTTTGACACCTTGGCTGGAGATGGTATGGCCTAGATAATCCACTGCAGTAAGGCCAAATCAACATTTGGAAAGCTTGGCAAATAACTCATGTTGTTCTAGCAGCTTTAAGACAACTTCCAAGTGTTCAAGGTGTGCGGACCAAGAGGGGCTGTATACAAGTATGCCATCAAAAAAGACTAATACAAACTTGCGTAATTGGTCTTGAAAAATAGTATTCATAAGACTTTGGAACAAAGTCGGTGCATTGGATAATCCAAATGGCATGACAAGCCATTCATACAATCCTTGATGCGTGCGGAAAGCGGTCTTATGACGATCCTCGGGATTAACTAAGATTTGATGGTAGCCGGATCTCAAGTCTAATTTAGAAAAATAAGCAGCTCCAAACAGTTCGTCCAACATTTCATCAACCGTTGGTATTGGAAAGCTATCTTTGACTGTAATTGCGTTTAATGCATGATAATCAGTGCAAAATCTCCAGGATCCATCTTTCTTTTTAACCAGCAAAACCAGGGATGAGAAAGGACTAGTACTAGGTTGAATAATACCCTACTGTAACATATCAGAAACCATTCGTTCAATTTCTGCCTTCTGACTATGTGGATTTCGATATGGTTTGACCTTAACCGGGTTACTACCATCAATAAGAGGGATCGAATGATCTTGTACCCTTGGTGATGGTAATTGACTAGGTTCCTCAAACACCTTCCAATAATTGTGCAACAAGGCAGCTAAATCATCCTGTAAAATATCAAGAGCAACAGATGATGATTATGGTGCTATGGATTGGAATTGTAGAGTATATGACAAGTCAATAGAGTGTGTGTTATGGAGACGACGAATATGATGAAATTGAGACTGACCCGATTCCATGAATTAATCTCCTCTAAGAGTGATGAACTTGTTGTTGCAGTAGAATTTAATCAATAACGCATCATAGTCTGCAATGTGAGGACCTAGAGTCTTGAGCCACGGTGCTCCTAGTACCAAATCAACACCACTAATAGGAAGCAAATAGACTGGAAGGTGGAGAGTGTGGCCCTGTATCGTGAATGGTAAGTCCTGAATCAATCCCGAAGCCGTTAATGTGCTACCATTTCCTACCAGAACTTGAAATTTAGGAGCTTCTTGAATTTCCAGTTTCAAACACTGAGCTATGCGTGGTTGCAAAAAATTATCGGAACTACCACTGTCAAGGAGATCCTGTACTTGTACGCCTTGAATTTTCCCTTGAAAACGAAGTGTGCCTGCACTATGCGCTCCATTGAGGGCATTGAATGAGCTATGGTGCTCTGATTCAAGCATCTGAAGTAAAGGTTCATCATCTGGTGGTTCTGTAACTTTCTCTGGTGGGTCGGACTCATCAACTTGGAGAAGTAGGTAGTGCTTGTTTGGACATTGATGGTTGGGTGTGAATTTGTTGTCACAGTAGAAGCATTGGCCCTTGTCACGTCGGAGTTGAATCTCAGCGGTAGTGATGCTACGAATGGGATGAGTTTTGGGAATTGGTGTTTGGGTTTGGGGTGGGGTCGGTGGAGTGGGTAAAATGGCATTGGTGGTTCGGGTCAGAGAGTATGGGCTTGGGTTGTAATTAGACTTTGAGGTTTGTGGGTAGGGTTTTGTGAAGGGGGTGTATTTTTCTGCAAATAGTTTGGCCAAGGAAAAAACGTGAGTGAGAGAGAGAGAGGTAGGGTTTTGGACTATGACATCACGACGGATCTCAGGCTGAAGCCCACTGATGAAACAATCCAAGATTGCATTAGGTGAGAGGCCTTGGGTGCGATTAACAAGGTTTGTGAAGGTAGAGTAATATTCACTGAGTGTTGAGGTCTGTGTGAGTTTAAAAAGGGTAGGTCGTGGAGATTCATATGGGGAAGGGCCATATTCTAATTCCAATGCTCGTGTAAAAGCGACCCAAGATCTAAAAGGGGTGGTATGAGTAACCATTTGATACCAAGGCACCACATCCTTATCTAAATGTACTGCTGCTATGGTTAGTCGGTTATTATCTGGCGTAGAGTAATAATCGAAAAATTGCTCAGCTTTAAATATCCAGTTTAATACCTCAATACCGTCAAATCTGGGAAAAATTGAGTTTCACGTTACGCATCTGGAAAGGTTGCAGCCGTGACGAGCCATCGGAGTTCAAGCTACCATTCAAAGCGGAAGAGAGTTATGAGCTGCCAAGTTGTGCCTCGACTCGCTCGATTCGAGTCATATCAACATGACGGTGTTGCACGTAGTCGTTATGACGTGCATCGGCGTCTTCCAACATCTTCTGCATCGTGGCGTTAATGCCATTGATTGCAGCTTCCAAGCCTTTCATACGAGTATTTTCTGCCATGGTAAGGAGAATGAAAGCACCAAATGTAACAGTACTCAGAAAAAAAGATTATAACAGAACACAGAAACAGATGCAATTATAGCTTCATTAATTCCAACAAGTGCAAGGAAACATTCTATGAAAAAAATGGAAAATGGCACAGTATAGAATTAATGGAAAGGAAAGAAATCATTCACAAGGAATGCCACTAGAGGAAGAGGGAATATATCGCTTGCTGCCTGCCCTCTTCTTTCATCGTACCTTCCTATATATGCTAACCCACATAATATTTTCTGTTAGGGATTTTCACCCTCTTGCCTCTCCTTGGTTCCACAATACTAGGATCGTGTGTCATCTGTCCTTCATTGCTTCTAATTTGTCCTTTTCCTCTAACAGTATTATTTTGCCAGCTCATAACAGTGACCAAAGAGGTGTAGGAAAGGATGATCAAGAAGGTATGATATATCGTGACCAAGGGGTGAATGAGAGGATGACAAAGGAGGTGGATGAGAAAGTGACCAAGGAGGTACAAGATCGTGCCACCCAAAAGATGTTGGACAACGTGGCTTGGGATGTTATTGAGGTAAATACAATTTTGTTTTAGGAAATTTATTTTTTGTTTGTCTGATTAAAAATATGTGTTATGTTTTGTTGTTGTTTTAAAATTATGTATTGTGTTGTCTTTGTTTTTATGATGTAGTAATTGAAATTGATGGGTGATCTAAATCGAATTTAAATCAAGTAGACATATCTAAGAAAGTTTTTTACATCAGGAAAGTACGAATGATAGTTGTTTAGCTGTAGTCCCCCGTCAAAAAATTAAAACCCTACAGTCTCAACCAAATCCATTTCATAGATTCACAAGCATTATAGAGGATAGGAGAGAGTCCTTCCAAATACAATTAGAATATGATCCATAATCAAAGAAATAAAAAGTCAAAATCCATTTTTCCAACATGTAGAGCTATAGATGAATACATTCTTATGCATCATAATCAAAGAAATAAAAAGTCAAAATCCATTTTTCCAAAAGTAAATGATCTTATTTATGACATTCTTTAAATTTTCTCCAATGTAATATTTGTGCTCTGTGGATATTAACCATTATATACGACAAGGAGACAACCAAACAGAGATGCATGTGGATATTATGTTATGTAACATATGTTGGATATTGTCTCTGGAGGTATTAGGGATTCATGACTAAGATAATCACTTTATCCAAATGCATGTAATTTATTTATGTTAGGTAAGTACATGTTGTTGTTGAGCTAGTAAAATATTATGTAGTTGTTATTGATATTGTGGGGATCTAAAGTTAAACGTTGTTGTTATTGTTGCATTATCCTAATATAATTTGTGTTTAAATTATAAGTGTTTAACGATGACACAATTTACACAAGAAGATAAAGATGATAGTTATTCACGTTGAACTGGTTGTTTCCTATTTTCTTATGATTTAAACTAATTTTTCTTATACTAGTATGATGTAGATGTATGCGTGCAATTATGAGTTGGTTGTAAATAATGTATGTGATGCCTTGTTGAAAACATATATATTATATCACAAAATGTGTACAGGTTTATGTCCAAAAATATGTATATGTGTTGCCTGACTTGTTTGTTACCTGTTGAAAATATGAGTATATGTTATGTCACAAAATGTGTATGTGTGTGTGTGTGTGTATTATCAAAATGAAAATCATGAAATATTAAAAAATGATGTTATTCCCCTTGGTTGGAAATACCAATTGAGGTAAATACCTACATTTTACCTAGAGAATTAAAAGAACATGAGAGGTAAAGTTGCACGAACTTTAAAAATACAAAGTGTAGTTGTTGGAGATCAATACTATGATCAATACAACTTTCCCCTCAATTCATATATCAATTGAGAATAAATATGACACATTTTCTACGACACCCTTCTTTACCTCGGCCAACAATCCAGGGTAAAATCCCTTAATCAACCAAAGTAAAATTACTTATTCATAGTAGTGGGATATGAGATACAATGTATGAAAGCATGCATAAATTAATATGCTTAATTCATTTTAATTCATAAAACAAAACATTGAACTCCTACCCATCCGAAATGAACTTTAACTTAAATGTCGTTTAGTAGAACAAGAAGAAATTCAATTTGGTTAGGATCAAAGTCGGTGATACATTTTATGATTTGAATGACCAACTGGAGCAACTAAATAGATCTCTTAACTACAACAATACAAGAAAGGTGACCATTATTGAGTATCATTGTATGTCAATCGTCTCAGATTGACGTGTTTGGTTCACCAACATTCAAAATCAAAACGACGATTATGAGAGAACAATGCTCTCTATATTGGATCGAGATTGACGCCACTCTCATGAGATATGTTCATTCTATCTATTCAAACTTGATTTTTCTCAAGACATTTGATAATCATGACGTACATGGTTAAACCTAATAAAGAAACTAGTTTGATTCATGCATCCATGGTTTTATTTGTGTTTAATTGATAATTTTAATTTATATTATTATCGTTGTTGTTAATGATGTATTATATTATTGTTGAATTTGCTTTAATAGAGGTCTTATATTGATGCATTGATTTCTAGATTTTTAGTATTCTTGGATTTGATATTTCAAAAACTAAAATACACTTAAGACTCTAAAGTCCGGCCAAAAAAATTATTTTGAGAGAAAAAGGTAGCACATGAAAGATATGTAGGATGTCTTTCACACTTACAATTTGTTTCTAAGACTAATACTCTATTTGATTTAACCTGATAATTTTTTTGTACTACGTTTGATTTAAAAAGTAGTCACTAGACTTGATAAAACATGTAATTATGAATAGAAGAAAAGCATGCATTTTTATTTCTTACTCAAATAGGAGACAAGTTTTTGTTTAAAATACAAACTATCAATTATACTAAAAGTACAAATTTTTTAAAATTATTGTGGAACTAAGGAAACGAGTAATATTTTTACACCTTTTTCATATATATTTTTGTTGTAAATTATTAATAATTAATAATCTTGAGTGTGTTTCAAAATGATAAAAAATTATGCAAGTGAAGGTTAATTTTTTAATTCATAAATAGGCAACACTTGTGTAGTGTTGTAGTAAGTAGTTTGTATTTTGAATTCAGAAATAGACAACACTTCTTGAAATATTGTAGAATGTGAAACAATATAGCCTTTGAAAACTGTTGTTGTAGGCAAAACAATGCAACATTTGGTAAATGTGCTGATGCAAATGAAACAATGCAAAATTTGATAAAACTGTTGTTGTAGGAAAAATAATGCAATATTTGGTAAAAGTGCTGTTATAGGCGAAACAATGTAACATTTGTTAAAAGTGTTGTTGAAAATGTGTTTCATTAAGGGTCACAATCTTGTGAAATAACACTAATGTGCCTTATAAATTAAGCATTCCAGATTCAGAAAAATACAACATAAAATTCTATCCTCTTCACACAAAATTTCATATTTCATCTTCCCTACATTTGAGTTTTCATTGGTCCTGTGCAAACTTAAGTATATGCTGAATTGTCTTGGGTATTCCTGTGTTCCCACTCTAAGACATTTGAGAGTGCTTGAAATATATATAAGGAAATGATTTCATTCATGATTCTAGCCTCAATCCATTTGGGTTAAATTAATATTCTAACAATCTTATAAGTATTTTAATTAATGGCTATCAAAGCTTATGTTTGAAGCAATACATTTTACAAATCTCATATGTAAGGCTTAAACTAATGATGATGAACTTTTCAGTTAGTAAAGAATGAAAGCAAAAATTCCAATTCATGAAGGTATGTTGCAGTAAAAAGTTTTTATATTATCATATTTTAGGGAGATATATTTCATATGATAATTTCTGGAGGATGTGGCGAGGAATTAAAAAAATCTCAATGTTTGATTTTATTGTGATTTAAAGGAAACAATAACTTGATTTTTTTTTGAAAGCAAGATGCACTTATATAGAGTACAAGGGATACTCTCATCCATTACAATACAAAATACATAATAAGAGATTTCTAACCAACACCAACTGACCTAAGCATACAGAACCATGCAAAAGTCGTAAAAATTACAGTTTGATTAGGAAATATCTCTTATGCATGACCACTTCCAGGCTAATAACTTAATACTCCAAATAATATCGTTAAGATTACATTTACCGTTATTAAAAAATATGTCGTTCCTAGCCTTCTAAAGACTCCAAACAACCGACAACCATATAACATCTTTCTTGCCCTTCATTCCTGCTTTGTTAGGGAGACCACACCAAGTAACAAAATGCTTCCATGAGGATCCTGTAAAAGAAGAAAAGCATCGAATCCAAACTCCCACCAATTCTCAAACCTTCAAAGATAATGGACAGTTGAAGAGAAGACGGTTCAAATCTTCTGCATACTGAGAACACAAAAGGCATTCCATTATGTATAAGCTAATAACACACCTTAGCACTTGAATGGAATTTTATTTATCTTAGTAAAATGAAAATAATTACTAGTATATACCATTTAATATAAGTTAAGTATCCATCACTGTGTAAGCATAAAGTTATCTACCACCAATATGCTTTGTCCAATAAATTTTAGAACCAAGATTTAGACTATCTGATTCTTTATTTAGCTCTGAAACTTTTGATCATAATAATAAAAAGAAAAGTCATGTAGGCCTTCTAATAGTAAGCAGTTTCATTCATAATTCATATATGTTGTTTTCTCTAAATGTGTACCACTTTTTTGTTTGCTCACCAAAGTATAAGGAATTTGGAGAATTTTGAGATGTGGAATTTAGAGAACCTTATCATGGAAGATAAGGAATTCGAGTTTCCCACAAATAAATAATCCCATGAGTAACGTTCTTCACATATTATTGAAACATAAAGCGAAAGTTCGTCACTAATGAAGAATCTCGCGAGGAAGATTCTTCATGGATAGTTGAAAAACAACCTGAACTTAGAATAAGCAATGAAGTCTGAAAAACTAAGGATTCGGGGTCGAACAAAATTGATAGTCAATATATTTATTTTATCTAGTGGAAGAAAATAGTAAGATTTTTTTCATAAGATTCATATTATTCTTCAAGTAGAAGATGATCCTAAGACTTATAAGGAAGCAATAACTTTAAAGGACTACTTTTGTTTAGAAGGAAGTATCATTGCATGATAGTACGCTAAACGCCTATAAGTCTAGATTAATGACCAAGGATGTTTTAAACACAAAGAATATGTTTATCATTTGACACATATGCACTAGTAACAAGCACAACAAAAATTAGAGCATCGTTTGCATTAGCTTCTTTGCATAATCTTATAGTTCCTCAAATGGATGTCAAAATAACATTTCTAAATAGAGATCTCAATGAGGAAATTTACATGGATCAGAAGGTTATGTGGTAATGAACAAAAGGTGTGCAAGTTTGACAAATTCTTGTATGTACTAAAACAAGCGCCCGAAATAATGATATCAAAAGTTTGATACTATCATTGTAAGATTCACCAATTAAGGGGAGACACACAACTTAAGGGGATACTTTTCAAACATTATCAAAATACAAAGTAAAAGAGTTTGTCATCATTAAAAGGGGGATATTATGAATAATATATCCTATATCGAGTTCAGTCTTGATGAAGACAAAGATTATCAAAGAATAAAAGGATCAAAAGTGTCATGTACATTAATGATGAAGTTGATTAAGAAGATTGAACATAGAAATTTAGGTGAAGATTTGAGATAAGTGAACATGACTAAGGTGCTCATTGAAATTCATATTATACTACTTTAAATTGCTCATAATTTCATATTTCACTTCATCTAAAAACCTTGCTTCATCATGCATGATTATCTAAAATCCATTTTCATTTAATTATGGTGACAAGTGTTTGTACAAAAATTTGTGTGAGAACATTACGACATTTATTCATATCTATGTTGATTACATATTGATCATTAGCAATCGTATTAATGGAGTTTTAGAAACAAATAGGTTTCTAACTTCCACATTAAAGATGAATGGTCTTGGACTAGTTAACACACTTTTAGAGATCAAAGTAAAGCGAAATAGTTGGGGTAATTATCTAAGTCAAACATACTATGATGAGAAAGTACTTGATAAGTTCAAACACTTAGATTTCAATAAAGAGAGTACTTCATTTGATCCTAGTGTTAAACTTCAAAATAATGATGGAAGAGTTGTGGCCCAATTGGAATATGTAAGTGCATGCATTGTACTAGACTTAACATAGCATTTGCAATTAGTAAAATGAGTGGATTTTACTAACAATCTGAACGGTTTTACTTGAAGGCCATTGTTAGAATTTTGGATATCTTATGAAAACCAAAAATCTTGGTCTTCATTATGGTAGATTTCCTTCCATATTATAAGGATATATGAATGCGAGTTAGATATCGAGTGTTGAATATCATAAATCTACATTTGCCTGGACAATTACATTAATCGGGGGTGCAATTTTTTCGAAGAGTAAGAAACAAATGTGGATCACTCTCTCAATCATAGAATTAGAGTTTGAGGATCTTGCTTCCGTTGGTAAAGAAGATGAATGGTTTGGGGACCTTCTATTGAAAGTTCCATTGGCTAAAGACAATGTTTAAAGGTGTTGATACATTGCCGCAGTCAAACCACTTTACCTAGAGTATATAAATAGGGGTATAACAGAAAGTCTAGGAAAATAGGACTAAGACATTCTTTTGTGAGAAAATTGATTAAGGATGTAATCATTTCATTCAAATATATAAGGTAGAGCTATAATTTGCTTGATCCATTTACTAAACCACTGGCCATAGATTTAGTAAAGACTACCTTGAGAGGTATGAGAATGAAACTCCTTGAATAAGGATTCTGACAATGGCAGCAACCAAATTTGAAGTTAACAAATATTAACTTAATATTCAATTGGTAACAACAAGTTGTTGATTTGGATGTTTGTGCAACATTCTATGATAATGTTTACTATTACTTATTGAGGATTGAGTTTTTCCAAACTGTTTATGAAGTTCTATATCGAGTATATGTATCTCAACAAAGAGATACCAAATGAACTTCACCTATATGAATTTCAAGATGGTGTTGTCTCAAAGTGAGATTTGGAGTTTCTCTCATGAAAAACTCACGAAAATAGGAGAAGCACATGGTCATAAATAGTACTAGGCGGGAGATGTAAGCGAAGAAACATTAAAGAATGTAGGTAACGTCGGTATAATCACAAGGGATAACGGTTCAAAATATAGCTACCTAACAATCCGATTATACTTTGCGTTGTCCTCACTAAGGTTAAGTTTAGATCGAAAGATACTTAATTGTATTGACATTCTTTGTTTCTCCTTTCCTGGAATTGATCTTGTCATTATTAGAACAAGTGGGAGATTGTTGTAAATTATTAACAATTGATTATCTTGAGTCTGTTTCAAAATGACAAGAAATTATGCAAGTGAAGGTTAATTTTTTAATTCAGAAATAGGAAACACTTGTGAAGTGTTGCAGTAGGTAGTTTGCATTTTAAATTCATAAATAGACAACACTTTGTAAAGTGTTGCAGAATGTAAAATAATACAACCTTTGAAAACTGTTGTTGTAGGCGAATCAGTGCAACATTTGGTAAAAGTGTTGTTGTGGGCGAAACAGTGCAACATTTTGTAAAAGTGTTGTTGTATGTGAAACAATGCAACATTTAGTAAACGTGCTGTTGTAGGCAAAATAGTGCAACATTTGCTAAAAGTGTTGCTGAAAGTGTGTTTCATTAATTCATTAAGGGTCGCAACCTTGTGAAACAACACTACTTTGTCCTATAAATTGAGCATTCTGGATTCAGAAAAATACAACACAAAAACATATTTTCTACACACAAATTTCCAAATTTCATCTTCCCTACATTCGAGTTTTCATAGATTTTATGCAAAATCGAGTATATGCTAAATTATCATGGATATTCCAACGTTCGAACTCTAAAACATTTGAAGGTGTTTGAAATATTTATAAAAAAAAAGTTATTTCATTCACAATTCTAGTCTTAATCCATTCAATTTAAATTAATTTTCAAACATTTTTACAACTCAATTTATTTTCTCATCATATTACCTATATCCTTAAATATAATAATCTTTTAAAAACGTTATCATTGTTTATAAGTTTTTTTTTAAAAATTTTAAACTTCAATAAACATTTTGTCACTTTTTACATCCTCTTTAAATTTTAAACTTGATTAAACATTTTTTACCAATATATTTATATTTATTCTGCATATTTTTTACAATCAAATATACAAAAACTTAGGCTTTATTTGGTATGACATATTTTTGTGCTTATAATTTGTTTTGATTATTATTTTGGATCAACGAAAACAAAAGAATTAGTAATAATATTACTGCTTTAACCTGAAATATTAGACAATAGAATTATTTTAATTATTTCAATTTTATATTTAAATTTTATATTTTGAATTGTATTTTAATTTTTATTTCAATTTTATATTTTATTAAAAAAATTAATGTTTCATATCAAGGAGTACACGTACAATAATAAACTTATGAGACATGAAAATCGACTATGTTCTTACAATGTGAAATTGCGAACATATACTAATACAAAAAAAAATTCTTAATTTATGATTAAATTTACATCAAATTAATATTTAAGGTACATAAAATTAAACACAATAATAAAAAATATTTAACATAAACATATAAATATATAAATGTTGCAGTAACATATAATACAAATTAAGATAATCTCAACTACAAATTAATTTAAATGGTAGTATATAAAAGATATTTACATTAAAAGATTTAAAGGTAAAATATGTTTTTCGTCCTTATAATTAATATATCATTCAATTTTAGTCCCTAGCTATAAATTTTTCTTGAAAGAATGATTCACCTAAAGTTTTTTCTCACCAATTTTAATTTATGCCGTCTATTTGGTTTAACGAAAGGTGGCGTGACACTCCATGTCATTTAAAGTCAATTTTTTTCTTGACTACAAAATAACACAATAGATTGCGGGGGTTACAAACCTCCTTAAATTTATTTATTCAAATTTTATCTTCCACCCCCATAATCTGACAGGTATGTTCAGTTATAAATGCTTTTGAGTGTTTTAGAACTATGTTAGATCATGATGTGGTTCCTTGGGTTCTTATTATAAATATTTTTTTTGACTACAATACTTATGAAGAACTTGATTCGTAGTGCACGCTAATTGTTTGATGAAATGGTTGTGAGAGGAATTATGGTGATTGTTATACTTTGCATGTGCTTATACGTGTGTGTTTGAAAGAAGGGAAGTTTGAGGAGGCTGGGAAGTTTATGCTAATTCTGAACACAAATATGATGTTTTAGAAACATAGGATTTTTGTGTAATGTTGCAAAAATGTGTTTACCTGTTGTCACATAAACATTGTTTTGTGCAGTTGCAAACATCAAAACAATGATTTTGTTAGGATTTCTAGAAGAAAGCCATAAAGCACCAGCGTGGCGTCATTAAATCTATAAAAAATGGTTCCACTTGAGAAGAATGCATTCATAAGCGAGCCATAGAGGAACACCAACTATATAAGCATAAGGTTTTTCGGTTGAGCAGAACAAGAACCCTCACATTCTGACAAAATGGAAGAAAACGCCTCACCGGAATCCGAAATCATCGCTTCCATCATTGATTCAAAAAAGAACTACGAGACCATTTAGAAGTGAGCTATAGAGGAGGAACAAAAAATTGTTTTCAAGAAACAATAGGTCGGCGTGGAAGAAGAAAATAAACCTCTATGTCCTTTGAAATTGGGTAACAAAACTTTCGACTCTTCTTTGGAGTTGTTCGATTACTTCAACAATTCCCTTCATGCTTGTAGTTTTAATCTTAACGTTAACAAGGTTATTATTTCATCTATCTAATTGACTGTCACCTCCAATTTATTTATTTTTGTGTGTGTGATGTTTCCATTGTATACATTTGTTTGTTACTTAAGATTGATTTTGGGTTGTTTTGTGTGGCCGTATGAAGGCACAATATTATTGGACTTAATATGGTTTGGTGACATAATCTAATGGGAAAAAATTGGGATTTAGGCTGTAACATCGTTATCTAGGTAGAAAATGGGGTTAGAAGAAGAAGAATAAGAAGAACAAGATGAACATGAAGAAAATCACTAAATTTAAGGAGATTTGTCACCACTGCAATCTAACGTGTTTTTTTTGTAGTCAAGTCAATTGTTGACTTTAAGTGACGTGGCATGACACATCATCTCCAGTTAGAGTAAATAGACGGCAAAAACCAAAATTAAGGACACAAAACTTTAGGATGACCATTCTCTTAAAAAAATTATAAGAACTAAAATTGAATAATGAGATATTTCTGAAAATACCGTACATATTTAACCCTAAATTTAAATTACTAAAATTTTAAGTATCTTAAAAATATGCATTTTATTATTAATTTAGAAAAGTTCATGTCATTTTACATTTATGAGTTGGTTGAACGATTAAATTTATCAAACATTTTAATACATTTATCAACTATCATTCATCAATCATTAGTTATAAACTATTAGTCATAACTATCACTTATAAACTATCAATTATCAACAACTTATCAATTTATCGTTATTTTTACCAAAAAAAATTTAAACTACCCTCTCTTTTAAAAAATAACTCGTAAAAATAATGTTATTTATATAAATTTAATATCATTAGCAACATTCTTAATATCCATTACATATATAATATTAATTATCATATATTGTCAGTGTAAAAAATTTTATCCTATCGATTCATCATCATCATCCGTTAACATTATTTTATAGGAGGTTAAAATAAAAATCAAACTCCTTTCAATATCTAACGTCTATGATTATCTGACAATGTAAAAAAAAAGGTGTACTATCAATGTGTTTCAATTAAATTATATATATATATATATATATATATATATATATATATATATATATATATATATATATATATATATATATATATATATATATATATATATATATATATATATATATATATATATATATATATATATATATATATATATATATATATATATATATATATAAAAGTAAAAGAGAGGAGAAAATATTTGATAAAATCTCCCACTTTTTCCCATTCCTATTTCATTTTCATTGAGCTTATAATACGCTCCTTTAATGTAAAACAGTCTTTATCTTTATTCTTTACACGTCAATGATGAGAATATCCGTCATTCTTCCACCAGATTCTCAGAAATACTATAAAATTAAGTCATATAAAAGACAAAACAAAGTCAATTGATACAAATATAATTACCAAAAACAACTTGAACAAAATCTTTAACTAAAAATGCTAATAATTTACATAGAACTCAACAATCATATGTTAATTACACCAACTAGCTAGATGTTGTTGATCCTTTTCCTATCATAAAAGTTATGAGAAAATACAAATGAAATATCACTAAAAAATTAAGACACTTTTTATAGTACTAATTAATAGACTATAAATAGGAAATAATGAAAGTGATAGCCACAAAAAATATAGAGATGGAAGTTGAAAATGGTTGGCTTATTCTTGTGGCGTCCCCTATAGCCAAATTGGTTATCCACGATTTAGTAGCTACTGCTGCTTGTTCTACCGATGATCTTGGCCCTGACTCCATCAAAGATTTCAAACTGCAAAACCAAAATATCAACTATTATCTTCAATTATATGTCTTAATCATAAAAAAGTTTTATCAATACAAATCTATCGGAAATAAGAGAGGATAATAGAAAAAAGTAGTTGATGACATAGTGAAAAAGTTGCACAGTCACAGATGAAAAGAGAGAAAAGTTGCAGACAAAGAAAAACGTGAAAAATAAATCAAAATTATATCCTCTTCTTTGAAAAGTTTAGTTTTACCTTGGAGAAGAAGAAGGACAAAATGTGATAGTATAATCATCTGCAGCAGTACAAGTAAAAGTGCTTGTAGCATCATCAAACGCATAGCTATAAGATTTGGGACAAGCAGCTTTAAACATTTCCGAGTAAACCGACGGCGAACAACTCGACGGTGAACCAAACGCGCCGCTACAACAATACTCCGGTTTCCCAAACGCGCCACACGCGCTATTACACGCGTCACCACCATCCACTCTCAACTCCGACGGACACCTCCGATTAAGATCCTCTCCGCAGCCAGTGGCTTCACACGAACCCGAACCGCCGCTGGTTTCGACTATCATCGGGAGATTGTAACCGTCGACGAGACTAACGTCGTAGTAATCGGCGGAGCCTGTTCCTAAAGTGAATTCCGCTAGTGTTGCTGGTGGTGTTGCGCCGTTTCCGTTGCAGTTAATTTCGCCGGAACCACAGTCGCCGGTTGAGCAAGCTCCGTGACCGGAATCGTCGAACTTGCAACCGGTTCTCGCCCAGAGTCTACCGGACCAACCGGTTGGTGCTTGGAAGGTTTGGGTGTTTCCTCTTTTGAGTTCGAAACCGGTTGTTCCGAGATCCGGTTTTCCTAAAATTCCTGGCCATACCGTGTGGTCGCATTTGTTGATGAACGTAAATGTAGTTGCTGAAATTTTAAACCCTGCATAATGGGCAAAATTGTAAAAACATGTTTTCAAAGTTTTGTTAAAGTAAATATATAAAAGGAAACAGATTTTATGTACACACCTTTGAAAGATAGGATAAGTAGGAAGATGAAGAAAAGGTTTGAAAAATGTTGGTGAAGTGAGATCAGAGGCATAGTTGTGAAGTTAGAGAGGAATTTGGTTTGTAGAGGGTTAAGGAGAAATTGGTGGTGGGGGGAATTTGAATGCTAGCTCTTGCATTGGTATATATAGAGGTTTAGAGGGAATGTGGAGTGAATTATCTTTCATGATCATGTCATCTACCATTTTGTTAGTGCTTTATTTGTTTATTTATTATATTCATGAAGAATTCTATTAAACCATTTGAATTTTGTCATATCCTAAAGATAAAATCTACATAATTTAAAATTTTGCAGGATAAAAGTATTACATGACTTTGATATAGATGTGTTATTTTATATATTTTTAAGTGCAGAGATATTTGTGAATAAATAGACCTTTGTGAATTTTATGGTTAGTTGGTAAGATAAGAAATCAATACTTAAAAGCTAATAGATATTCTTATATTCTTATGTACGAATGGGTACGAAAAAAATTTGTATACACATATTTGATTGTATTTTTTCACTTGCGAAATTGAGAATTAAAATTTATCGTGGAATAGTCAACTTTTAAATATATCTTTTAAAAAATTATAATTTTCACAATATTTTAATCGATCTATATTTATATTAAAATTAATCTTTTAATTTATAAAAAATATATATTTTTAATATTTTAAAAGTATTTTTATAAAAATCATTTTTAAAAATATTAAAAAAAATTAAAGATAAAACAAATAAGCTCATAATCAATTCATTCTATAATTTTAAGACTTTCTACTTCTACTTAATAATCTTAAAAAAAAATTCATCGATAATATCATAGTCGAATCACGTAAGTTAATTTGATTCAATGAATAGCTGTCTTCTATAAAAATTAGAGTAGGCTTAAAATCACAAATAATGTCATTTTGGAAAAAAAAAATTATTAAGAAATGTGAGTGAGTTTAACTCAACCCTTTGGACCTATTTGTTTTAGCTTTGAAAAAATAATTTTTTTTGTATTTTTAAAAATAGATTTTGCAATATTATTTTTTAAAATATTATAAATTTTTTCTAAATTGCAAAACTAATTTTAACATCATAAACATATATTATTGAAAATCAAAACATTGTCGAAATCATAATTTTTAAAAAAAATTATATTTTAAAAATAACTTTTATAAAAAAAAAACTATTTGAAATAGCTTCAAAATTAATTGAGTTTTTGAAATTTTGATATCCAATTTTTTTTTCCTTCTAAAATAATATTTTAATAATAATTTTTCAAAACAAATTCTCATTTAATCTTTTATGAAAAATTTCTTTTTAAATTTTTTTTCTATAAAATTTTGTTACACTATAAAAATTATTTAAAAAAAACAAACGGCCCAAAATCAGTTAGTAAGATGAAAATTGTTATTTTAATTTAACCTTACAAAATTGATTCGTAAGATGAAGATTGTCCCCACTCTTGATATCAAATCGTTAGAAAATATGGTTGAACCTAATTCAATTCTAAAAAATCAATTAATAAAGTGAAAATTATCTTCACTTATAAAAATATATTCAAATTATATATTATCTTAACACCTAACACTTTATTAAAGTAATTGAAAATATGTAGCTCAATTAGAGCTTTCTCTACATAGTACCTATCTCTATCTTTTACTATTTCAATTTTCTGCCTTTAGAAAGTATGCTGTATTTTATCTCGTTCAGGAAATTTTCTGATTCTAACTTCTCTTTTTAAAATTGGTTTTGAATATTAAGTGCAATGTTTGATATGTGTCTGAATCTTCTGATCTTGAAGGAGTGCATCAAACTCACATTTGAATTTAACAAAGTATAATTAAATTTATTTTAATTTTGTAAGTAACTGAATCGACAAATTCTGGCCAAAAGGATTGTCAAACTCAAAAACAAGATACATACCAATGAAGAATAACCAACAAATATAAAGGATTCAAATCTTTTACCACTAGGTTGGATCAATTATTGTTGATAGTATTATACTTTTTTTATTTTATACCAAACATTTTACCTTTTTAATGATATGAAAATTAACATAAATAGTTTGTCTATAATCTCACTCAACTGATCTTTGTCACCAGAGAATAACGCCTAATCTGAAAATCACTTTAACTGAAAACATCACACGTGGATGAGACAAGTAAACAAAAAAGAAAGTAATGACAACAGTTTCACATGGTTGACGTTTGAATCACAATAAATCTTTTCTTTATTTCAATAGAAAATATATCCTAATCCTTTTTTCTTTAAATTTGTTTTTCAAATACTTTGAAATAATTAATATACATGTATAATACTTTTAAGGTTAGTCTAAAAAAGAAGGTTTGAATATTGAGAGTGTCCTCCTCTCAAAATTTTAAGTTTAAATTCATACAAGATTTTGTTTTAGATTTAAAGTAAACTTTTGCTAATACATAAATTTGTTTTTTTGAATTAGTCGGTTTGCACCCAAATATCAAAATTTAAAAAATAAATAAAAATTGATGCACGTGTATAATATATAAATCATAAATATTATTTAAAGAGTAATTTTTTTATAAATAGAACAAAAGATATTATCATTTTTTTCTTGAACAGTTCACAAAAGTTAAGTTTTAGAGCTCACAAGAGTTATGCCTATATGCTTATAAAAATGAAATACATATAGATATTAATTTCATTGTTTTCATTATAGGTTTGTGTGTAAATTAATTTTTTTAAACAAAAATAAATTATTGAGTAAAAAAATAAATAATAAAAGAATATATGACATAAAACTTAATTCATCAAACAATGAGTAAAAATTATAGTTGGACATTATGCTTAATCTATTCTTTAAAAAAAATTCAAAAACACAAATCTCATATAGTGTTATAATCAATAAAAAATTTGGCAAACCAATTTCTTTAAGTTATTTATTTATTTATTTATAATAAATTGATTATTTCTATATTTTTTTTTAACAATTTAGTCATTTAAGTTATCAAACGTGTATACAGTTTTTTTTTTTTTTTAAATTTCATTTTAAAAATAGATATGTGACATTAACATGAGAGAGGTGTCACTAACGATGATGACATGAAATTTTTTATTTTTTTTACGTTTAAGTAATTATCCAAAAATACCTTTTCTTCTCCGTTTAAGAAAAAGTTCAGATAAAATCCCTAGTTTTGTATCCCTTTTCTCCCTTCGGATCCTTCTTCTCCTTTCTCAATTAGTGGCTTCATAATGTACCAATGGATCAAATCCACAAAGTCAGAACTCTCAATCCTTCATTTTGAGTGCAACTCATGGTGAAATTACAGCAAGCTATCCTTGTGGAGCCAGAGCAGTTATACGAACAATTAGGAAGAAAGGACGAAACTTTGGGAAGCTCTTTTGGAGTTGCAGATACTTTGTGGTAAGTTTATTATTATATTCTTCTTTGTCTTTTACGATTTTGAAGAAATTAGTTGATGGGTTGTGGATGTTATATGTTAATAGAGTGAATGTGCTAATTATGGATGAAATTATTTTGAGTGGTATAAAAAAAGAATACAATGATGAAGTGCAACCAGAAATACAACAATCATAATTTTCTAAGTGTTCAAAATATAAGGAAAAGGATGTAAAAATTAACACGCTTAGAAGGGTCATTAAGAAGATCCATGGAGATGACAACTACACTAAGAAGATGATGAAAAACATGTCGAAGATGTTGAAGATGCTAGTCTTTATCATAATGTTTTTAATTTTAATTTTTATTGTGTTGATGTGTATTTTGGTCGAGAAGTGGTGATTATGGTTAATGTTGATGTTAGTGTTGTAAGACATGTTATTAGTGTTATGCTGTAATCACTTTGTTAATGTGTAATTTTTCCTTTCTTCAATATTGATGTTTAGATTATGTTCAATTTTATGTTGCAGTAAGCACTTTTGAATTCTGCAGTGGTTAAATTCTATCCAATTTTATGTTGCAGTAAGGACATATTTGTCACACTAAACAAAACATACAGGATTTGTTTGTTATACTAAAGGAAACACTAAAGACCTACGTGGTACAATTTGGCACACCATAAAATTACATGTGGACAACTCATTTAACTAAAACATGTTATCTGAGCATTTGGGCAAGAAGATTTGTTCTGGCCAGATTTACCACACACTGAGCATTTATTTGGAAACTCTTTCCTACTAACGATTATTGTATCCCTTCTCTTTTCATATGCATATTTGTTTCTTCTTTTTTTGCCTCCCTGTCATACCCCAAATTTGTCCTACTTGTGTATAACTCTCACATGTACATTCAAAAATTAAAAAAAATATGTTATACAAGTTGTAGCAAGGATGAATGGAGTTTCATTTATGGCTATCAGGCCAGGTGAGTGTTTAGTATGGATTAAGTTTCAATGGTTTTGATTTAATTTGTCAGTTAGGAAAGGGTTTGTTCCAAGATTGAGGCCATAGTACATGATTTATGTGGTGTATATCTGAGGTGATAACTAGAGTTTTATGCCAAGTTAAGACATTTGTGGATTAATCAAGTCATCAAAGACCAGAGTATTTTAAGATTAGGGTTTCATGTATTGAGATTCATACTTCAAGTCGTGACTCTATGATTGCAAGACATGTTTTTGTTCATTTGGTTCATTATAAAGGACTTGATTTATTGTATCCATGGATTCAAGGATGTCAGATTCAATGTTACTGCAAATTGGGTCGAAGACGTTGTTCAAGTGTTATGGAGGGTGTGAAGAACATTATAAGGTCGAAGTTCGTTTCGTTCTTATAAAAAGGTCATTAACCCTTTTCCATATTCATCAATTTCTAGGACATTTTCTCTATTAACCCACATCCAAATTTTCACTGTTAACCCATTTTCTTTCTATTCTTAATCCATTATATTATCAAGTTCTTGTTACACAAGATTTTCGATAAGCTCGTATAGTGAAATCCAAAATCCATATTTTTAAATCCACATAGGATTCACAAAAGATGCTCCGACAATTTGTTACTAGTACCATTACCAATTATATTTAGTGTCACAAAGTCACAAAAATACAATAAAGGTCCATCATAGTCCATGAATAAGTCCAAGCCCATTTCACATTGTTAGAAACGTCTAAAAATATATGTCTAAGAAATACAAAAAATGAGAATACTCCATTTAACAAGAAAGCCCATGTAGCCATTACTACAATGGTATTGCAAAAAGAGGGGTTTCATAAACAAGATCTTGGAATTACACGGTTGTCCCATTTTTTCAATAAAATAAGCCAAACATTTCCATAAGCTACCAACTTTTAATTCAACATCCATGATGCATCTGATATTACAAAATGAAAAGGAAAACCAAAACCACAAGTGACATGCTCCAAGCCTCACGCAAGCCTCCCATTACCTTTCACGTGCCAAGTTCAAAATGTAGAAACCATCCTGTTGCTACTGCGAAAATCGAGGCCGACAATGAAAGGAGAGTCGCCACCGTGCGTTATTTATCCCAAGAGAGGGAAAGGAAACGCTCAGAGAAAACCTAACGAAAAGAGGGATAAGATTGGTCATCGCAACCAAATCTCGAGTTCGGGAGTCGGTTACGCAAGGGGAAGGTGTTAGCACCCCTCACGTCCGTCGTACTCGACGGGATCCACGCTTGTTTGTCTATCTAAAGGGTGATTGAAACTATCTAACTACTGGCTGAAGGACAAAAGAAAAAGAAATGACTCAGCAAAGCAACGTCGCTTTGTGCCTACGTATCTCATCTGAAATGAGAAGTCAGAGTCAACGTAGTTCGGCTAACTACGGGTGAAAAGGGGGGAAGGTTGCTCGCCAAGACATCGCATCTTGTGCCTAGGTACTTTCATATGGTATGAAAGATCAGAGCAAACTTAGTTCGGGCTAAAAGGGAAAACAGGTTTGTCCAACTGTTTTACCCGAGTAGGGTTAACAATCAGTTCTAGCAGTTTGGTGTATGCAGCTCGACCCTTGGAGACTTAGGCGTTACCATTTGCGATAGAACCAAGAGTTAACAAAACTCTCCTTATGAAAATGATTTTCCAAGATTAAAGGCCCCAAAGGGAAAAAAGGGTTTGAATGATTTGTTTTTGTGTTTTTTAGAGAAGAAGTGTTTTTTGAGTTGTTTGCAATTCATATCGCACTAGAGACTATGACTTAGGAGTGAATGCGTCGCATATCACCCAAAGGGTGCTATACTAAACATCCAAGCCATTAAAGAGAAACTCCTCAACAACCCTTTCCCAAGTGCTTAAGGCTCGTAACACACAATAATCATTAACCTTTATTAGATGTTTTAGGTTTGTTTTGAGATGAGAAGAGAGGGGACACTAAAGGGGGACTAAACTCAAACCTAAAGTTGTCATGCAATGGTGATCCTAAGATTGAGATAAGGGAATTCTACCTAATGTTATCATACATGGTTAAGATCCTAATGTCTATCACAACCTCCCTTGAATGCAAGTGAGGGAGGAAATTGGTATGGGGAAATAGCCTCCACAAGCTCATCTCAACCTCAAGCAACAATATGACAAATGCAATAGATGAAAGGAAAAAGAAATGCATCAAAAGAAACACACAAGTGCACTAAACTGGGATGAAATGGCCTAAACCATTCAAACATCAACCACAATGCCAAAACCCAAACACAAATGAAAAGAAAAGAAGACCTAAAACAAAGTGAGGATGGGAGGCTATATGAGGATAGCAAGGAACTCATAATGTGCACTCAACCATGAGCATCACAAGAAAGGTGCACAAGAAAGCACAAAGAAGTCCTCATGGGTTCATCATTTTAGGCATGCTTCAAGTACCTCCAAAGGAGCGACCAAGCTACCTTAATTGAGATTCCAAAGTCATTGGACAGCAAGGGAAATGAAATAAAAGTTCTCAAAATCAAAAGCAAATAAACCACAAGGAAATGTAAGCAAAATTCCAAAGGAAAGCAAACATGTTTCACATAGAAACCCTAATTGGGAACTCAAAAGTAAACAATCAAATGAACAAACAAAACACAATATAATGACCTAAAAATGGGCAAAAATCATCCTTAACATGTTAGCAACATGAATCAATAGGCATTGAAGGCTCAAAGGATCCATAAATGTCATATCCAAAGCAAACTAGGTCAATGTGTTTGTATGAACCTCCCTTTGGGGTAACTTGACTTGCGAGTTACCCTAAAATTAGGAAAATGATTCAAAAATATCCAAATAAAATGCAAGAAGCTCATAAACATGTTGGCAACCAGAGGCCAAAAGATTACAATCAAAGTCACTTCACAACATCACCATATAAATTGATTCACAAGGGTGCTCCATTGTGAAGGAGGATTGTTGAGGGTCAAATGAAATGCTATCAAAACCAAACCAAAACTCAACAAAACAGGGGTAAAATGGTTCTCAAAAATCAATCAACTCATCCTTGATATGAGGATTGATTTTTACTCATCGGATCCAAAGGAAATGAGAGAAACAAAATAAAAACCAAACAATGTCAAGAATTAGGTCAAATAAAACACTTCCATTGTTAAATTCTATTTTTAATTGAAAAATAATTCATAAAATAAAATAAAAATTTCCTAAACTCAGAGGACATCTCAAGGAGTCTAAAACATATTTTTGTGGAATTTTAACACTCTTGGAAGTATTTTAAAATGATTTAAATTTAAACAGATATAAAATAAAAACAAAAAAGAAAATAAAAGCTAAATAAATAAAGTCACGGTTCAAATAGCAATAAAAACAAGTTTAAAACCAAGCTAGGCCCATAAGGGGGGGTGCAAACAACAAGCCCAGTCCATCAGCAAAAATAAATAAAAAACGTGTGCTTGCGTGTGGTGAGTCAAACAGAGGTCCATGATGGAAAGCACTCTGGATAGATGATCAAAAAGTAATCACATCCAAGGATTCACATTCACACACGTGGCCAGGCACAGAAAAATAAATGAAATGCAAAGTTTAAATGTGATTGTGTGTGTGCAAGCAAATAAGGAACACCATAGGTCTTAATCTAGACCGTGTAAAATAAAGGTAACCAGATCTAACATGCACCAATGAGCCACATATCATCTTCAACCTCAAACATTCACAAAAACAGACGGTGGCCGGAAACCATCTCCGGTCATCTTCCTCGTTGAGACGGCCACCGTGGACAACAAAACAAAACGCAGGTAGTGAAAAAATCAACCAAAATCAACAAAATAAGAGTCAAAATTCATCTACATCACGCATAGAACATGAATCAACCATTATTTAAGCCTAAAACGCCATAACAAAGCCAAACCGTGGACAACAAGCTTGGAGCTCAAATCTCAAAAGTTCACAAACAACCAAAAAATCATACCAGAAATCATCTACACATCAAGAGGTTCACATATATATAAAAATGGCGCAATATGGATGCATAAACAGTGAGATATTTGGATTGAAAGAAAACCTAAAAGAAAGCTTCCTCGGAGCTCAGTTCTTTAGCAAAGCTTAAAAGAAACCACCCAGAAGCGTTCTATGAACCTCAAGGAATCTTTTCAAATGTTTGGTTTTGATTGAAACTCACCGAAATGCAAAACACGATTTTGACTTTGCTCTCACTTTTTCTCAATGTGTTCTTGAGCAATTTCACACCAAAATCAATTATGAAAGCTTATGTCCAATCCTAAGAATAAGTATGATGGATTTGGATTGAAAGAAAGCCCAATTCTATTCTCCTTAAGCCCAATTGAATTTCAAATTTTCTCTTCATAGAAGCTTCCAAAAGTACACGAAAATGCAGCTGCAAGGCTGTCAAGATGGCTCAGCTAGCTTACACCTGATATGAATTGATCCAAGGGCTGAAAATGGCTCCTCAATTTATTCCCATGGCATGGTTTGTATATGTTACTTAAACTTGAAGTAAGCATGAAAATGGCCATCAAATTGAGCTCAAATTCCAAATCCAAAATTGGCATTGTACTTGAAATGTATTTGGCACTCAAAAAATGCATAAGGTTGGTACAAAATGATCCCAAATGAATTAAATTTGATTTTCCCCTTTTAAGGCCTTTTTCATGGAAATTTCTTTAGGGATTCTTCAATCCAAGATAAACCTTTGATGCCTTGATGTTTGGTTGAGCAAATACCCTATTTGGAGTAAGTTTTAAGTTGGAAATATTTCCATTTGAAGTGTGCAAAGTGGTGAAATGGACCTATAATGAAAATGACCTGTAATCCTGCTTTCCCAAAATACCCCTGCCTTGTAGACCTCATACCTTGAGTTCTACAAATCATATGAAGGACTTCTAATACTCTCTAGAAAGCTAAGATCATGAGGAACAACTTTCATGTTCATCAAAAGTTGAGGAGAAACATCCTTCTAGGTCAAAAGTGGCTTGGAAGTTGGTTGACTTTTGTTGACCAAAATCACATTCATCTGAGGACCTGTAACTTGCCAGCATCATAACTTGAGTTCTACAAATCCAATCAAGGACTTCTAGTACTCAAAAGAATTCTAAGAACATGTTCTACAAGTCTCATGTTGGGGTCAAGACGAGATGAGACTTGTATGTTGAGATAGGTGGTCTTGGAGTTGGGCACTAACCAGGGGATTTTACACTGAGAACCCTAATTTAGTAACTCCTCACAGTCTTGATTCTTGATGAATTGATCTTGAAATGATATCTCATGTGTCTCAACACAATATTCCATTACCATAAAGACTTGGAATTGAGTCTTAATCTCCTTCAATTTCATAGTTGACTTAGGGTTGACCAGATGAAAACCCTAATTGCACCATCTTCAACTGTAGCCACTTGCACTTGGTATAAACACTTGGATGAGCTCCACAATGACCTACAAGGCCTCAAATGAGCTTAAATGATAATATCCCTCCATAACCATGGGCTTGTGATCCTCAGATGACCTTCAAATGGCCTCCTAGACAGGAGGTGAACCACATACACTTATCTGCCTATCCACATGGCTTTGATTTGTCTCTGATGATGATAACCCCCTGTTGACTTGAATACAAACTCTTGATTAGGTTTAGAACCCTTGTCAAATTCCCCTTGTTATACACACATATCTTGATCCCCTGTAAAATGCAAAATGCTATGCAATGCAATATGCTAGAACAATGAAATGAAACATAAACCAAGTAAAGAAAAGGTTGGGCAAAATTTGGGGTACAACACATCCTACATGTCATAAGCCATTCCTAGCTACCCCATGACAGAAAGGGTCTGCTATCGCACAAGTCATCCGGCGGACCACTTCGATTTCCCTAAATACAAATAGACAAAAATGAAACGAAAGTCATCCATTCCTGTTTACAAAACAACCTGTACCTCCATAAAAACTGCGACTACCAACGACTCACGCACAACATGCAACAACACATTTTCACTTCGAGCCACACTTTCTCAACCTTTGTACAACGACATAAAAGCAACCAATTCATTCTCTCAAATGATTCCTTCAATACCCTCTCTACTCCTCCTATAAAAGGGACCCGCTGTTGTGTATCGGCCCTTTTTGGGTGCAAAAACAGTCCCCCTTTCTCGATTCACAGCAACAAACCTTCCTCCCACTTCTTTCTTCCTAATTCACCACAACACCCTCACACATCAACCGGTTCCTCTTTATAAAACCATTATTCTTCAACCCTTTCATTTTTTTCTTCCCCCTCTTATAATCTTCACAAGCGAACAATCAACAAGACTTCAAAATACCCGCAACCAACAACCCATTCTACGAATCAACCTCAATATAGAACAAGAGAGGAAATGAAGAAGGCAGGTTGAATCAAAACAAAATCCCTAAATACAAATCCCCCGGACAAAATTGAAGAGAAAGATGAGATTGGACCACAAACCGGAAGAGTGAGCGAGTTGAGCGAGAGAGAAAGGAGAAGCAATCTGCGGACAAACTTTATTATGTAAGATGCACGCCATGGTGTTGATGATTTCAGAAACTGATGTTAGGCTTTTCTGGTTTGAGTTGATGAAGTTTCAAACCATTTACTTGATGTTGATGTTGTTTGGATTTATTTCAGATAATGTTGGTTTGGTCATGCTCTATTGCTTTGACCTAGGTTTTGTTCATTCTATTATTATTCAATTTATGTTGTCCCTTGGTATAATGCTGAACCATGCCCCTTTTGTGTATGTTATGCAACAATAATGGATCGATGGATCCATGGGCTTTTTTTTTCTTTTTTTTTTCTTTCACCAAGTTTTGGTAGTGAATGATGGGCCTCAATAAGCCATGTGATTTTGCTCACCCGCCTCCTTATTTTTGGACACCCCTCTTTTCTTGAAAAAGGTTTATTAAGATTTTTTTAGAATCCCTTTTAATCATTTTGTTAATAACTTCAATTAGTTTTATTAGACTTTTCGATTTCATTTACTTTATTTCATTTGAGGTCGATGAAGAGACCTCAAAATTATTGTTCGTCAAATTATTGATGAATAATAATAAATTCGAGACTAAACTTCTTTTCACCTTTTCATTTCCGATTTTATTCATTTTTATCGTTTTTGGTCGATGAGGAGACCTCCATAAGTTGTTATCGGTTAAATTATTGATCTATGAAGTCTTTCGATTTCTCTTTAAATTTCTTCTTCATTTTCAATCTATGAAGTCTTTCGATTCGTAAACGTCAATTTATCGAAGTCGATAACCTTCACAATATCAAATTTATGGAAAATGACCATTTGGGTCATTTTCTTTACTTTGGGATCGTGAGAGGCTACCTTCGATTAATCGACATGAGTTTATGATTAAGACGTGATCCCACTCTTTTTAGTCCGTGCGACACGATTAAATCGGAGAATGATCCTCAATATCATTTTTGTATCTTGTTTTTAGCACAGATATCAATATACGCGATCTCTTATATTTTGAATTTCATTATAAGTAGAGCTACGATGGTTTAGCGTCACATCTTGTCCCGATTCAATTCATAACAAACTAACGACTAACCTTTACTTTCCGTCAATATACAACTGTTTTATTTTCAGTCAAATATACCCTTGATTTAAATTCAGTCATTATATCTTGTTCTTATTATTGTGGATATTATCTTGATTATATTGTTATATTATCTTGTCATATTATTCATATTTTTCATATTCATATTCATTTTATTCATATCTTATTCACACGTATTTGAAAACACTTAATAAATGATCGAAACGCTAAAAGCCTAAATTGGTGGACTGTTGGATCATTAGACTTTGTCAGGTACCATAGCATGGAGTTTTTTCCGACTTTGGCTCAAGGATTATTTTAGGACATATTGCACACACACGGCTTCCTCTTGGGCTACCTAACAATGAAACCTTTTATTCCGTGCAATCCCGTGTAACTTTGCATATACCCCTCCCCCATTTCGATGTATGTTTCGTATATCTTTGATTGTGGTTTATCTTCTAGGAGCACCCTTAGAGACTAGCGTAGATCAAACTATTTTCAAACTAATTCTCGATTCGTCATCGAGCCATTTTCAAACACCCTTTTGTAAGTCGAGTGCTCGTCCGCATTCACCATCAACCTATTGCACACACTTTCACATTTCATTGTAGTTTCTTTATTGGGAGCACCCCCGGGGACTAGTGTCGTTTCTCACAGCTTAATCCTTGATTCATCGTCAAGCCGGTTCCATTTTCGACCAAACCCTCGACTCGTCCTCGAGCCATTTCTCAAACCATTTACATTCCACCATGGTTTTACATGCAAATATAAGTCAAACCCTTGATTCAACGTCAAGCGAATTTTCACAATCAACATCAATCAATTAACAACTATCTAACTTATTTTTAAAGTGTAAAGAAAGGGATTGATCCTTTGATCTCTCTTTCAGTTGTTTGGATGTGGGTGCTCTTACTCGTATGTGAGCAATTGATGCATCTAATAACATTTTCAACTCAACAACATTCAATCATCTTCCAACCACTCATTATTCAAACACCATTCAAACACAACCTCTTTTCAATATGAAAAAGAGAGAGATAGCCAAGTCTTTGACTCTTTCTTCTGATTACTTGGGCCCAATGAGCCTTTCTTAAGCTTCGAGTAATCGTCATCCATACCCACTTCAAACCAATTCAACCTTGTCCCTTTTCGTGGTTGTTACCACGAACTACGAACGCTCTGATTCTTCATTCTCTTCTGAATGCAAGATACATATGCACAAGATTGCGATAATCTTGGTGAGCACACTTCTATCTTTCTCAGTTATTCCATCCATAATTCCCTTCATCTTCCATTTCCCCTATCCTTTCCCGTAGTCGAACTACGACGCTTTGATTTCTCATTTTCGTCCGAATGAGCATACGTAGGCACAAGGGCCCCAATCCTTCGCGAGCATCCTATCTTATAACCACCCATTTCCCTTAGCGTCTTTATCCCTTTATCATATCGTTTCGCATTTATTATTGAGAAGGAAACAACTAAGCTTAGCTAACATTCTTCATAATCCGAATTAAGAGGTTTTCGTTGAGTACAACGGACGCGAGGGGTGCTAATACCTTCCCCTTGCATAACCGACTCCCAAACCCGTAACATCAAGTTGCAACATCCATGTTCCTTTCGTTTTAAAAGGTTTTCTCAATATTTTCCTTTCCCGTTAATTCGGGATAAATAAAGTTCAGTGGCGACTCTGTCAAACCGCATTTCTGCGCCTTTCGCGCGAGGTTCGTACGTTCTCGATTTACGAATTTTTAAGGTGCGATACTCCCTGGTGATCTTCTTGATGGCGGTGGTTGTATGTCAAGGTATGGTGTCTCTTCCCATAAGTTTTCAGCATTTGTTAGATATATGAGCGGTCTATAGCAAGCCTGGTAGGCATCCTTCCTATATAAGGGAGGAATGTAATATGTTGGGTCTTCATCTCTACTTTGGATGCATGTAATTGCATGGTAGCATGAAATTCCAATGATCATACAACTTCTACAAGAGCATTGCATCTACTTGAGATCAATTGTGAATTTATCTCTAGTCACATTTATATGCCTTACTTCATAAATCATCTCACCAGATAACCTTGTAAGCAAATAAAATGCAATGAGTTAGTTGCTAATAATAAAATATAATTAATGAGATTAAATCAAGTATTAAATTACCTAGCCATAAAGAACCTTGAGATATCTTGTTGTCTTTCACACCCTCTTTTAATTCTTGGAAGTACATAACCAATATAATCTTCAATATTGGTTATATTAGTTGCTCATCTATCCATGATGTACCCTATTATCTCCTTTATCATTGTTACAATTGACTTTTGTATCGGTCCAATTATAATACTATTAAATGTTTCTGACATATTGTTCACCATCACATCACATTTAGTATTATAATTGAAAATATAATTACTCCAAATCTATGAGGAATATTCAACAAGTATTTGTAGGCCTCCTTATTAACCTTACTCATTTCCTTCATTTCCCTTTCTCATGCTTGAGGATATGTTGCATTGGTTGCCATCTAAATCATTTCCTTCAAATGCTTTCCAGGAAACCTCTTTCTGAATTTGTTGTACAAGTTTCTAACATAAAATCTCTAGTCAACTCTAGGCAATAACTCTTCCATTGCAGGAACATCTCTTATGAATATAAACAAAATTTATATATTAAGTTCATGCCAGTGGCTTAAAAATATGCTATTGAATATTAATACCTTTTGCTCATCCTATATGAAAGTGAATTGTTTGCAAATGTCTAACCCTCATAAATCTTGAACTAGCATATCAAGGAACCAAACCCATGAGTATTTAGTCTTTAATTCAACCACAACCAATGCAATGGGTATCATTTGATCATTAAGGTATCTACTTACTAATACAAGAATATGCCCTCCATAATGACCCTTGAGAAAACATCCATTAAGTCGTATAACTGGTTTACATACTTGAAAAATTCTATTACGACCATCAAGACACATATAAAGTCGATGAAAACTTGGATTAGATCTCATCAACTCATGCGTGTATTCATACAATCTAAGATATTGATCCTTGAATGACGCTTCAATAAAATTAAGTGTTGCCTTCTGTGCTCTATACGCTTTCATCCTACTCATACCAGTATTGTATTTCTTATGCACTTTCTCACATATTGCAGTAAGTTTCACAACTGGTTTAACTTTAATCGTTGACTATAATTTCTTCTCAAGCCAGCTGGGTTAACTATTGCATGTGCGAGTTCAGTTTTCTCAATTTCCATGTATCTTCATATGGAAATTTGAACATAATGCAACCCATCCACACCCTTTCTTACATCCCACTCTAACCCTTGTCTTATCATTCTTTATAAAATGTAAATCACTACCATTATGAACAACATAATTTGCAATTTCTTCTTTGAACTCCTCCGTTTATAGTCAGCAAACTTTTTAGGGATTAAAACTTATGGTATTTTACCTTTGTACCTTCATCAGAATAATCACCACTCATATCCTCATAAGTTCCTAACTCTTCATATATATAATCTAAATCTGACAAACCCTTATCTACCAATTTACCTTTGTTCCTTTCAAAAAAACCCAAAATTAAGCGTATCTTCCTCACTTGATGGTTCATTATCTACAAAAACTTATTCATCCAACCTTCGTCTTTTGGGTCTTCCATTTTTCTTTTTAGAACTTCATGCTGCCTTCTTTTTATTTGGTGTCCCACCCTTTCTATTTTTATCGTGCGATGTTTCATCCAATTCTAATTCATCCCCATGTTGATCATTTTGGCCAAAAACAAACCCTCATACTCCTACAAACACCTCATCAATTCCATCATTTAATACCGCATGATCCTAGTCATCAAACTTGCACCCTAATGCATTTTCATCACTTTGTTCATTATGGTCAGTTTGGGCTTCTGTTAAATTTTGGGCATCTTGGGCAGTTTTGGCATTTTGTTCTGGTATCTCAGGCAAAGATTCAAGTTGTGAGTCATTTAGGATTTCAGTTTGAGCATTTTGTGGTTTAACTACTTCTATTACTTCAGGTTGGGAAATAGGGTGGACTATACAAGCAGGTTATCTTTCTAAGCCAGCCTTAGCTTCGACAAAAAAAAAGACGAGTCTTCATTCCAAGGATAAGAGTACACAAGAACCTAACGTGAGCCAAATACAAAAACAAATCCAAGCCATTATACACATTTGACCACACACATGACCATCATGTATAATTCACAACCAACCTGCAGCTTTCTCACAATGCACAATACAACTGACCCCACTAGTACATAACCTGGATAATCATAATCCAAAACAAAAATGAAAAATTGAGAAAGGCGGCAACGAATAAATTAATTCCTTCACGTCACCAATTTTGTTTGTAGAAAAACCTATCTGTAACAAATGATAATGTCGCTACTCGAAAAATGCAACGACGGGGAGGCGAAAAGATAGACAGAAGAGTCGCCATCAAACTTTATTTATCCTATGAGGGGAAGGGAAAACATCGAGAAAACCTAGAGAAGAAATGGATAAGATGGTCTCGTGACCAATAACGGGTTCGGAAGCCGGTTATGCGAGGGGAAGGTATTAGCACCCCTCGCATCCATCGTACTTGATGGGAACCATTTGTTTGTCGACGTATGGTAACATTTCTTTAAAGTTTATTGCTAAATGAGTGTGTTCTAGGGGATGAAGAGAAAGGTTTGAAACTGGGAAAGAAGAGGTAAAGGGGGGAAGAAAGGACTCGGTAAGACTTCACGGTTCTAGGCCTACGTATTCTCAACAGATGTGATAAAGTTAGAGTCGACGTAGTTCGGGGAACTATGGATATAGGGGGAAATGTGCTCGCCAAGACATCGCCGTCTTGTGCCTACGTATCCTCATCTGGCATGAGAAATCAGAGCAAACGTAGTTCAGGATTAAGGTTAACCGATATTTTCATGGATGATGTTATCGTGCACATTCTAGCAGTTTAGGCATATTGCTGCTCGACCATTGGAGACTTAGGCGTTACCTGTTTGCGGTGGAACGGACATAACATATCCTTTTTTGAAATATTAGGTTTTGTTATGAAATGGTGTGGCGAACATAGCGTCTTCGTGTTGAAAGACGAGTATCAAGACCACACACACTACAGTGAGTATCCTGACACTCGGAGAGGAAGAAGTCTACACTCAATCCTCTTTTTTTAATTCAACACAAAGAGAACTTCATTATCTTTATTAAGGATGTTTTTAGTTTTGAATGGTAAGTGCTTTTGCGATTGTAAACCCTACGGTAAATGTCAAGCACTCGGGATAGGAGAAGGCCTACGCCTAACCACTCCACGACCATTCAAGTTTTTGTTATGAAAATGATTTTGAAAAAGGCACTCGGCACAGGACCGAGGTTTTAGGAGAGCAAGGTGTGGCGAACGGTTACATCTTCGTATTGAAAGACGAGTATCGAGACCACACACTTTACAGCGAGTATCCCGACACTCGGAGAGGAAGAAGTCTACACTCAACCCTCTCTCTTTAGTTCAATACAAAGAGAACTTTATCCTTTTATTAAAGATGGTGAATTGGTTCAACAATTGTTTGAGAAAATCCGCTTGACGTTGGATTAAGGGTTTGATTGCTTAAAAATTTTGAGGTGAGGCAAACAAGGTTGATGGCGATGCACAAGGCAATCGACTTACAAGGTCAAAAAATGACTCGATGTGAATCGAGAGTTTGTTTTCTTAAAAATAGTTTTTGGAACCAATGGTAAAAAATGACCAACAATTAACACGCATAAAAATCATACAAACACAACGGGTTATTTGGCTTAAAATAACACAGCACACAAAAAAAAAACGGCATGAAGTTCCATCAAGGAGTTCGTCGTGCGAACTCCTTGAAAAAAAATTTTTTGAAGGTAAAATATCACAAAAAAGTGAAAAAAAACAGGGGCCTGACACGGCCCGTGTCAGAAGGTGCCTACAACATGGATTTTTAAGGCGAGACAATGGTGTGACACGGCTGGCTGTGTCGTGTGACACGCCCCGTGTCAGAAGGTCTGGGGGACATGCGCAAAGAAAACTCAAACAGCGGGCTGACACGGCCGCCCGTGTCAGCCCTGCTGGGTAAAAAACTAAACTTTTTCTGTGTTTTTCTTTCTTTCTTGTGGTTCCTAAAAAAGGTTTCTTGGTCCTCCTTGGGACCTTATGATCGCGACTTCCTGAGTCTAATCGAATTAACTGCAAGTGTACAGTCTATCGTGTAGTAATAAAGATATCGATCCCACAGGGACTCGTAATCAATCTAGTGTATTCGGACGTTACTGTGTTCAGCTAGGTTGTTTTTGGTTTAAGGGGTAAAATATGCAAAAGTAAAGGCTAAACTAAAGAAATGCTAAAAGGTTTCTTAGAATATTAATGCGGGAATCGGTATGCAATGACTTAGTGCTTCGAGAATTCGATACGTTACCGGCGTGGTTTAATAATTTCAAAATGGTTTTCAGAAGAAAATAACAGTTTAAAGACCTTTGTCTCACGATGGTTGTTGACGCTAGTCGCAACTCTAAGGCGGAACGTATGCTTTCGCTATCCCGTTCGGGGTTTAAATTGTTTTTTTTAAAACCATTGAATTCTAATCTCTTTTAAAATGCTTTCGCTATGTTTAAAACAGATGCTTAGTTTTTACTATCCGATCCTAGCCTCAGCTGTCGCATGTCGGTTCATACCTTAATGAATCTCCCACTGTCATGGCGAGATTACTTTAAATAAATTCTCGCTGTCGTGACGAAGTTTAGTTTAACAAATTTGATTTAAAAACTAGAGCCAGAAACAAGTTTGAAAAAGGGAAATTACGCCAGTTATTATCGAACCTCGTTCTACTAGTTCATTACATACCGATCGATGCAGTTTTAGCTAGACATGAAATTTAAAGCATGCATATTTGAATTAAAATAGCAGAACAGAAACATACATATTAAAGCAACTGGAATTAATTAATAAAAACGGAACCTGTAAACAATTCTGTTCGGCACTTGGGCAATCCTCCACAATGTCGGCAGGATTACTCTGGTGACGATTAATTGTACAGAAAATTAAAGAACAAAAAATACAACTGATTCTGGAAAGGAAACAAAGGAAAGGAAACAAAGCAGAAAGGAAATAAGAACAAGAAAATATTTCTGTAGTAAATCTGGCAGCACTTCGTGGTCTTCAATGCGGCTCCCTTATTTCAGTCCCCAAGCTCTCCTTTTATAGTGAATGAATTACACGTGAACTGCTTTTTGGAAGTGCAATTGAGGGTCAGAAAATCCAGGGAGTCGTGCATTTGTTTTGGGCTTCTTTTGCACGTTCTGGAAAGTGGACGTTATGCATAATTTGTATGTGTGATGATCGTAAGGGACTCATGACGCTCGTGACGGTCATGACGTTCGTGATGGTCATGACGGTCGTCACGCACGTGACGGTCGTAAGGGACCAATGACGACCGTCATATCAGCAAAGTTCATTTCTGCTACTTTTCTCGTCCTTTTTCTTCTGTTATGAGTCTTTTAGTGCTTGTTTTCCTTGTCTTGCTTCATTTGAGTGTTGACTTCGTAAACCTGCAAAATGCTTAACAAACATTGCGAATATGGTACGAAATCGGGGTGAAATCGACCGTTAGTAGCATGAAATTATGGCATGTTAATATATATGTTTTCACGTTATCAAACTCCCCTAAACTTGAATCTTTGCTTGTCCTCAAGAAAAAAGCCTAAGAGCTGAGACGATGCAGCCACACGATGCGTTCCTTTGTGTTTTCAAGGTTGCTTCAGAGGCGCTGAGTCGGGAATTCGGAGAGGATTCATAACAACATGCATATAAACTTGACACTAAGCGGAAATGCTCTTGAAGGCCTCCTTCTTATACGAGCCAGTTCCAATCATGCTGCTGTAGCTCGACGTTAAGTTCATCGTACCAAGTTCTACCCAGTTTCATTCCAGCGCAATCACATTAAGCCCTTTACCTCTTTTCGTGCACGTAGTGGAATAGCCTATTAGTGATTTCGGTCTTTTCTTTCTACGAGGTCTGGTGTACGAGTGCGGTACCCTGTGATATGTTCACTTTGCAAGTTGTGGGGGATCGAACTGTGATTCGCCCTACCGAGTCCATAACCAGAGACCTATGGACCAACTGACAGATAACTACTTTTTCTTTTACGAGCTCACTTTTTTTTTCTTTTCTTTTTGCTATTCCGAGATATCAGAGGTAGATAATCACTACATGGCTGCGGAGCAATTCTTTTCTTTACGATTCTACCGATCACTTATTTGCATCGTCTTTTCACGTGGTGCATGCTTAAGGCGATGCTGACTGCTTGTATAAACTACTAAGGGCTTCGCTTGGTGCTCGAACCTGAGGCTTCGGTACAGTAGGTACTGGAACTGACTCGCATAAACCAGAGGTCTAAGGTGTCAAAGCGGTGTGAGTATCATTAGTAATCGTTCTCGAGTTTCCTTGACTCGGCCTTATTCTTAGTGCATCGGATGTTTACATTAAAAAAGTTTTCGTATAGCTCGAGTAAAGCAGATTAAGCGGGGGAAGTTCTTGTAACGGAAAAGAATATAAGAAATACGCTTTATTGAACTGAAATTGAACTGAATTGAAATTACTTTAAAAAGGGAAAAAGAGTACATAATAGAAATGGATAATAAAGTGCCGCTCCCACACCATCTCAAGCAGTGTCCTCACTGCTTTGAAACAATAGTGGAAGGTGTACAATAATGAAAACAAGAAAATGCAGAAAAATAAAAAGAAGAACACTACTCTCTGGCTCGCCCTCTTCCTTGATGAAGTCCTCCTCGGGTCGTGGGGTGTAGGCCGGTGTGAAAAATGGAGTCGTGTAAGTCGTCCACACGGACGTTTAAAGCGGCCATTTCATCTACTACATTGTTGAGGCGTTCCCCTTGGGAGACCAACAAATCGATGACTTGCTGATGTTGCTCTTGTTGACGACGTTCAAGTAGAACGATGGTCTCGTTCTGTTGCCAAATGGCGTGAAGGACATCTTTGATGGTATATTTGGTTTGAGGACAGCGGCGACGACGGGAGGAAGGACCTTCTTGAGGTGGTTGCTGAGTAGCTTCAGCCTGAGCAGCGCGGTCCAGTTCATCCTGTACCTTATCAACAGGCACCTGAACATTCTCTTGAGGTGCTACAACATTAGCTTCGGGTGCCGCTGGGTCAAAAAGCCAGTTGGCTCTGTTCTGAGGGTGAGCACGGTCAAGGCATGGAAGGATGATGTTGCGGATGGTGCAGTTGCGAACCACCGGATGATATCGTTCGTCGGCTCGTACCTTGATGAGGTGAGAAGAACGACAGTAGTCGATATCAAGGAAAACAGGAGGTATGGATGGGAGGGCCTGGAGGCGATCGCCGAGGTCGAGTGATAAGGCAATGGAAGTAACGATACCTCCAAAGTAAAAAGGCTTTGAGCCGCGACCACAGTTTGCCTGGATGTGAGCCAACAGAAATGGGGCGGTGTTGATGGGTTCCGGCGTAAAGACGCATTGCAGGAAGAATAGTTCCTTAGAGTTAACCTTGTGGTTTCTATCTCGGGCAAAAATAGTGTTACCGAGCACTCTGTGAAAGTAGCGGATAGCGGGATGGTGAATGAATGTAGCATTAAGGTTGTCCAAGCTATCAACGGTGGTGCCGGTGAGTTGGTTCTAAAGTGCAAATGCTTCCAGAAAGAATTGTTCCGAGGGAACACGACAGTGAGCATCAGCACCATAGTGGAATTGGAGCATCTGAGCCAGCTGATTCTGGGTTAACTGATATTCTCGTCCGAACAATCTGAAGTAAGTAACACCGGTAAGCTGATTAGTGTCGCCGAAGGGGGTCATGTAGGTGAACAAACTTAGGAACTCCATGGTTAACTGTTCGTATGTTGGCTGCGGGGTTGTGCAGAGGAACCACAGCCCGACATTCTGTAGCATTCGTTGGACGCCTTCCCGAATGCCCAATTCCGTTATGCAGGCAACATCGACGTATCGAGTGGGTTGAACGGAGCGCTGATAAAATGAAACGTAATTGGTTCGCCGCTGATTTCCTCTTTCTCCTTCTCTGAAGATGATGTTGGAAATGTCTGGAAGTTCTCCTTGGCATGCCATTGTTTGAGTTTGCAAAAAAGAGAGAGTGTTTTGGGAGAGTGGTTCTTTCTGTGGAATGGAATGAGAAGAGAACTGTGAATTTATAATGAGGAGATTTGGAATGAACGGGTGAAGTGGATAATAATAGAGTTGAATGGAATGAATGAGGGAGTTGAGAATTTATGGAGTTAATTGGAATCATGAGAGAGTGGGGGGGAGGGGGGGGGTTATGAATTGGAAGAGAGAAAGAATGTCTAACGGTCGTATTCTGCTATTTAGCAGAATACGTAATTGCGTGACGATCGTGAGGGGTGTCACGATCATGAGGCTCGTGACGAGCGTAACGAGGCCGTGACGGTCGTCATAGCAGCAAATTCTACAGATGCAGAATTTGTGCTGTTTGGTTCGTACAGGCATTATGCAATAACATGAAGTCTCATTTCAGACCAATATATCAACCAAAACAATGAATTTAAAATGAAGAATTCATGATTAAACTAAAATTGAAAACGAAATTCATTGATTAAAGAATGAAGTACAAGAATTGAAATGTAGTTTAACTTGTAAAATGACATAAAACCGTAAATAGTTCAGAAAGCAATTAAAAACTAGAAATAAAACTTAAAGTTAATCAGTCCTTCTGTTTCTTCAATTTATCGAGCTGCTGAGTAATGTTGTTGAACTGTTCACAAACCACGTCCATGAAGGTTACGACTTCCATCTGCAGTGTTTTTAGCTCTTCCTTGACTGATGTAATTTCCGCCTTGACTTCGTCCATTGCTTTCAGAATGGTAGTCAGCTTGTCTGTTTGTTGGTCGGGGATGGGGTCAGGGAAATTATGGTAGTTTGGAGGAGTCTCAGGGTCGGTCTCAACTTCTGACACATAGTCTTCATAGTACATAAAATCTTGAGCTTCTAATATATGGTCACTATCGTACATGTAAGATTGAGGTGTGGAATGAGGTGAGGCAGGACCCATAGGTTCATCCAATTCATACAGCCAGTTGTTTCGGTTGTGGACACTCGTCCTCTCATGGTTGGGCAGTGTGAACAGGTGGACAGGTCGATCAGCAATGAGGTACTCATAAGTGTCAGGGCCTAAATCTCCTATAATACATTGGTTAAAGCAGAATGGTATATCCATAGGTCTGATTTGGCCAGAGACTTTGATTCTGTTCAGCTGGTACCTAAGTCCGATTGCATGTGCAATCATACTGATGAGGCCTCCTATAAGGATAGGTGAATGTTGTTCCTGGTTAATTCTTTCAAAGGTTCTCATCATGAAAGGGACGGCATTGACTGGACGACCTTGTGACGCATAGTACAGGATAAACAGCTCTTCCTTAGAGATTGCGGTAATGTTTTCCTCCTTCCCAAAGAGGGTATGAGCTAATATCTTATGGAAGTAGCGGAGTGCAGGGTTATGTACCTCATTAGAATGCATGTCATTCGGCTCAGGGTGATAGTTACCTGTAATAGTACCCCAAAAATAATCTAGCTCGATATCCATATCTTCTTCTTGAGCACCAGTATACGAGAAAGGTCCACTAGGGAAACCTAAGAGATCAACTAATGACTTACGGTTATAGGTGAATTCTGTCCCAAATAGTCGAAAGCATATCAGTTCCTTGGTGGATCCATAGCCATATTCGGGTCTGTATCCTAAGGAGCTAAGGAATTCGAACGTGAGTTCGCGAAAGGTGACACTACGTATTTTTAGAGCAGTTCGCTCCCAGTCTAGTTGGTTGAACAAGTAGAGAATGCTATCATGAATGGCTAATCGATCCATAGTGGATCCATCATAGTAATGTGTCAGAGCGATGCCTCTCTGAGTCAGAGCCTCAAATCTGGCTTGCTGAGCTGGTCCTCTAAAAACGGTAACCGTGTAGTCAATGTTAGCCATACTCTCGAGTTAGTCAAACAAAAAGGAGATAGGTAGGAAGGATTTAAAATCCTGTAAATAGTTGAAAACACATTTTACTCAAATTAGATTTTAGAAACAGAAGGTGATAAAAAGGATAAAGAGAAAATAAAATTAAAAAAACAATAGTAAAGATGAAATGAAAAACAATAAGTAAATAATTTCAAAAGGGAAGAAACGAGGGAAAATGGGTTTCCTCCCATTCAACGCTGTTTTTAACGTCAATTTATCGAAGTCGATAACCTTCACAATATCAAATTTATGGAAAATGACCATTTGGGTCATTTTCTTTACTTTGGGATCGTGAGCGGCTACCTTCGATTAATCGACATGAGTTTATGATTAAGACGTGATCCCACTCTTTTTAGTCCGTGCGACACGATTAAATCGGAGAATGATCCTCAATATCATTTTTGTATCTTGTTTTTAGCACAGATATCAATATATGCGATCTCTTATATTTTGAATTTCATTATAAGTAGAGCTACGATGGTTTAGCGTCACATCTTGTCCCGATTCAATTCATAACAAACTAACGACTAACCTTTACTTTCCGTCAATATACAACTGTTTTATTTTCAGTCAAATATACCCTTGATTTAAATTCAGTCATTATATCTTGTTCTTATTATTGTGGATATTATATCTTGATTATATTGTTATATTATCTTGTCATATTATTCATACTTTTCATATTCATATTCATTTTATTCATATCTTATTCACACGTATTTGAAAACACTTAATAAATGATCGAAACGCTAAAAGCCTAGATTAGACGCATATGAGAAAGCCTGACGATGGCTTGGTGACAAGCTATTCGGGATGTTGAGCAGGAAGCTCTAGTAGTTTCAACCTGCTCACGTGGTTACTATCGTCATTTTGATTGTAATGCTTTAAACGCTGTCCGTTGACTATGAACGGTGCATTGATTTTGTCGCAAATTTCGACAGCTCCACTATGAAGTAGTCTAGTTATCTCGAAAGGACCTGACCATCTAGATTTCAGTTTTCCCGGGAAAAGTTTCAATCTTGAGTTGAATAGGAGCACGACATCTCCCAAACTGAACTGTTTCTTGACCAAACGCTTATCGTGCCACTTTTTGGTTCTTTCTTTGTATATGCGGGCATTCTCATATGCGTCTAATCTAAGTTCTTCCAATTCATGCAGATTCAAGATCCGTTTCTCGCTTGCTTCAGTGTAATTGAGATTCAGCGTTTTAATAGCCCAAAAGGCTTTGTGCTCAAGTTCCACTGGCAGGTGGTGTCGCTACTGCGAAAATCGGCGCCGGCTGACAGAAGAGTCGCCACCGTGCGTTATTTATCCCACGGGAGGGAAAGGAAACGCTCAGAGTAAACCTCGCACAACACGGGAAAAGGTATGGTCATCGCAACCAAAACCTGGGTTCGGGAGTCGGTTACGCAAGGGGAAGGTATTAGCACCCCTCACGTCCGTCGTACTCGACGGGATCCACGCTTGCTTGGGTTGTCTAAAGGATGCAAAACGATCTATCTATGGCTGCTAAATTTAAACGGAAGGGAACTGACTCGATAGAGCGTCGCACTCTATGCCTACGTATTCTCAAGAGAGAAAGTCAGAGTCAACGTAGTTCGGGACTACAGGGAAAATTGGCTCGCCAAGACCTCGCGTCTTGTGCCTACGTACTTCCACACTGCATGGAATATCAGAGCTTTACGTAGTTCAGGCTAACTACGGCTAAACAAGGTATTCTCACACAGCAGTGAGAAAATCAACTGGTCTCAAAGGTTCGGGGACCTATGGGCAAAACTATGGCTCGATCTCAAATGCACTCGGGCAAGAGAGAAAAAGGGTAACAATTAATCGTCAGCGGGAAGGTCTCGATCGCACAGCAGCGAGAGAATAAAAGTCAGTCGTTAGTGTGCTCGCTAGGATATCGCATCCTATGCCTACATATTCTCGTCTGGTACGAGAAATCAGAGCAGCTGTAGTTCGGCTACTTCAGGACCACAGCTCAAATCTCGTTTTATTAACATTCTGAAAATGATTACAATGAGTGAATACTGAAAAATAAATCTCCTAGGAAATACTATCCTATCCTATCCTGAAAAATCGAATGGGAAATAGTCCCCTAACAAGTGGACACTCTAAACTACCCTAAAATGGTAAAATAAATTCTATGGAAATATATCCTAAAAAAATGCACTCTAAAAATATTAAGTCTACTTTAATATTTTTTCCTCTTTTTCCTTCTTTTCTTTTCAACTATTTTTCCTTTTTTTCAAAATATTTTTCTCAATTTCTTTTCTTTCTTTCCTTTTATTTTCTCTTTTTTTTTCTCACTATTCTCTTCTTTTTTTTTAAAATACTTTTCTCAATATTTCTTTTCTTTTCTTTTTCAAATTCTTTTCTTTAATATTTCTTTTCTTGGATATATGCTTTTCTCCTTTTTTTTTCTCTCATATAACTATGTAGAAAAAAAAGAAAATATAAGGGAGGGGGGTGCCTGTTTACAAGGGGAATTAGCAGGAAAAAAAAATAAAGTCTCTGGGCCCAGCCCAGTAGAGATTTCAGGAAAAAAAAAACAATAGGGGGGGTGTGCTGGCCAGAATGCAGTGTGTATGTCCAGAAGGTCTTGGCATTGGGCTTGGCCCATGGTCACAGAACTCACGGAGGGGGGTGCAGCGAAGTGGACCAGGGTGTGTACGGACGAAACCTCTATGGGCCCAGCCCAATCCATGCAGAATCTCCTTTCTCTCTGCCTTTCCCAAAACCTAATTCCTCTTCTGTCTCCCCTTTCCAGTGTTCATCACCGGCGCCGTCTTCCCTCTCCTTCTCCCTTCCTCAACTTTCATCCTCGCCTCTTCACCTTACAATCAATCGTCTTCTTCTCACCAAATCGCTCACCATCGAATCAAACACGCTCTGTACCTTGTAATCCCCAACGACCTCAATCAATACAAACTGGCTTGATGATTCTCAGAGTTCTTGATAATAAACGATTGGTTGCATGTTGGATGAACGAAGTTTGAATGGAGTTCTTGAAGTTTCTGCTGAAGATGTTTCGTGTTCTTGGTGAAGAGATTTTTGAACAAGCTTGATGATTCTCGCATGTGTTTGTTGCTGGCGATTGCTCTTGAAAACGGTTGAGTGTCGTTGCTGATAAAGTTCGTTTCTGCAGATTTGCGTGTTCTTCTGGATTTTCGTTCTTGAAGTTGTTGAACGAGGAAGATTCTTTGCGCTTCTGTAGACGACGATCAATGAGGTGATTGCGCTTCTGGAGAGTTGAACGATGAACTTGATAATAAAAAAATCTGGAAATATTGTTGAAGGCTTTTGGGTGGAGGATTTGAAGAACAAGCGTTGAAGTTTGATGAGGAGTTTGATGAAGGTTTGAAGATGAACAAATGTTGGTGATGGATGAGTTTGGTGACTTGAGGAATGTTGATCGGTTGAATTTCTGGAAACGTTGGAGACGATGAAGATCTTGAATCTTCTGGATGAATATTCTTGCTGAAACTCGATTCTGGAAATTGTTCTTGATGGATGATGCATGTTCATGAAGCACAATGAAGTTCTGGAGATTTGTTGTTGACCGGAGTGGAAACGATGAAGGGGATCGGTGTTAGGAGCGATTTCTGGTGATGATTTTGATGATCGTAAATCTGGATGAAGAACTCGCCGGAAAAAAAGTTGTTGATGGTGACCGAAGGAGATGGAGGAGGACCGGAGAGGATGAAGCTTGAAGGAGGAGGTTGATCGGAATCTGGGTTTTTGGAGGTTTTCTGGTGACCGGTACGGCGGTCGCCGGCCGGTGAATGTTTCAGGCGAGGTGCTGGTGGTGTGACGCGTGGCCAGGGATAGTGGAGATGATCACCGCACGTGAGACGTGTGTCCCACGCGTGGCATGGGGAGAGGAAGCGGAGTATGACGTGGCGGCGTGAGAATGTGAAGTGTGGGTCCTCCTCTAGATTACACGTGGCGATGCTGAAGCTTTTATACTGGCTGGGATTACTCTGGATGCTTCTAGAAGTTGCTGGATCTTGCTGGATTATTTTGGACAGAAACTGAACTTCTGGACTATGAATTGGGCTTGCGAAATGGATATGGGCCCACCAAAAAAACTGATAAAAACTCACAAAAAGCTGCATAATCTGGATTAAAAAGCTAATGAAAATGATTGAACTAATTAACCCTAGCTAAATCCCAATTAAGCCTAAAAAGAAAATTATCCTAACAACTCTATTAATTCCCTAATCTAATAATTCCACTAATTAAATTTCTATTAAACCTCCTAATCTAAACTTTTATTAAACTCTATTAAATTTCTATCAAACCTATATTATTTATTTAAAAGAGAATCTATGATTAATAAAAGAAAAACTTTCTTATTCTATTATCAAAAAAACTATATTCCTCTATTTTATTCTAAAAACAATTAAAAATCTATCTAAAAGGAATTAAAACTATTAAAAATATCTAAAATGATTAAAAAATCTATTTAATACCTAATATATTCTAAAAATGAATTAAAAAATATTAAAACTATTAAAAACTAATAGTATTCTATAAAATGCTAAAAATGATTTAAATCTATTTAAACCCTAAAATGGTCAATAAAATCCCGAAAAATCACGATAATTCCCAGAGGAACAAAATAAGCACCGAACGACACATAACACCGCGAGAGCGCACCAAAATAGCCGGTAAACATAAACGGGCACCGAAATATCCCAAAAATACGATTCTACCTATCCAAACTGGTTAAAAACACCTGAGACGCGAGACGAGAGCTGTGATCCCTGATAAAATCAAAACAAATGAAGAATGCATTGTATGCGATATGCAGATGCGAATGCGGTCATGCGTCGAAACATAAGACCAAATACGGGACCCGGTTGGTCAAATTTTGGGGTGCAACAGCTGCCCCTATTCAAGCGGCTTCGACCTGAATGGGTGAAGAGCGCTCAGCCTTCAAACATTCAAGGTAGATGACGGTTGAATACAAATGGAACCCTGAAATTTGCCAACCGTGGGAATATACTGCAAAACTGCTTGAGGAATAGCTTCCAATAAACTGAAGTTTGGTTGTCACGGCAACAACTGGTCAATTTTCTGATAAATTTTCTTCTCCTTGTCAACACCTGTGTGACGCCACAAGTATTGGACTAATGCTTCGCAAAGCAAACACCTTCCCATCTGTCATGGGATTTTTCTGTCGACTCATAGTTCACGGCGAACCTGAGGAAACTCTCCTGGGGAATTCTGAATTGAACTGCCTGGCACCTATTCTGACGAAGGCGGCAGCTTCAGAAGTCTGATATATGTCAATCTCTGTTGTTGTTGTTTTCAATGCTGACGTAACAACCAAATATGAAGAATCACTCCGCTGGGAAAGAGAAGAAGCTGAACCACACAACTCTGCAGGCGAACAAATTCGAGATCCGATGAGGTAACCAACCTGGTCCATGTTTCGACATGCGTATGCTTGATAATGATGCAATGCCCTATGTGACATGGAAATGCTATGCGTTCTGTTTGAAAATGCGATGCCCCGACGACATGGATATACTATATGCTTGTATAAATGCTATGACACCATATGCGAATGCTAATGCAAGCTCTAGCTGCCAGAGAACACCAGGTCTGAAAACCACTTGGCAAAATAAATGCCGAAGGTACACGTCAACTCTACTGGGGATGAACTGAAGTCACAGGATTATCTCAGCAAAATAAATGCTGGAAACGGGAAATCAAATCCGCTGGAGATAACCGTCCTGCTGGAGGAATGAAAAGGCAACCCTGCTTGGCGACTTCCCTGGGGAGAAAAACACAACTCTGCTTGGGGATGCTCCCTTCAAACCATTGGCAACTGATTGTGCTCTGCGGGGATGGACCCAAACTGGTGTTGATTGCGCGCGGCACACTGCGGGAAATGCCCCTTCTATCAAGGATATCAATTTTGATCTGCTGAGGATACTCCTGATCCTACTCTGATATGGGGTAAAATACAATCTCAACTCTTCCGGGGATAATAAGCAACTTTCATCTGCTGAAGAGTAGCAATTCTGATTTAACAATATCCACAAGGAATTCAAACATTACTCGGAGCGCTGGTATCCATCGAGCTTCGTATCGGGGAACATGACAGCATGCGAGCCATTGGGAACTATTGGGTCAGATACCTTTAGGTTTTTTTTTGTTTTCTGGTTTAGGATAAACATGGATTATGTACACAGTGGAAAATACGGAAAATACTAGACGAGAACTAGCATTCAAAGGTAGACTACCAGACGAGAGCTGATAGCAAAATAGGTTATTGAACGAGAATTAATTTTTGTATTTTGAACGTCAGACGGGGCTGACTGGATAACAGACTGAGGCATAGACAACCAGGCGAGAACTGGATGAAAGCTGACATACACCAGACGAGAACTGGTATAACACCTAGGTTAAGACACACGATGACCAGACGAGAACTGGTTACACAACAACATGTACCAGACGGGAACTGATACAACTCTGGAAGAAATGGTGACCAGGCGAGAACTGGTTACGCAACGACATGTACCAGACGAGAACTGATACTTACAATAAACTGCACCAGACGGTAACTGATGCTTACGATAAACTGCACCAGACGGGAACTGATGCTTACGGAAAGGTGGGCCAGACGAGAACTGGTTACCGGTTTGCCAAGCGAGAACTGGACTTTAGAAACGACTGGTTACTGACACGCAACAGGTTTAACTGAAGGATAATGATCCAACGACAACAAGATCTCTTCTTATTTGGAAGGTTCAGGTTTTTGATGACATGATTCCCCGATACTCAACTCTGGCTGGGGATAAACAAACTGGCTGAATAACCTGCCCCAGTACACTCAGCTGGGGATAAAAAGACTGGTGTGAACCACTTGCCCCAGTACAATTCAACTTGTCCCAATCTAACTCTTGGGACTACCTGCTCTGAACAACTTGCTATGAGACGACTTCGAGAATACTTGCCCCGGTATCTGTACGACAACAGAATTCAATCTCCATAGAAACCCCTAACAACCCAGCTGGTTTCAACATTCTTTGCATTGACTTGCCCCTGAATGAGCGTTCTAGCGACTTAACCTGATCTGATTATCCACCTGAAGTATCTACTTTCAAATCTCAACGTTCTGCATAATTGCCCCTGATTGGCTCTCGAGAAGACGCACTTCTGATCAACTGCTTCTCAAATACACTGCCCCTAATCAACTGAAGCTTCGGGACTTGTCCTCAGACTACTGATTCTGAACTTACTGGAAGTCAATGCCCCTGATTCACAGGTCTTCACAACATACACCCTTCTGGTTCAGACTACTGAATTACTCAGTCCTGCTCAACGATTCCCTGTTGGAATTTCTTCTATGCCAACTACTAACCTGCAGTTAGAATCGTCTGTTTACGAATGGTAATCTTAATGCAATGGTTATGCAGATTTTGAAAAAAAATTGGGCTGTCACTCATTTACATGCAATGATTATGAGTGACGCATGAACCAAAGTTCAAACGAAGTGCTTACAACAAGGATGTGACTAGCAAGTCAAGAAGGAGTCAGGTTACTCGACCTTATCGTAATGCGCTTCAGACTAACCCTACCTCAATTAGGTCTTTTAAGGGTTGTATCGTGGTCGGGTTCACAGTTCGTGAAACAAAGGATATCTGGCTCAAATTTTGATTTGTACCCACCCCTTCTACGTGATGATCTCCGATCCTAAGGTTCAGTTAACCTGGCACGAGCACTCGCCTCTTCGAGAGGTATGTTGACTGGTAAGAACCATAAGTAAGGAACTCACAGGGCTTTTTTTCAGAAGTGATAGTTACTCCTTCTTCGCTTTCGGTGTCTGTGTACACGACTTTGTGACTTGCTGGGGAAAGATTTCTATCCCTCTTTTTTCGTTCTTTTGATTCCCTAATTTTTTGCCTGGACTGACTCCTTTTGAGTTCTTTTCGATTCTTCGTTTTCTTTTGAAGTCCAGCGGGATGCCCTAATTTTTGCCTAAGTATTAGCTTTCCAGCTTTTCTTTCTTTTTACTTAGCGGGCTTTCCTTCTTCTTTCTTTTGGAACAAAGTCGTGTGACACTGGTTGTCTTAATTGCTCCGAAAGGATTGTAACTGTCTCACTCCTGATTGGTGAGGTTTGACCTCTTGAAAGGTATAAACTAATTGGTCCTCGAAAGACAACACTCCTCTGTAAGACTTGAATGCTCGGTCAAGCTAACTGACAACTACCCTGCCCCGGGTTAAGATGTGGGGGTTTTAAAAGTCCGAAAAAACTTCTACTTCCTGGCTCGAAGTGGTTAACAAGGGACTAAATCCTTATATCTCCAGTGTTTGGGGGATTTGAAACAATGCCTTGTACGTCATCGGTAAGGTTTTATCTGAAAGCATATGATCATCGGTTATGAGTTTCAGTTTCGTCATCCTCCCTCCTAACTTTGCTAGTCACAGTGATAAAGTGGAGTGAATAAAATGCAAGTGTTAGTACAATGCAGTAAATGAGCGACAGCGGCATGATTAGTTCAGAAAAATGCATAGTCACTTTATTATTATCACCATTCGAAACATACAATGTCTAAAAGCAGGTAGTAACTAACAGAAAAGAAACTACAAATGTAAATGATATAAAGGCCTGAGGACTGCCAATGCTGAGGCGCCTGCCTGTCTGAATCACTGGCTTTTTGCTGGAGAATACTTTCCGAGTCTACGAGCTTAGACAGCTGAGCGGTTAGGATGAACAAATAGAAATCCTTCTCGAAAGGAAATGCGATCCTGGTCAATCAACTGCTGTACTTTCGCCTGAAATGCTTTACAATCTTCTGTCGAATGCCCTGGAGAGCCACCATGGTAACCACACTGAACGTGGGGATTATACCCAGGAGGGTAAGGTTCTGGCACAGGCTTAAGAGCTTTAGATTCCACCAAAGACTTATGGATTAAAGATGGTAGCAACTGGCTATACGGCATAGGCACTGGGTGAGAAGGAGCTTTCCTTCGTTCCAAGTTGTTGCGAGGCCGATTCTGATTCTGACGCTGATTCTGATAACCTCGGCCACAAGTTTGCTGCTTTGCAATGGAAGCGACATAAGATTCCTGATAGGGTGCCCCAGGCACGGCTGTCTGTTCAGTATAACAAGCCACAGGAGGTACTGATCTCTGATAAGATGAAGAACCAACAAAATTCACTGATTCGCTTCGAGGATATTCAACCTTTGGCATGACTGAGTTGATCACGACTTCTTCTTCATCCTGATAGTCACAAGGATATTCAGTTTCATCAGCTTGATCATATGAAGTAATCTGAATTTTCCCAATTCTTATGGAATACTCAAGGCGTTCTCCTAATGCGATCACGTCAGAGAAACTTATTGGAAGTCCAAGCAATCTTTTGAAGTACGGATATTGTAGGGAATCTACAAACATGCTTGCCAGCTCTTGGTCTAACAGCGGTGGACGCACTCTAGCAGCAAATTCTCTCCATCTCTGAGCATATTTCCTGATGGGTTCATTGTTCTCTTGATACAACTCTTGCAAATGCATGCGATAGGGAGCTACGTCTAGGTTATAATTGTACTGCTTCAGAAAAGCTCTGGCTAAATCCATCCATGACTGGATCTGATTTCTCTCTAACTGCATATACCACCTCAAAGATGCCCCAGTCAGACTATCTTGAAAGCAATGAATCATCAATTTGTCATCTCGCGCAAACGCAGTCATTCTTCGACAGAACATCATCAAATGCAACTTCGGACAGCTATCTCCCGTGTACTTCTCAAATTTCAGCACTTTGAACTTATAAGGCAACACCAGGTCAGGAACCAAACACATGCCTACAGCATCCAGGTTAACAACATCTTTGACTTTCAAAGCTTTCAATCCTTCTTCCAATGCTCGGAGTCTTCTATCCTTGTCAAGAGCTCTTGGATCTACCATCCCAGCCGTTGGAATATCTCTACGGTAATTCATCATAGGGAAAGCAACACCTTGTTTGTTAACAGGAGGAGGACGCTCATTTCAGACAACAAACTGCTCATGTCGACTTTGGTTCTCAACAGAGGGCTGTACAACTTGGTCTGCAGCAATGTTGTTCACATGCGGGAAGTCTTCCATAGAGTCATACAGAGGGTTGGACGCCATAGTGAACCCTGTCAAGGTATTTGGAGACTGGAAATTGCCTTCAGACATAGCTACCAATAGTCTTCAGCTGACTTCAATGCTTGATTCTGCTCAAATCTACTCAATCTCTAGGTCGGTCTTCTGATAATCAACAACTGCTCAATCCAAACTCCGGGTAATCACCTTCATGAAACAAAGGCTGGATCAGAACTCCGGCTAACTAGAGGATGACATGCAATATGATGCAACACTGATATGCATATGGTATGCAAGATGCAGCAAACAACGGGATCACATCCCCACACAAATCTGAATACTGTTGCGCTGCTGACGGAGACGTTCTCTCTGAAGAGAAGACCAGAATAACGGGTAGGTTGGAAGTCAAGTTTCCTGCACAAAAAACCCCCCCACTCACAGGTATGGACCTATATCTGACAAGGTACGGCATCCTATGCGGTCGTCAGCGTCACAGACTTTCAAAACTGACGATACGATTCCCAGAAGGAGTGGCATCATCGAGTCCTGAAGAGGCCTCACTTAGCTAACTTCCAAATGATCGGTTCCCAGAGTCGACAATCCAACTAACCAGCAACCCAAGCCACCCAAAGGGTGGGTCAAGAGGCCAACCAGAAGAACCTCGTCTGAGTGTAGATTTCATGGGACACCAAGGCAAGCAAAGCATGCGGGCGCCCACTAATTTCTACTCTAAGTCTAAGGTGCACTCAAATCCAGGTCCGGCTTCTCTCAATCATAGAACACCCGTAACACCCCAACAGCAACATATAATATCGATAAATAAGCCCCTATAGCCAAGCAAACAAGCGCTAGGATTGACTCTCTCTTAGGGGACGTTGGATCCCACATGCATAAGGACTATCGCAGTCCTTAGCAGCCAGGGGACGTTGGATCCCTAGCAGAGTCGCCAGCTGTCGCTACTGCGAAAATCGGCGCCGGCTGACAGAAGAGTCGCCACCGTGCGTTATTTATCCCACGGGAGGGAAAGGAAACGCTCAGAGTAAACCTCGCACAACACGGGAAAAGGTATGGTCATCGCAACCAAAACCTGGGTTCGGGAGTCGGTTACGCAAGGGGAAGGTATTAGCACCCCTCACGTCCGTCGTACTCGACGGGATCCACGCTTGCTTGGGTTGTCTAAAGGATGCAAAACGATCTATCTACGGCTGCTAAATTTAAACGGAAGGGAACTGACTCGATAGAGCGTCGCACTCTATGCCTACGTATTCTCAAGAGAGAAAGTCAGATTCAACGTAGTTCGGGACTACAGGGAAAATTGGCTCGCCAAGACCTCGCGTCTTGTGCCTACGTACTTCCACACTGCATGGAAGATCAGAGCTTTACGTAGTTCAGGCTAACTACGGCTAAACAAGGTATTCTCACACAGCAGTGAGAAAATCAACTGGTTTCAAAGGTTCGGGGACCTATGGGCAAAACTATGGCTCGATCTCAAATGCACTCGGGCAAGAGAGAAAAAGGGTAACAATTAATCGTCAGCGGGAAGGTCTCGATCGCACAGCAGCGAGAGAATAAAAGTCAGTCGTTAGTGTGCTCGCTAGGATATCGCATCCTATGCCTACATATTCTCGTCTGGTACGAGAAATCAGAGCAGCTGTAGTTCGGCTACTTCAGGACCACAGCTCAAATCTCGTTTTATTAACATTCTGAAAATGATTACAATGAGTGAATACTGAAAAATAAATCTCCTAGGAAATACTATCCTATCCTATCCTGAAAAATCGAATGGGAAATAGTCCCCTAACAAGTGGACACTCTAAACTACCCTAAAATGGTAAAATAAATTCTATGGAAATATATCCTAAAAAAATGCACTCTAAAAATATTAAGTCTACTTTAATATTTTTTCCTCTTTTTCCTTCTTTTCTTTTCAACTATTTTTCCTTTTTTTCAAAATATTTTTCTCAATTTATTTTCTTTCTTTCCTTTTATTTTCTCTTTTTTTTTCTCACTATTCTCTTCTTTTTTTTAAAAATACTTTTCTCAATATTTATTTTCTTTTCTTTTTCAAATTCTTTTCTTTAATATTTCTTTTCTTGGATATATGCTTTTCTCCTTTTTTCTCTCTCATATAACTATATAGAAAAAAAAGAAAATATAAGGGAGGGGGGTGCCTGTTTACAAGGGGAATTAGCAGAAAGAAAAAAATAAAGTCTCTGGGCCCAGCCCAGTAGAGATTTCAGAAAAAAAAAACAATAGGGGGGGTGTGCTGGCCAGAATGCAGTGTGTATGTCCAGAAGGTCTTGGCATTGGGCTTGGCCCATGGTCACAGAACTCACGGAGGGGGGTGCAGCGAAGTGGACCAGGGTGTGTACGGACGAAACCTCTATGGGCCCAGCCCAATCCATGCAGAATCTCCTTTCTCTCTGCCTTTCCCAAAACCTAATTCCTCTTCTGTCTCCCCTTTCCACTGTTCATCACCGGCGCCGTCTTCCCTCTCCTTCTCCCTTCCTCAACTTTCATCCTCGCCTCTTCACCTTACAATCAATCGTCTTCTTCTCACCAAATCGCTCACCATCGAATCAAACACGCTCTGTACCTTGTAATCCCCAACGACCTCAATCAATACAAACTGGCTTGATGATTCTCAGAGTTCTTGATAATAAACGATTGGTTGCATGTTGGATGAACGAAGTTTGAATGTAGTTCTTGAAGTTTCTGCTGAAGATGTTTCGTGTTCTTGGTGAAGAGATTTTTGAACAGGCTTGATGATTCTCGCATGTGTTTGTTGCTGGCGATTGCTCTTGAAAACGGTTGAGTGTCGTTGCTGATAAAGTTCGTTTCTGCAGATTTGCGTGTTCTTCTGGATTTTCGTTCTTGAAGTTGTTGAACGAGGAAGATTCTTTGCGCTTCTGTAGACGACGATCGATGAGGTGATTGCGCTTCTGGAGAGTTGAACGATGAACTTGATAATAAAAAAATCTGGAAATATTGTTGAAGGCTTTTGGGTGGAGGATTTGAAGAACAAGCGTTGAAGTTTGATGAGGAGTTTGATGAAGGTTTGAAGATGAACAAATGTTGGTGATGGATGAGTTTGGTGACTTGAGGAATGTTGATCGGTTGAATTTCTGGAAACGTTGGAGACGATGAAGATCTTGAATCTTCTGGATGAATATTCTTGCTGAAACTCGATTCTGGAAATTGTTCTTGATGGATGATGCATGTTCATGAAGCACAATGAAGTTCTGGAGATTTGTTATTGACCGGAGTGGAAACGATGAAGGGGATCGGTGTTAGGAGCGATTTCTGGTGATGATTTTGATGATCGTAAATCTGGATGAAGAACTCGCCGGAAAAAAAGTTGTTGATGGTGACCGGAGGAGATGGAGGAGGACCGGAGAGGATGAAGCTTGAAGGAGGAGGTTGATCGGAATCTGGGTTTTTGGAGGTTTTCTGGTGACCGGTACGGCGGTCGCCGGCCATGCATGCCGGCCGGTGAATGTTTCAGGCGAGGTGCTGGTGGTGTGACGCGTGGCCAGGGATAGTGGAGATGATCACCGCATGTGAGACGCGTGTCCCACGCGTGGCATGGGGAGAGGAAGCGGAGTATGACGTGGCGGCGTGAGAATGTGAAGTGTGGGTCCTCCTCTAGATTACACGTGGCGATGCTGAAGCTTTTATACTGGCTGGGATTACTCTGGATGCTTCTAGAAGTTGCTGGATCTTGCTGGATTATTTTGGATAGAAACTGAACTTCTGGACTACGAATTGGGCTTGCGAAATGGATATGGGCCCACCAAAAAAACTGATAAAAACTCACAAAAAGCTGCATAATCTGGATTAAAAAGCTAATGAAAATGATTGAACTAATTAACCCTAGCTAAATCCTAATTAAGCCTAAAAAGAAAATTATCCTAACAACTCTATTAATTCCCTAATCTAATAATTCCACTAATTAAATTTCTATTAAACCTCCTAATCTAAACTTTTATTAAACTCTATTAAATTTCTATCAAACCTATATTATTTATTTAAAAGAGAATCTATGATTAATAAAAGAAAAACTTTCTTATTCTATTATCAAAAAAACTATATTCCTCTATTTTATTCTAAAAACAATTAAAAATCTATCTAAAAGGAATTAAAACTATTAAAAATATCTAAAATGATTAAAAAATCTATTTAATACCTAATATATTCTAAAAATGAATTAAAAAAATATTAAAACTATTAAAAACTAATAGTATTCTATAAAATGCTAAAAATGATTTAAATCTATTTAAACCCTAAAATGGTCAATAAAATCCCGAAAAATCACGATAATTCCCAGAGGAACAAAATAAGCACCGAACGACACATAACACCGCGAGAGCGCACCAAAATAGCCGGTAAACATAAACGGGCACCGAAATATCCCAAAAATACGATTCTACCTATCCAAACTGGTTAAAAACACCTGAGACGCGAGACGAGAGCTGTGATCCCTGATAAAATCAAAACAAATGAAGAATGCATTGTATGCGATATGCAGATGCGAATGCGGTCATGCGTCGAAACATAAGACCAAATACGGGACCCGGTTGGTCAAATTTTGGGGTGCAACAGGTGGCATGATTTCCCATAGACTAATTTAAACGGTGTAGTTCCTATCGGTGTTTTGTAAGCGGTCCTATAGGCCCATAAAACGTCGTTTAGCTTCGATGACCAATCTTTCCTGGAGGTGGCGACTGTCTTTTCCAAGATCTGCTTTATTTCTCTGTTAGAGACCTCCACTTGGCCGCTGGTCTGCGGATGATACGGTGTTGCTACACGGTGTTTTACTCCATATTTCGATAGCATTTTGTCAAACATTCGCGGTATGAAGTGTGAACCACCGTCACTGATGACAAGTCTGGGCACACCGAATCTGGGAAAGATGGTATTCTTAAAGAGTTTGAGAACTACTCGCGTGTCGTTAGTTGGAGCGACAACGGCCTCAATCTATTTCGATACGTAGTCGACGGCGACGAGTATGTACTTGTTACCAAAAGAAGATGGGATTGGACCCATGAAATCGATTCCTCATACGTCAAATAATTCCACTTCCAAGATACCTTTTTGGGGCATTTCATCGCGCCTTGAAATGTTTCCAGTGCATTGGCACCGGTCGCATCTTAATATAGCGGCGTGGACATCTTTCCAAAGACTGGGCCAAAATAAGCCAGATTGCAGGATTTTCGCACATGTCTTTGAAGTACTGGCATGTCCTCCGTAAGGAGCGGAGTGACATTGAGAAATGACGTCTTCAGTTTCTTCCTCGGGGACGCATCGACGAAATATATTGTCGGCTCCTCTCTTGAAAAGCAGAGGTTCGTCCCAATAATAATGCTTTAAGTCGTGGAAGAATTTCTTCTTTTGTTGATAATTGAAATCCAGTGGGAGCATGCCTGCGGCTAAGTAATTTACAATATCAGCATACCAAGGCAGGGTGACTTGTGCGTAGACGGCTTCCACGGCTTTTTCTAGTTCTGGTTCTTCCGAGGTTAATGGTGGTATATCACTCTCCAATCTGGCTATTAGGCGTTCGTAAGGGAAATCGTCGTTGATAGGCACTGATTCTGGCTTAATGCCTTCTATTCAGGATAGGTGATCGGCCACTACATTCTCGGTTCCTTTTTTATCTTTTATATCTAAATCAAACTCTTGTAACAGTAGGATCCATCGCAATAATCTTGGCTTGGCATCCTTTTTGCTTATCAGGTACCTAATGGCAGCATGGTCTGTGTAGATGATGATTTTCGCTCCTACCAAGTAGGAATGGAATTTTTCAAGGGCGAACACAATTGCTAGAAGTTCCTTCTCTGTTGTGGCGTAGTTCATTTGGGCAGGATCTAAAGTTCTACTGGCGTAGTAGATTGCGTGAAGCTTCTTGTCTTTCCTTTGTCCTAGAACTGCACCTACAGCATAATCACTCGCATCACACATGATTTTGAATGGTAGTTGCCAATCTGGTGGTTGCATGATTGGTGCGGTAATGAGAGCTATTTTTAGAGTTTTGAATGCTTCCAAGCAGTCCTTGTCGAAAATGAACTCAGCGTCTTTCATCAACAGACCTGTCAGAGGCTTAGTAATTTTCGAGAAATCCTTTATGAATCGTCGGTAGAATTCGGTGTATCCTAAAAAGCTTCGTATTTCTCGTATGGTTTTCGGAGGTTGAAGATCCTTGATAATTTCTATTTTTTCTTTGTCAACCTCAATCCCTTTGTCAGATATGACGTGTTCTAAAACTATGCCTTGTCGGACCATGAAATGACATTTCTCCCAATTGAGAACAAGGTTCACTTTAGTGCATCTTTTGAGTACCATTTCTAAGTTCGACAAACAACCTTCAAAACTTTGTCCGTATACAGAGAAGTCATCCATAAACACTTCCATGATGTCATCTATGAAATTCGCGAAGATTTCCATCATGCATCTTTGGAAAGTTGCTGGAGCATTGCAGAGTCCAAACGGCATTCGGCGATAAGCAAAAGTGCCATAAGGACAGGTAAACATAGTCTTTTCTTGGTCATCGGGGTGAATAGGAATTTGGAAAAAATCCCAAATAACCGTCTAGATAGCAGAAATATGAATGTTTCGCTAATCTCTCCAATATTTGGTCTATGAAGGGTAAAGGAAAATGATCTTTCCAAGTTGCCTTATTCAGTTTTCTGTAATTGATACACATCCTGCTTCCGATTACAACTCTTTGAGTTATCGATTCACCTTTCACGTTCTTTACTACGGTGACGCCTCCTTTCTTGGGTACGACGTACACTGGGCTAACCCTTTGGCTGTTGGAGATTGGATATATGATTCATGCGTCTAGTAACTTCTTCACTTCGTCTTTGACTACAGTGCTAAAGATAGGATTTATCCTTCTCTGATGTTCTCTAGAAGTTTTGCAGTCTTCCTCAAGCACGATTCGATGCATACAGATGGAATGACTTATACCTTTGAGGTTGGTTATACTATAGCCTAACGCTGTTGGGTATTTCCTTAGGACTTCTAATAATTTCTTAGTTTCTAACTATCTTAAATCGGCGTTGACTATTACTGGTCTTTTGAATTCTGTATCTAAGAATTCGTACCTGAGAGTCTTAGGTAATTCTTTAAGTTCCAAAGCTGGGTTTTTCGGACCTGGCATGTGATTAGGAGTTAGTGCTAAGACTTCGCTTAGACTATCATCTTTGTATGGCGCACGCCAATTGTCGTCTTCATGAATATCAGAGATTTGGATTTTCATGATTTCAGAATATTTATGTCATACCCCAAATTTTACCCTCAGATTCTTTGATCTTGTGCATATCATTCTAGGTCAATCATTTTGCATAACTAATCGAGTTTCTAGACTCTTTGTTTGCTTTGTTTTCTTTTGCGAATCAGGGTTTGACTTCAGAAGCTTCAAAAGTGATTAAATTAAGGTTTTGGATATGAGGTATCTGCTGAGATGGTTTCCTTTTGTTCAGAGAGGTTTGTCAAAGCATGACACCAGCTTCTCTGAGTTTCCTCAAGGGTATTAGATATTTTGGGTTTCATCAGTGGCTTAACTAGAAAGATTCTGAATCAAGGGTGAGTAGGTGTTGTTTTGAGTCTCACCTGGGGCTAGCAGGTTAAGTATGGGTGTGAGGTGTTGTTTCAGTTGAATGTGGCTTGATAATGGTCGAGAAAGAGGAGATTCTCAAGTGGGATTTGTCATGAATCAGTGTCTTATGTCTGAAGATCATCACACCATGGTTTCGTGCAAGTTTATGTCATCTAATGATGTTAAACTGCCTCGTGTAGAAATTTATCAAGGTTGATTCAAACAGATTCAGAGGAAATTATGGAAGAGTGCAAGGTGATTCAAATGGTCGTGACTTCAATTGTAAGGTGGTCAGTAGTTCGGGAGTAATTTCATTCTTTTATCAGAGATTTGTGGGAATGTTTCAAGCTTGGTTGTGGATTAAAATCAGAATTTCATTATCCTTTCTCCATTTCTCTTTTAAACCAAATTTCCATAATCATTTTGTATCCACTTTTAATCTATGCTTTTCTCTAAGTCCACCTATCTTTTTTTCTAAAGTTCCATTTCCAAATAACCATTTCATTCCATTCTTTTTGTTAGACTAATTATGCAAAACATATCCATTTACAACCCATTGCCATATCCAATCCAAGTTCAATTCATAAATACTTTCCATATCCACTTTCCATTCCAATTTCATCCAATTTACCCATTATCCATTCATAGATAATTTCCATATCCACTTTCCATTCCAATTTCATCCAATTTACCCATTATCCATTCATAAATAATTTCCATTTCCATTATTTAAAAACATCAACTACATCCACATCCATTTAAATATATAAATTCCAAAGCCAAGTTTATGTACATAGGCCCATTCATACCTTGTCTAAATATATATATATAATACATAACAATAAGTAAAAGATGCTGAGAAGCCTTTGTCTTTTCTCTTATCATACTTTTGTTACAAGAAAATTAGACAAGGATTAATTATTACAAGTCAACAACATTAGTACAAATCATAAGTCACAATAGCCCTTTCTCTTTGTATACTCTCCCCAACTGTACCGCCCTTGCAGCTGCCCCAAAGCCCAAAAATCCTGGTTGTGTTAAAACCTACTCTTTCTGCTATCAAACCTATGCTTCTGAACTGTCAAAACTCAATGCAAACCTCTGCTTCAAGTTGCACACACCAGTAATACCACTCAAAACCTTTAATAAGAAAACAATGTTTCAATCTCCACCAGGGGGAGAGAATTCTGAGAAAGAATAAAAGGAAAGTTTCAAAGAAAATAGAATAAAAGAGAGCATACCTCTTCTTAACCAAAAGCATAACCATTTCTCTTTCATGCTACAAACCATGTCTTGTTTAACTCGGCTAAAACCTACACTACTCCAGAAGCTGCAATACTCCAAGAGCATGCCTGCTGCTCCAAGATCTGTAAAAAAAACAACTGTCCACAAGCCTCCAAAATTATGAGTTGAAATGAATAGGACTCAACATAGGACCTTGACCAAAACCTTGTACAAGTCAGACCTTCTGCACAATTCACAGACCATGATAAAAACAATCAAAAGAGTCCAAAAGTCCAACAATTTTGAAGAGAAAAACAAAACCAAAAACATGCTTAAACCTGCAATAAAACCAGCACCCAAAGGGACAGCAAAAAAAGAGTTCTGCAGTGGAAATAGCAAGACAGAGGTAGCAAAATTAAAAAGAGAGGGAAGGGGAAAATTTTGATATTTTTGTTCTGACATGTTGACATCATCACTCTCAAAACACCTCAGACCACAATCCTGTTATCATATATACCCCACCTCAACGCAAGAAAAAGGGGGAACATCCAAGAGCCCTCATCGGACAACCTTCATGAAACTCTGTTCTTCTTCATTTCACAATAACTTTCATCAACTCTATAACCCTAAAAAAACCATCAAACATAAAAAAGCAACATTGCTTCATATCCATTTTCCTTTGAACATTCCCTTTGACACATAAGAAACACCATAACAGCTACATAACCATCCAACAGCCACAACACCTCATAACAGAGAGGAGTAGAACAGAGTAGGAAGACTTCGCCAACGGCTGGATTTTCCCCACCGATCTGCATCAGCATTACCACCTCCTTTTACGGCAGCTAAACCCTCGATCATCAAAAACTTCACCATGGTTTTCCACTGAACCTATGAACCCTTTTCATCTTCACATCATCACCAGTTCTTGATACCTCTAACAAACAAAACCACCATAATTTTCTCCTTCACAAATTCTCCATTCTCTCCTCCATACCACCAAACTCTTCAACTTACTTCATATTAACAACCATCACGAATACCACTCTCCCTCGGCCTTGTAATCTTCTAACCCAGGAAAAACAAATTCCCACGACCTCTACTTTCCTTTCACACAATCACTGAACCGGTTTTCTTCAATACGCCTTCTCCCTATCATCGAGAATTAAGAAGATATAAGTTTCAGATAGTGTTGATTTCATCAGGAGGACAATTTAGAAGAAGGGGAAGAGAGTTTCGGAGCGGCCAAAGGAAGAAGTAAAGTCACAGGGTCTTACCTCAGATTGTGTCGCATCGGTAGTTGTCTGTAGATTCTGTTTTACACTTTTCATTTTCTTTTTTGCTTAACGTTTTGGCTTTCTTTGATTCACGATAATGCTTTAGATTGAATTTCCTTTTATGCTGAGTTTATTGAACCAAATATCGGGAACTGTCGGAGAGAACAAACCGTCTTAGGAGCCTTAATACGCTTCGCTCATACCAAAAAACTTCAGAAAGAAACCCTCATCTGCGTTGAGTTCTGTAATATGAAACAGAGCATCTTTCAACACACAAGCCCTATTCCATACACAATTTAGATCACCTTCAAATCCAAACCAAGAACGGAGGCATTGAGAGAGAGAGCCGCGAGCAAGAGATGAGAGATTCAATCGGTGAAGCATGATAGAGGGTTGAGGGAGGATGAGCGAGACGTTTTGAGTGAGAGCGGTTTATTTTCTCGCCATTTGTGATCGTTGCTCGATAATGTTTGTGTTTGACTTTACCAGCCGCTTCTTTCTATTTCTTTAGGTTTAATCTAATGAGAGGGCAGAATCTGGGTTGGACACCCCTTTTTTTGGGCCCATTTGATCATTTAACTTACTTTAATCTTTTTCACACCCCATTTAGGATTTAGTTAATCGGTTTAGATTAAGTAGTTTTAATTAATTTTTAGTAATCAATTGGTTTAGTTAGTTAGTTAGTTGTTTAGCTTTGTAATTATTTCTTTTTAGTTTAATGTAGTTTAATTAGACTTTTAGGTTTTAGGTTTAATTAACAATTTAGCTTAATTAATTGGGTTTAATTTGATTTGATTTTATTATCTTGATATTTCCATTGATCCAATTCTTATTGTGTCTAGTTACGCTTAAATTCTGCTTTCGATGTTACATCTTTCGAGTATTTGATTCGTTTGAGTATTTACTGTATATTTATTTCCTCTTATTTGATACTAGAGGTTCATCTTTTGCTCTTTGTTGTTGCCTGTATCCTTACGTTCCAAAGGAAGGGTTCCGTGTTGACTTGTAAGTCATACCCTTAGGGTAGTTTAGCAGCTTTTTTGTCCCTCTCTTTTGACCTTGTTAGGATCTCCCTCTTGGCCTCGTTAGAGCCATTTTACCTTGCAATTTAGAACTAGGTTTAGAGTTTGTAAACTCTACACGAGCATCATTGTTATGATTAATCACTTTCCCTTTTTTTTCCGTTAAAGTCAATCTTTAGTTAGTTTTCAACTTAGAGTTAGGGAGTTCGTTAACTCCATGTAAGTATTGTTGCACCCCAAAATTTGCCCAACCTTTTCTAACCTAGGTTTATGTTTCAATTGCATAATCATTTGCATTGGCATCATGTACATAGTGTATTCATCTCCATTGCATAGCATAAGCAAGCTATCTTAATCAGGGGATCAAGTACCATTCTTGTCTCAAGAGGCATATTCAGAGGGTTTCATTCATATTCAAGACTACTCAGGTCATCAGGGAAGAATTTGAGCTTTGAAGAGTTGACAGGTTGATCAGTGAGTTCTCCCCTATCTTGAGGTTATTTGGGGATCATCAGAGGAAGTGTGAGCCATGAGCCAAGAGCATGAGGTGTGCATGGATGTTATGAAGAGCCTAGATGATCATTTTTTAGGAGTAACCAAGTCATTGGAATGATTGCAAGAGCCTCAGTTGAAGTCAGTCAACTAGGGTTTTATCTGGGTCAACACTAGGTCAACCTTAGGTCAAAGACTTGTTTTGAAAGGCATCAAGGATCATTTGAAGAACGTGGGATTCATTATTTGCTATATGGGTATGGATGTGGTGTTGTGCCAAAGAAAAATCAGAAGGAGTCAAGGAGAAGTGGAGTTACCAAATTAGGGTTTCAGTGTGAAATCCCCTGATTTAGGTCAAACTTCAAAGCAGTGTAACTCAAGATGCAAGATTAATATGAATTTCTGGTACACATGAAACTTGTATAGTATCTTCATAGCTTTAATTTGAGTGGTGGAAGTCATCAAGATGATTTATAGAACTCAAGTTATAGCTCTTGCAAGTTACAGGTCATCTGAGGGCACTGAAATTTGTCTGTGGAAGTTGTCTGTCTTCCAAGCAACTTTTGACCTTTAAGGAGATTTCAAATGGATTTCTGGCCAACATGAGAGTTGTTCCTCATTGTCTTATATTTCTAGGAAGGTATGGTATGCCTTCATATAATTTGTGGAACTCCACTTATGTCCTTGGCAAGCAAAGGGTATTTTGGTCATTTGAGAATTACAGGTCATTCTTAGCCTATGCCTAAAACTCATACAAGGAAGCTTCAAATGAAAAACTTACCAATATAAAAGTTGCTCAAAATGGCATTTTAAGTCTAGAAAAGAGGTCATGGAAGTTTGGAGATGCATAGAGCTCAGATTGATAAAAATTGGTGAAAATGACCTAAAAATGGCATATAAGTTAAATAAGTTCAAGTTGGAAAATGGTTTGAGAGATCTACAAATCCAAAATAGGTCATGTAATATACCATTTTGAGTCTAAACAACATTTTGAAAACAATGGTTTAGACACATTTTTGATTTGAGGCCTAAAAATGGGAGTTGCTTTGTAATGTTCTTACTTACATAACAAGGCAACATTGTAAAACTTCACCAAAGGCAAGGAATTGGTTTGTTCTTCATTCATACCACCTCAATATATCATGTGAGGAGATTTTAAAATGAATTCAAAGGGCTGTAAAGGTAATTGATGGCATGAGATGAGATATGTCAAAGTATCCTTACATGAGAATTTCCACATTCTTCTACTTCTTTCTAGATGAATCTAGGATCTTCCATTGAAGTCTATATATTGAATGGATCATGATGAGGTTAGAGGTTGGCCAAGGTTAGAGAATTCAGTTGGAGAATTCAGTGGAGAGAGAGATATTCAAAGGAATCTTCAATTGCAAGCAAGCCACAATTCTTCCACTGCAAGCTTCATTCATCACAACTCTTGCAAACAGAAAGCTCTCTTCCATTAGAGGAGTATTTGGAAGCAAAAACAAGCCTTGGATCAAGCCCTAACTGCACCTGCCATAGCTTTTTGACAGGTTTTGTTCTCTCCCCATATCTCTATAATTATGTGCTTTCTGTTAGATTCTTAGGTGTAGATTTGTTAGGATAAGATAGTTGATCATTTTCTGAGAATTAGAGGGCTTTATGTGAAGGTTGATGCCAGGGTGCCATTTCTTGCAAGATCAAGAACAGAACGTATATGGAGTATTAATGATCTTGTTATGGTTTAGAATGACTAGTGTAACATAGGGAAGAGAATAGTGCCATGAGATTTAGGTTTGACCAAGATTGAACCTAGAGAAAAGTAGTGGAACCATGGTCTTCATGCACTCTGTTTGTGAAATCCACGGGGCTTTAGGAGGAACCATTGGCATAGTTGGATTCTTGGAAGAAAATGGCACGTTTTTGCCTTTGGAATTTTTTATTTTCATTGAGAAACCAGAGAGAACGAATGGCTGGAAAATTCGTGCATGGCATGATGAAAACCTGAAACCCTAGGTTGAGTTGGAGAAGATAACTCCTAGGCCGTTGGATCGTTCTATTTTATTTGACCTTTTAAACCAATCTGACGGCCATAATTCAAACTCAGAAATGGAGGGAGTTTCTAAAGCCAAACGCGGCGTTTCAATAAGTGGAGTCCATGGGCCTGACACAGTCTTTCTATCCACACATCCCCTTGTGAGCCCAACCAAAATAACACGTGAAAAATTACTTAATGCACCCACACGCGTTTTCATTTTTTCTTTTTATTTTCAATTGGATTCTGATGATAATGGGCCCTGCGCCAATTACTTTCAACACCTCCCACTCCCAGCCCACTTAGGATTAGAACTAGGCGTGTGTTCTATTAACACCCCCTTCCCCTTTAACTCATTCTTTTGATTTTAATTCTTTTAATATTTTCTTGCCTCTTGTATAATTCATAAAAAAAATGGAAAATCAATATTTTCAATTGCTTATTTTTTCTATAGGTTTATATTCCTGTCTAGAAAATTAAAAAAATAATAAAAGTCCATTTTATTTTTAGTTTAGCATTTTTAGTATATTTTTCATTTAAATAGCTTTTTTAGATGATTTAGTTGATACCCCATTTTGTTGATTTTAGTTCAATTAGCTCCCCTTAGATTTAGGGTCCATTATTTTTAGGGTGATTAACTTAGGACTTTAGCTTCCTCATAGGATTTAATTCATAATTTTAGGATTAATTTTTAGATGGTTTGATTAAGTGAGATCAGAGTGATCAAAATTAGGGTTTAGGTTTAACATAGGTGAAGTAAATCATTTCTTTTAGGGGTTTTAGTTTGATTTTGGGTATGGGACTATAGGGGTATTATGGGTAGGTGTAATGGACCTTTGTGGATAGATATTAGATTTTTCCCTGTGACTTTAGTATTTTCAGAGTATTTTCTGAATGGACTGTTTGTGTGGCATGTTTTGTGTTGATTGTCTATCTTTGGGGAATTGTTGTGGGGCTTGGTTTGCTTTGAAGACCTTGTTGAAGGAGCATGATGAAGGAGAAGATTGAAGATCAAGACCCAGAGGTTGGAGCTTGCAAGGATGCATGGATTGAAGTCCTAGTCTAGGAGTTTGCTCTCTTTCTGTGAGGTTCGAGATCCTGAAGTTTGAGGGAAATTTATGGTAGCTTCCTGAGGAAGGCCCTATGGATACCTTTCATTCTTTCTTCTCACCTCTTTCTCAAGTATCCAATGATGTTGGAGCCTTCATGTGAGTTTAGTTTCTCCTGAGGAGGAATGTAAACTGATCACATTTGTTGAGCCACATGGGATATGATTCCTAAGTGGAAGCCTCCTAGTACTTTCCTGAGGAAGGCACTATGGGTCTGTTCACTTAGTTCCATTAGTTCATGTAGGATTTATTAAGTATCCAATGATGTTGGAGCCTTCATGTGAGTTTAGTTTCTCCTGAGGAGGAATGTAAACTGATCACAGTTGTTGAGCCACATGGGATATGATTCCTAAGTGGAAGCCTCCTAGTACTTTCCTGAGGAAGGCACTATGGGTCTGTTCACCTAGTTCCCTTAGTTCATATGGGCTTTCTTAAGTATCCAATGATGTTGGAGCCTTCATGTGAGTTTAGTTTCTCCTGAGGAGGAATGTAAACTGATCACAGTTGTTGAGCCGCATGGGATATGATTCCTAAGTAGGAGCCTCCTGGTACTTTCCTGAGGAAGGCACCATGAGTCTGCCTACTTAGCTCCCTTTCTTTGGTAAGCTTGTCTTGAAGCTTGAAGACTGGGATTGATTTCTCTTGTGTGGAGGTTTTGCATAAGGCTTTGCTTAGGGCTTTGATTAGGGTTTTGCTTTAAGGCTTTGCTTAGAGATTTGATTAGGGGCTTTGTTCAGGGGTCTGTTTATGGGATGAGAGTTTGCCAGGCTGGTTAGCCTCCTCTTTGTGATTGATTGACTTGTGTGGTGCTGTGCTGCATTAGACTTAGGGTTTCATCTAGATATTTCTGAGATAAGTGCATCTTAGAAGTAGGCTCTATGTGCATGAGAAGTTGAGGTGGCCCTCCTTCTGCTTGTTTGTTATTGAGTGGCTTTGCTTGTTGGTATTTGGTAGAGCTGAGCTCCCTTGCCTCTGTGGTGTGTGGCCTTTGTGCCTTGCTTGTTTGGTTGTTGCATTCATGCATATTTCTAGTATTTCTTTACTTTGCAGTGATTCCTGTTTGCTGTTTAGTTCTGTTGCCATGATCCCTTAGAAGCTCTAACTTCTCTGCTGTGGAGGAGTTATGATAGACATTAGGTTGGTTAACCAGGCATGATAACATTAGGTAGATTCCCCTTTTCAACCATAAGTTTTAGGGTGTCTCTTTCCTTTCTCGAAACAACAGAAAAACACTTAATAAAGGATAAAACAAAAATGAATTCATTTCTTCCGTTAAAAGATTTGAACAAACATTAAACCATTTTGTCCTCCTGGACTGTGAAAACCCTTGGCTAAGGTGCATTCTTTCATAAAAAACACTTGAACAACTTGTGTCGTGCGTAGTCGAACTACGTTTGCTCTGATCTTCCATGCCGTGTGGAAGTACGTAGGCACAGGACGCGATGTCCTGGCGAGCAACCTTCCCCCCCGTTTAGACGTAGGTAGTCGAACTACGTTGACTCTGACTTTCCCATTGCACGAGGGAGTACGTAGGCCCAGAACACCGTATGTTTTGTCGAGTCCTGTCATTTTTCTTTTCTTTTTCAGCTAGCCTTGATAGGTAGATAGAATAAAACCAACCCGTCCAAGTAAACAAACAAGCGTGGATCCCGTCGAGTACGACAGACGTGAGGGGTGCTAATACCTTCCCCTTGCGTAACCGACTCCCGAACCCAGACCATGGTTGCGATGACCTTGTCTTACCCTTTTTCGTCAGGTTTTTCCGATCGTTTCCTTTCCCGCTCTGAGGGATAAATAACGAAAGGTGGCGACTCTTCTGTCATGTCGGCACCTTATTTTCGCGCAAACGACAGCTGGAGACTCTGCTGGGGACTGTAGCATCTAGGGACTTTTCCCATCCCTTATGCTGGGACCGTTTCCCATCCCCTATGCGAGTCAATCCTAGCGCTTGGGTGTTTATCTGTTGGGTGTTGTGCATATGTGTTTTACCTTTCTGCACTTTACTTTCCCGCACCTTTACCTTTCCGCATTTACTTTCAGCACTATATTATTATGTTTATTGCTGTGGGAGAGGGAGGTTACTATGAGTGAGAAGCCGGACCTGGGCTTGAGTATGCACCTACACATAGTTGCGGAGAGTAGTAGACGAACCTGTTTTCTGAGCAGACACCGTTCCCTACGAAATCTGCGCTCAGACGAGGTTCTCTCCGAGGTGCTCCTTTCCGATCCTGAGGATCTGAGGGGAGTCCAGACGTGAGGATTGTCGACTCTGGGGACCGATCATTTGGAAGTCAGCTAAGTGAGGCCTCTTCATGACTTGATGATGCCACTCCTTCTGGGAATCGTATCGTCACTCATGAAAGTCTGTGACGCTGATGACCGCATAGGATGTCGTACCCTTTGTCCGTGAATTAGGTCCATACCTGTGAGAGGGATCGGGTTATTGCAGGAAAACTGGCCTTCAGAAACCATGATTCAGTATTTATCAGACGGTTTTCTTAGCTCGTTAACAGGTGTGTTGATTGGATCAGATGGATTTCTTGTCTGAGGTTGATACTATTATCAGATGGTTTTCTCGTCAGAGACAGAGGTCCATATGGATTTCTTAACAGGGTATTGGTATTTTGGGTGTCGGATGATAGCCAGTATCATGAGGTTATGGTGACTGCGGTGGTTTTCTGTTCTTGACATCACAGAGATGTTCCTCTTCAGGCTACAACATGGCCTCTGTGTTCACTGATTGCATCATTTATCATATTGCATCACCCTTTGCATCCAACTAACGTGTGTGTATTGTAGGTACATATTTTCCCTCCCGGTTCCGGTGGTTGTTTCCTAGCAGACATGGAAGCCATGAAGAGAGTGTTACCCTACAGATTCCCGTCTCCAGATATCAGTCTGTTGTCAGAGTTGATTACTATTGCTGGGAAGAAGGTGATGGGAGATTTCAGGAAGACATATGGGAGGATCCTGACTTATGTTTACCAGCCCTCGGCTTATGAGATCAGCGGCATTTACACCCTGTTGCAGTTTTATGATGCTGAGCTCAGGTGTTTCGTATTTCCTGACTTTGTCTTGGCTCCTACCCTGGAGGAGTATTCTGCACTCTTGGATATACCGATTCGCGAGCAGATGCCTTTCTATCACACGGACGCTGAGCCTGATCTGGCTAAGCTTTCTGCTATTCTGTGCTTAGGAGAGTTTGAGCTGACAGGGAAGATGATCAGAAGAGGAGACGCGTGGGGATTTCCGTTGTTTGTTTTGGTAGAGAAGGCTCGGGAGTATGCTAAGAAGGGTGGCTGGGTTGTTTTTGACGCCATCCTTGCTGTGTGTGTTTATGGCATTGTTTTGTTCCCAAACCAGCCTGATTTTGTTGATGCGGATGCTTTCTATATTCTGGCTGCAAAGAACCCAGTTCCTACCTTGCTGGGAAATATCCACCATTCCACTCACTACAAAAATGAAAAACGGCGAGGAAAGAATGTCTCTTGCTGTGTACCTCTATTGTGCAGGTGGTTTAATAGTCATATGCTGAAGTCAGGGCCTTTCGTCACTTCTATTGATTCTTTAGGATGGCCTGAGCGCTTGATGGTGTTGACTTCTGAGCATGTGGTATGTGTTAATGAGGAGGTGTTAAGAGTTGAGGTCATATACAGATGCGAAGGATTCCCTAATGTTCCCCTGATAGGAAGGAGAGGATGTGTCAATTACAACCCTTCTTTATTAATCAGGCAATTTGGGTATGTACCTCAGGAAGCGCCAAAGCCCGAGGAGATACAGGAATCTCTGTATCTTACTGGGGCAATAGAGGAAGATATGTTGATCAAGCTTAAGAAAGCATGGAAGAACCTGCATAAGAGAGGAAAGTCTTCATTTAGCAAATGGGGTACTCGAGTTCTTGGTCTGCATGTGGAATGGATTCGTGAACGAGCTACGAAGTTCCTTATGCCTTATCCTGCAGTTCAGCCATTGTATCCTTCTCCGGTAGAGGAGCCTACCACTGTAGACATACAGGTATACAAGCAGCTAATGGCAGAGAAAGAAGAGTTAGCAAAGGCTAAAGAAGCTTTAGAGAAGGAGAATGTCCAGCTTCGTCATGAAAAGATTGAAACAGGATATTTTTCCAAGCAACAGGCCGAAACTTTGAAACATCTGAAGACTACTTTATTGGAGTTGAATGAAACCAAGAAGCGTCTGGAGTTAGATGTAGATTCAGTTAGCAGTGTATTGGCTACTAAGAAACAAGAGCTGGAAAGGGCCTACGTGAAGTTAACTAAGTTCAGAGAGCATTGGGACCTCACTATGGCCAAGCGCAAAGAGCGGGAAGAAGAGCTAAAGGTACAGGTTGCTCAGTTGGGAGAACAGGTTAGAGTGAAGACTGAAGAGCTTGAAGAAGAATCATGCCGTCGATACGAGGCCGAACGCAAACTGATTGATGCCATGAAGAATTTGGAAGATTGTCAGCACAGAGCAGACGCCAAGAGACCCAAACCTGGGGATGGTGCCCAGGATAAGGCCTGGGAAGATTTTGTCAGAGATATCCAAGGAACGGTCAGGAAGAGGGATCAGTTAATAGAAGGCTTGATTTATCAACCAGATCACCCAGAGACGAAGAAGCTGGTCGAGGATTTCTGCGACCGTACCCGCACCTGATTTCTTTCTTGTATTCTATGTGTTGAGATCACCACCAGGCATGTTGGTTGGGATCCTCCTTTATCATATCAATTGTATGGAACATAGTTGTGTAACGACTTGGTGATACTGTTTCTTCAATATATGAGGGTTTTTCTAAATATTGTCTTTATGGTTTCTTTTGTCTTGCTACCTTGACACCGGAATTGGGGGGGAAATATCCCCAACGCACACATGCACGTTAGCATTATTGCATTGTTGTTTGCATAAATCACATTGCATTACAGGTTTGTGGTCCAGGTTCCTTATCATTCTTCATCCATACATCCAGGTATTTTCAGGATTGCAGAAAAGCGGGTCCACCGTTACTCTACAAGGACCAATCACAAGAAGATCATGGACAACGTGCAGAGTGAAATGCAAGAGATGCGTGACAGGATGGACCTGCTCATGCAAACCATGGAAACCATCGCCAAAGGACAAGAGCAGCTGCAGAATCTGGTTCAACCGATAGTCGCACGGGCTGAAAACAACGGGACACCGCATGGTGAAAACATTGTTGTTTCTCCCCGAATTGAGAACCGTCAAAGTGCTGATGTTATTCCCGTAACCGGTTTGAATGCTGGAGAAACTGGTCCTGTAGGTGGAGGTGGGAATACCGGTAATATGAATGCCAATGCAGATACTGCTGGGGTATTTGTGGGTAATGTCAATCAGGGTTTCATTGGAGGCGTTGAGAATGTCGGAATAAATGGTATTAATGGTAACTTGGGCTTCAATGGTGTGAATATGGGGTATGGCAGCATTGTTGGCGCCAAGGCTGGGTTTGGTGGCTATGGTAATCTCGGATATGGAACTGGCGCATACAACGCTCAAGAGATGGGTAATCTGAGGTATGACCCCAGGTATTTCCAAACGGGTCCGGGCCGTGATGCAGATTATGTTGGATACGATGCAGTACCTCGCTGGGAGGATCGTCAGGAGGATGTGTTCTCTGGTCAGAACGAGGGTTATGAAAGAGCTAGGGATGACAACCATCGGATGAGATTGCTAGAAGAGAAGGTGAATGGATTGGCCAGCCAGAATGCTCTTGGGCTGGATATGTCAAATATTGGGTTAGTCCCAGGGTTGAGGGTCCCGCTGAAATTCAAAGCGCCGTCATTTGATAAGTACAAAGGGGATACATGCCATAGGGTGCATGTACGCGCGTTTTACAGGCGTATGTCTGTGTATTCTGAGGATGAAAAGATGCTAATGCATTTCTTCCAGGATAGCCTGTCAGGGCCATCACTGGAGTGGTACATGAGCTTGGAGCCTACTCAGATCAGGAGTTGGAAAGAGCTGGCAGAAGCTTTTATTTGACATTATCAATATAATAGTGATCTCGCCCCTAACCGAGTCCAGCTGCAAAGCATGTCTCAAAAGTCTAGCGAGAGCTTTAAGGAATACGCCCAGAGATGGCGAGATTTGGCTGCTAGGGTACACCCTCCTATGGTGAAGCGCGAAATGATGGATATGTTCATAGGAACTTTTTCTGGAATGTACTATGACCGGTTGCTAAATTTTTCGATGAGTACTTTCTCTGAGTTGATTTTGATGGGGGAGCGCATTGAAAACGGGGTAAAAATTGGTAAAATTCAAGCGGGTGAGTCCAGTTCCGCAGGAGGTAATAAGAAGATGTTTGGTGGTAAAAGGCAGGGTGGCACCAATGCTGTATACAATGCTTGACGAAGGAATAAAAGTCAGAACTGGCATCAGCAGTCACAGGTTGCAAGCGTAACCATTCCAGGGCCTTCTCAGCAGCAGAGACAACAACCACAGCAGCAGGCTCAGCAGCAGCCTAATAATCAGCGTAGGCTTCAGAACCCCCGACCGAGGAGAGTATTCGAGGTACCGCCGGTATCATATGCAGAACTCCTTCAAACTTTGTTAAAATTACAGCTAGTCGAGAAGAGGACCTTAGTACCACCAACTGGCCAGCCGCCAGTCGGATATGATGTTAATGAACACTGTGACTTCCATTCGGGTGCACCAGGGCACAATATTGAAAATTGCCTGGCTTTCAAGCATAAAGTACATGACTTGCTTGATAGTACGACTATTAACTTCGGGAAGGACGGTCCCAATATCACGCAGCAGCCAATGCCCAAGCATGGTGGGGCTGGGGCCAATGCAATCCTGGCAGATGATGAGTTGAACTTGGTTTCCGAGGTAAGCGAGCTGAAAACGCCTTTGTGTTACGTAAAGCAGCGCTTGTTGAAAGGAGGAGTCTATCCCGGATGCAGCGAAGAGTGTGCTGACTGTTTGGTTCAACCTGGGGGCTGTGAGAAGTTGAAAAGGGGAGTTCAAGGTTTGATTGATGAAGGAATCCTGCAGTTTGGCAGGTCTGTGGGGCGAGAGAAGTCTGTCGAGACAGAATCTGAAGAAGAGCGCAGGGAGGTTGCTACGATCACCATTCTGTTCAAATCAGCGACGATTTTGGCATCATCGAAAAGGCCGACCATTACTATTACCAAGGCTAAGCCAGCCCCTTATGAGAGCACAAAGGCAGTCCCGTGGAGTTATGGTGCTGAGGTGTATTGCAATGGGGAAAAGATTGACTTGAATGATCCGCCAGCAGGATCCGTAGATAACATAGTGGGAGCGGGTGGTATGACCCGGAGCGGGAGAATTTTCACTTCACCTGAGGTTGAAGCAGAGAGGCTTGCCAGAGGTAAGAACAAAGTTGTTGAGGGGGAATCTTCGGGAAGTAAGGAGAAAGAGCCGATAAGCAAAGATGTGGAAGAATTCATGAGGTTGATTCGCAAAAGTGATTACAAGATTGTAGAGCACCTGCAGCAGACCCCGTCAAAGATCTCCATATTATCGCTGTTGTTGTGTTCTGAGGCGCATAGAAATGCCCTGTTGAAGGTGCTTGAGACATCCTTCGTGCCGCAAGAGATTTCAGTTAATCAGCTGGAGGGAGTCATGGCACATGTTAACGCTGGGCATGGACTAGGATTCACGGATTTTGACCTAACACCTCGAGGGCGTGATCATAATAATGCCTTGCACATCTCTATCGAATGCAGGGGCACCATTTTATCCCATGTGCTGGTAGACACTGGGTCCTCGTTGAATGTGTTACCAAAGAAAGCCCTGTTGAAATTAGATACCCGTGGGTTGTTGTGCACCCCTAGTGATTTGGTGGTGAGGGCCTTTGACGGAACAAGGAGGTCAGTATTCGGGTCAGTGACATTACCCATCCAGGTAGGACCGGAGGTGTTTGATACAGTGTTTTATATCATGGACATCCAGCCTGCATATAGCTGTTTGATCGGGAGACCTTGGATTCATGCCGCTGGGGCAGTAACTTCTACACTCCATCAGAAGCTGAAATATATGGTTGGGGGGAGTATTGTGACGGTGTGTGGTGAAGAGGATATCTTAGTCAGTCATTTGTCTTCCTTCAAGTACGTGGAGGTAGGTGGAGAGATTCATGAAACGCTGTGTCAAGCGTTCGAAGGGGTGAAGGTTAAAGAAGAGGCTCCGTTAAAGAGTGAAGGGCAAGAGGTGGTAGTCTCCTCATATAAAGAAGTCAAGGCGTTGGTACAAGCAGGAGAGACTCAGAAGTGGGGGCAGGTTCTGGACATCCCAGTGAAGCAAGATAGGTATGGTTTGGGGTACCGCCCATCTCCCTCGCAGAGCGCGCCTAAGTACAAGGGACCTGTGGTGTTCACGCTCGGAGGAGTTAGCTTCGAAAAGATTAATGCCGTGTCTGATACGGAGGAAGTGGATAGCGACTGCGACATGGACGCATGGATTCGACCCAGCACGCCGGGGCAAAACCTATGCAACTGGTCCATCCAGGACGTCATCCAAGTCACCAAACAGTAATGCGTTGTTTTTCAGTCATTGTATGATCACATGCCTTGCCCAGGGCATCGTTGATCTTGTCTTAGGGCCTAACTGTTTACCTGTATGTTTGCATGATCAATAAATGACGGCTTTTTACATTCAAATGTTGCGATCCTTTTCTTTCTGTTTTTTATTTTTTCAATAAAATGGCAGCATGGTTATGCATTTTGCTTGTATATCATTTTGAAGCACTTAACCGTTTCCCTCGCAGGATTCATGAATCTTCATATGACATCGACCAAAAACTTCCTATGACTCGTTTAGACTTCGAGCATCCGATCTTCCAAGCTGAGGAGGAGATTGTTGAGGATAGTGACTTACCAGAAGAGCTGAGTCGGTTGTTGAAGCAGGAGGAGAGAGTCATTCTGCCTCACCAGGAAGAGATTGATATTGTCAACTTGGGGTCTGAAGAATGCGTCAGGAATATCCGTATAGGGGCCGCGTTGCAAGTGGACATCAAGCAAGAGCTTATTGAGATGCTGCGTGAATACAGTGATATATTTGCTTGGTCCTACGAGGACATGCCAGGTTTGGACACTAATATGGTTGTTCATCGTCTGCCATTGAAGGAAGATTGCCCGCCTGTGAAGCAGAAACTCAGAAGGACTCGTCCTGACATGGCCGTAAAGATAAAGGAAGAAGTGCAGAAGCAATGGGATGCTGGGTTCCTGGCTGTTACCACTTATCCCACTTGGGTCGCTAATATCGTGCCTGTGCAAAAGAAAGATGGCAAGGTTCGAATGTGTGTTGATTATAGGGATCTAAACAAAGCGAGCCCGAAAGATGATTTCCCGCTGCCGCATATTGACGTGTTAGTTGACAACACGACTCAGTTTTCAGTGTTTTCCTTCATGGATGGCTTTTCAGGGTATAATCAGATCAAAATGGCTCCGGAGGATATGGAAAAAACGACCTTTATCACCCCGTGGGGGACCTTCTGTTACAAGGTGATGCCTTTTGGTTTGAAAAATGCTGGGGCAACGTACCAGCGGGCCATGACAACGCTTTTTCACGACATGATGCACAGAGAGATTTAGGTGTATGTCGATGACACGATTGCCAAGTCTCAAACAGAGGAAGAACATCTGGTTAATCTGCTGAAGTTGTTCAAGAGGCTGAGGAAGTTCAGGCTGAGGCTGAATCCTAATAAATGTACCTTCGGAGTGAGATCCGGGAAGCTACTGGGGTTCATTGTGAACAAGAAAGGAATCGAGGTCGATCCTGCAAAAATAAAAGCAATACAAGAGATGCCAACACCGAGAACAGAAAAAGAAGTTTGTGGATTCTTAGGGAGGTTGAACTACATTGCTAGGTTCATCTCTCACCTAACGACCACGTGTGAACCATTATTCAAACTGTTAAAGAAAGATCAAGCGGTGGTCTGGAACGACAATTGCCAAAGGGCATTTGAAAAGATGAACCTTCGGTGTTGATACCCCCAGTAGCGGGACGACCACTGATTATGTACCTGACGGTTCTGGAGAACAGTATGGGTTGTGTTCTCGGTCAACATGACGAGACAGGAAAGAAAGAGCATGTGATTTACTACTTGAGTAAAAAGTTCACGGATTGTGAATCTCGATACTCTATGCTTGAAAAGACGTGTTGTGCATTGGCGTGGGCTGCCAAACGTCTAAGACAGTACATGCTAAACCATACAACCATACTGATATCGAAGATGGATCCGATCAAATATGTGTTTAAGAAGCAAGCGCTCTCTGGAAGGATTGCTAGATGGCAGATGGTATTGACAGAATACGATATCCAGTATGTTTCCCAGAAGGCCATTAAGGGAAGTGTTTTGTCCGAATATCTTGCCGAACAGCCAATTGAGGATTATCAGCCTATGAAGTTTGAGTTTCCTGATGAGGACATAATGTACTTGAAGGCTAAAGATTGTGATGAGTCGTTGCCTGGTGAAGGTCCGGAGCGGAGTTCCCAATGGCAATTAATTTTTGATGGGGCTGTCAATTCGTACGGTAGCGGGATCGGGGCAATCATTACAACTCCCCACGGGTCGCACATCCCGTTCACGGCCAGATTGACTTTTCCAGTGACGAATAACGAGGCCGAGTACGAAGCTTGTATTATGGGGTTGGAGGAGGCTATTGATCTGAGGATCAAGAATCTGGACGTATATGGGGATTCAGCGTTGGTTGTGAATCAGATTAAGGGAGAGTGGGAGACACGCCAACCTAATCTGATACCGTACATGAATTATGCGAGAAGGTTGCTACCTTTCTTTGATAAAGTAGAGTTTCATCATGTACCCCGGGCAGAGAATCAAATGGCAGACGCCCTTGCAACATTATCCTCGATGTATAAGGTCAACTACTGGAACGAGGCTCCCAGGATTGTCATATCTCGCCTTGATAGGCCGGCCTTTGTGTTTGCAATTGATGAAGCATCTGACAGTAAACCTTGGTACTTCGATATACAGAACTTCCTGAAGAATAAGGAATATCCGGCTGGGGCATCCAGTCGTGATCAGAAGACTCTAAGGAGATTAGCAGGCAACTTCTATCTGAATCATGACGGCGTTTTGTATAGAAGGAACCACGATTTGGTACTCCTCCGGTGTGTAGATGAGAAGGAAGCCAACTTGCTCATGGAAGAGGTCCATGAGGGAACTTTTGGTACACATGCTGGTGGGCATGCTATGACTCGAAAGTTGTTGCGGGCAGGGTATTACTGGTTAACGATGGAAACTGACTGTTTCAAGTTTGCCAAGCGGTGTCACAAGTTCCAGATCTATGCAGATAAGATCCATGTGCCACCCAGTCCACTGAATGCCATGGCTTCCCCGTGGCCTTTCTCCATGTGGGGAATCGATATGATTGGCAAGATTGAGCCTACTGCTTCTAATGGGCATCGCTTCATTCTGGTTGCGATCAATTACTTCACCAAGTGGGTGGAAGCAGCATCTTACGCCAATGTGACGAAGCAGGTGGTGGCCAAATTTATCAAGAGAGATATAATCTGCCGATACGGTATTCCTGAGCGAATCATTATTGATAATGGTTCGAATTTGAACAACAAGATGATGAAAGATCTGTGTCGGGATTTCAAGATCGAGCATCATAATTCATCTCCCTACAGACCCAAGATGAATGGCGCTGTTGAAGCGGCCAACAAGAACATAAAGAAAATTGTTCAGAAGATGGTGGTAACGTATAAGGATTGGCATGAGATGCTGCCATTCGCTTTGCACGGTTATCGTACTACAATGCGTACATCAACCGGGGCAACACCGTTCTCACTGGTATACGGCATGGAGGCAGTCCTGCCATTGGAGGTTGAGATACCATCTTTGAGGGTTTTGCTTGATGTTCAGCTTGATGAGGCAGAATGGGCGAGAAGTAGATTGAATCAGCTGAGCTTGATAGATGAGAAGAGACTGGCATCCATTGCACATGGTAGGCTGTATCAGAGCTGGATGAAGAAAGCGTTCGACAAGAAGATTCGACCTCGGAGTTTTCAGGCGGGTGATCTTGTCCTGAAGAAGATTCTCCCACCGCAATCGGGTCACAGGGGCAAATGGACTCCCAACTACGAAGGTCCATACGTCGTGAGAAAGGTCTTCTCCGGAGGAGCCTTATTGTTATCCACCATGGACGGTGAAGACTTTACATCCCCTGTGAACTCGGACGCAGTTAAAAAATACTTTGCTTAAAATTGACCCACTGGACAGTAAAAAGAGAGTCCAGGCAAAAATGGGGCATCCTGGCGAACCAAAAAAACAGAATAAAAAGGTTCAGGCAAAAGTTAGGGATAAAACGGAAAAATGTACACCCGCGAAGTCGAAAACCTACAATGGGCGGCTTCGGCAAAAAGGGGTATCCCGGTGAATCGAAAACCCGCAAAGGGTGATTCACGCAAAAGTTAGGGATTTAAGAAGCAAATGACTGCGGTCCAAGTTTGATTGTTTAGCGGTTTGGGAGCATCCGAGGGGTCAATTATCCAAAGCAATTTCTTCCGAAGACAGAGATCGGGAAAGCGTCAGAGTCCGACGAGTCATAGGAGGATCGGTTCATGGTGTTCGTCTGTAACACGTTGCCGACATGTGTACAAATTTTATGCTGTATATTTGTATACTTCTGCATGTTGTTTATGTGTGACTACCTCTTTTCAGGAGTTGCATCTGATGTACAAATCTTGCCTATTCTCAGGCCGCTATCAATAAAGTGTTTTATTCAGTGTAGTATGTGTCTTTGGTTTTAATTTTTTACAGTTTTGTTTGTAAAAAGCGCCGATGTTTTTGATAAACTTACATGCGTGTAAACAGGCGGGCCTCGACCGATGATTGTTAAAACCGGAAACTACCTGAATGGTTGTCGTGGGTGATTACCAAGATGTTTCTTTTTGCATAGATTGCCTTGTGTTTGCTTGTTGACTTTTGCAGGTATTCAAAAGCTCGCAAAGTTCCCCGCCAGAGTCCATGGCAGGCTGGTACCCTCTCCAGAGGATGAACGTTGTGCCCTTCCCCAGTGAAGTCGCCCCAGGTAAAATTGAATGTTGTCCCCCCAGGAGAGCGGAGATTGCGTCAAAGGAAAAGATCAATGTATCTTCAGTAGTTCAGAGTTAGCTTATCAAGCAGAGCAGAGTCCTCCCCAGCGAAGGTCAAGATGGATATGATTAACTTCCCCAAAGAGTTTCTTGTGTAGTGCGAATCAGAGCACACCGGTCAACCCCTAGCTCAGTGATAGCAGGATGAAGTATCCCCACAGGGCGTAATCAGAGTGTTGATACATTTGAAAGCAGTTTCCGGGATTGCTTTTCTCTTCCCTCAACAGGTTGATCCTTCCCCGTCAGGACGATCATCTTCAGCAGAATTTGAAGTTTTAAGTTTGTGAGTTACCTTCCCAGCAGGATGGTTATCCCCAACGGAGTTAGTTCATCTTTCTAACATTTATTTTGTTGGAAGCGTATCGGTAGTATTCCGGTCATCCCCAGCGGATCCAGTTTGTCTTCAACATTTATTTTGCTGAAGTAACTCTTTGCATAAGCATGCATCATGAGCATTTGCATTTTACACGAGTACGTAGCATTTCAATGCTGTGTGGAAGCATTACGTCATTATCAAACGCGCATTTTTGAAACATAAGCCAGGTTGGTTACCTCTTTCGTTTCAGACATGTTGTTCCTTGCTGATAAGAGAAGTCGTGGTTCAGGAAGATGTTGATTTGTGGCCCAAGTACGCAGTGATCGTATTTGTACCATCTGTGGGGTTCATGTTGTAGGACACGCATTGATCATGTTATTCTTGGTATGTGTATCTGTGGTCGAATGGCGCAGTGATCGTATTCGTCCCGATCTAAGAAGATTGTTTTGTAAGGCACGCAGTGATCGTGTTGGTATCGTCTCGGGGTTTTATTGGGCAGGACGCGCAGTGATCGTGTTCACTTTATTGGCGGTGCAGGACACGCAGTGATCATGTTTACCATATCACGTGATGTTTGTTGGTCGATATACGCAGTGATCGTATTCTTCCGTTATACAGTGGTTATAGATTGACACGCAGTTATCGTGTTCATCCAGTTTTTGTTGGTCGGTATACGCAGTGATCGTATTCGTCCGTTATACGGTTTGGTTATGGGGTAAGGCACGCAGTGAACGTGTTCATCTGGTTGTTGGTGGCCGAAGTACGCAGTGATCATATTCGTCCCATGTTTGAAGTTGTGTCACAGCACACAGCGATCGTGTTTCCTCTAGTCAAGAGGGCCGTGACATGAAACGCGCAGTGATCGCGTTTACCCTATGTATGGTTAGAATATGCAGTGATCGTATTCGTCCAGTTATGTGGGTTAGTTGAGACACACAGCACGCAGTGATCGTGTTTTCTCCAGTCAAGAGGATCGTGGCTCAGAACGCGCAGTGATCGTGTTCAAACACGCAGTGATCTTGTTCAAGATACGCAGTGATCGTGTTGATAGTACCCTGGGAACTTGTGATGCGGAGCACTCAGTGATTGTGGCTATCGTATCAGTTGGTTTTGTTGGTCGGCATACGCAGTAATCGTATTCGTCCTATTACATGGGTTGGTTTTGTGGCACACGCAGTGATCGTGTTGACATCATTTTGGGGTTTTGTTGGTCGAGATGCGCAGTGATCGTGTTCATCATATTGGTGGTTGAAGTACGCAGTGAACGTGTTCGCCTCTTCTATGAGGATTTATTCCGTATGGCACGCAGTGATCGTGTTTATCTCATCCGGTTGGACTTATGGTCGATGTGATTTTGGTTGTAACACCGCACGCATTGATCGTGTTCGTCGTGTTTGTCCCTTTAGTTGATGTTGTTTGTGATACACGCAGCGGTCGTGCTCGCCTCATTTTATGGATTTGTGGTGTAAGACGTGCAGTGATCGTGTTCACTATGCCACATATTCCCCTAGCAGAGTTTGCTTGGTCAAACACTTCTCTTTCTCCCCAGCTGAGTCTTTCTCAGGATGCTGTGGTGTCAGCATTAGAAGACGGCAATGCAGTTTGTGGATCGTTACCCGTAGTTCCCCCAGCAGAGTTATGTGCTCCAGCAGGGTGTTACTTCAATGAGTTAATTGTTTAAGTCCTCCATAGTCCCCAGCAGGGTATTCGCCACAGGAGTTGTTTGGTTAAATTCCTCGTATTTTTCAACAAGGTTATTCTCGTCAGGGTACTTGGTTAAGTTCCCAATTTCCCCAGCAGGTGTTTGACGGCAGTCATCAGAATTGGCCTCTCAGAGTGGCTTGGTTAAGTCTCTCGTGTCCCCGCAGGGTGCTCGTTCAGGTACGAACGGAAGGTTGGTAAGGAAAATCAACATTTTCCCGCGGTTTAGTGAGATCAACAAAGGTTGATAAGTGATGTCAACAATTGCTCGTTGTGTGGTGTATGCTCATTTCTTCGGAATGGAGTGGTTTACGGACAATATCAGATTATTTTACAAAAGTAGATTGACAGAGGAATGGTTAGTTGTTGCCGTGACAACAGAAGTCATTTCCCTGAAGGGTTTTCCCCCCAAGCAGTGGTCGTATACGCAATTTATTTTTGCGGTTGGCAAATTTCCGGGTTCTTTCGTATTCAATCGTCTCGTACCTCGAATGTCTGAAGGCTGCGTGCTCTTCATCCAGTCGGGTCCAAGCCGCTTGAATAGGGGCAGCTGTTGCACCCCAAAATTTGCCCAACCTTTTCTAACCTAGGTTTATGTTTCAATTGCATAATCATTTGCATTGGCATCATGTACATAGTGTATTCATCTGCATTGCATAGCATAAGCAAGCTATCTTAATCAGGGGATCAAGTACCATTCTTGTCTCAAGAGGCATATTCAGAGGGTTTCATTCATATTCAAGACTACTCAGGTCATCAGGGAAGAATTTGAGCTTTGAAGAGTTGACAGGTTGATCAGTGAGTTCTCCCTTATCTTGAGGTTATTTGGGGATCATCAGAGGAAGTGTGAGCCATGAGCCAAGAGAATGAGGTGTGTATGGATGTTATGAAGAGCCTAGATGATCATTTTTGAGGAGTAACCAAGTCATTGGAATGATTTCAAGAGCCTCAGTTGAAGTCAGTCAACTAGGGTTTTATCTGGGTCAACACTAGGTCAACCTTAGGTCAAAGACTTGTTTTGAAAGGCATCAAGGATCATTTGAAGAATGTGGGATTCATTATTTTCTATATGGGTATGGATGTGGTGTTGTGCCAAAGAAAAATCAGAAGGAGTCAAGGAGAAGTGGAGTTACCAAATTAGGGTTTTAGTGTGAAATCCCCTGATTTAGGTCAAACTTCAAAGCAGTGTAACTCAAGATGAAAGCTTCATATGAATTTCTGGTCCACATGAAACTTGTATAGTATCTTCATAGCTTTAATTTGAGTGGTGGAAGTCATCAAGATGATTTATAGAACTCAAGTTATAGCTCTTGCAAGTTACAGGTCATCTGAGGGCACTGAAATTTGTCTGTGGAAGTTGTCTGTCTTCCAAGCAACTTTTGACCTTCAAGGAGATTTCAAATGGATTTCTGGCCAACATGAGAGTTGTTCCTAATTGTCTTAGCTTTCTAGGAAGGTATGGTATGCCTTCATATGATTTGTGGAACTCCACTTATGTCCTTGGCAAGCAAAGGGTATTTTGGTCATTTGAGAATTACAGGTCATTCTTAGCCTATGCCTAAAACTCATACAAGGAAGCTTCAAATGAAAAACTTCCCAACATCAAAGTTGCTCAAAATGGCATTTTAAGTCTAGAAAAGAGGTCATGGAAGTTTGGAGATGCATAGAGCTCAGATTGATAAAAATTGGTGAAAATGACCTAAAAATGGCATATAAGTTAAATAAGTTCAAGTTGGAAAATGGTTTGAGAGATCTACAAATCCAAAATAGGTCATGTAATATACCATTTTGAGTCTAAACAACATTTTGAAAACAATGGTTTAGACACATTTTTGATTTGAGGCCTAAGAATGGGAGTTGCTTTGTAATGTTCTTACTTACATAATAAGGCAACATTGTAAAACTTCACCAAAGGCAAGGAATTGGTTTGTTCTTCATTCATACCACCTCAATATCTCATGTGAGGAGATTTTAAAATGAATTCAAAGGGCTGTAAAGGTAATTGATGGCATGAGATGAGATATGTCAAAGTATCCTTACATGAGAATTTCCACATTCTTCTACTTCTTTCTAGATGAATCTAGGATCTTCCATTGAAGTCTATATATTGAATGGATCATGATGAGGTTAGAGGTTGGCCAAGGTTAGAGAATTCAGTTGGAAAATTCAGTGGAGAGAGAGATATTCAAAGGAATCTTCAATTGCAAGCAAGCCACAATTCTTCCACTGCAAGCTTCATTCATCACAACTCTTGCAAACAGAAAGCTCTCTTCCATTAGAGGAGTATTTGGAAGCAATAACAAGCCTTGGATCAAGCCCTAACTGCACCTGCCATAGCTATTTGACAGGTTTTGTTCTCTCCCCATATCTCTATAATTATGTGCTTTCTGTTAGATTCTTAGGTGTAGATTTGTTAGGATAAGATAGTTGATCATTTTCTGAGAATTAGAGGGCTTTATGTGAAGGTTGATGGCAGGGTGCCATTTCTTGCAAGATCAAGAACAGAACGTGTATTGAGTATTAATGATCTTGTTATGATTTAGAATGACTAGTGTAACATAGGGAAGAGAATAGTGCCATGAGATTTAGGTTTGACCAAGATTGAACCCAGAGAAAAGTAGTGGAACCATGGTCTTCATGCACTCTGTTTGTGAAATCCACGGGGCTTTAGGAGGAACCATTGGCATAGTTGGATTCTTGGAAGAAAATGGCACGTTTTTGCCTTTGGAATTTTTTATTTTCATTGAGAAATCATAGAGAACGAATGGCTGGAAAATTCGTGCATGGCATGATGAAAACCTAAAACCCTAGGTTGAGTTGGAGAAGATAACTCCTAGGCCGTTGGATCGTTCTATTTTATTTGACCTTTTAAACCAATCTGATGGCCATAATTCAAACTCAGAAATGGTGGGAGTTTCTAAAGCCAAACGTGGCGTTTCAATAAGTGGAGTCCATGGGCCTGACACAGTCTTTCTATCCACACATCCCCTTGTGAGCCCAACCAAAATAACACGTGAAAAATTACTTAATGCACCCACACGCGTTTTCATTTTTTCTTTTTATTTTCAATTGGATTCTGATGATAATGGGCCCTGCGCCAATTACTTTCAACACCTCCCACTCCCAGCCCACTTAGGATTAGAACTAGGCGTGTGTTCTATTAACACCCCCTTCCCTTTTAACTCATTCTTTTGATTTTAATTCTTTTAATATTTTCTTGCCTCTTGTATAATTCATAAAAAAATGGAAAATCAATATTTTCAATTGCTTATTTTTTCTATAGGTTTATATTCCTGTCTAGAAAATTAAAAAATAATAAAAGTCCGTTTTATTTTTAGTTTAGCATTTTTAGTATATTTTTCATTTAAATAGCTTTTTTAGATGATTTAGTTGATACCCCATTTTGTTGATTTTAGTTCAATTAGCTCCCCTTAGATTTAGGGTCCATTCTTTTTAGGGTGATTAACTTAGGACTTTAGCTTCCTCATAGGATTTAATTCATAATTTTAGGATTAATTTTTAGATGGTTTGATTAAGTGAGATCAGAGTGATCAAAATTAGGGTTTAGGTTTAACATAGGTGAAGTAAATCATTTCTTTTAGGGGTTTTAGTTTGATTTTGGGTATGGGACTATAGGGGTATTATGGGTAGGTGTAATGGACCTTTGTGGATAGATATTAGATTTTTCCCTGTGACTTTAGTATTTTTAGAGTATTTTCTGAATGGACTGTTTGTGTGGCATGTTTTGTGTTGATTGTCTATCTTTGGGGAATTGTTGTGGGGCTTGGTTTGCTTTGAAGACCTTGTTGAAGGAGCATGATGAAGGAGAAGATTGAAGATCAAGACCCAGAGGTTGGAGCTTGCAAGGATGCATGGATTGAAGTCCTAGTCTAGGAGTTTGCTCTCTTTCTGTGAGGTTCGAGATCCTGAAGTTTGAGGGAAATTTATGGTACCTTCCTGAGGAAGGCCCTATGGATACCTTTCATTCTTTCTTCTCACCTCTTTCTCAAGTATCCAATGATGTTGGAGCCTTCATGTGAGTTTAGTTTCTCCTGAGGAGGAATGTAAACTGATCACAGTTGTTGAGCCACATGGGATATGATTCCTAAGTGGAAGCCTCCTAGTACTTTCCTGAGGAAGGCACTATGGGTCTGTTCACTTAGTTCCATTAGTTCATGTAGGATTTCTTAAGTATCCAATGATGTTGGAGCCTTCATGTGAGTTTAGTTTCTCCTGAGGAGGAATGTAAACTGATCACAGTTGTTGAGCCACATGGGATATGATTCCTAAGTGGAAGCCTCCTAGTACTTTCCTGAGGAAGGCACTATGGGTCTGTTCACCTAGTTCCCTTAGTTCATATAGGCTTTCTTAAGTATCCAATGATGTTGGAGCCTTCATGTGAGTTTAGTTTCTCCTGAGGAGGAATGTAAACTGATCACAGTTGTTGAGCCGCATGGGATATGATTCCTAAGTAGGAGCCTCCTGGTACTTTCCTGAGGAAGGCACCATGAGTCTACCTACTTAGCTCCCTTTCTTTGGTAAGCTTGTCTTGAAGCTTGAAGACTGGGATTGATTTCTCTTGTGTGGAGGTTTTGCATAAGGCTTTGCTTAGGGCTTTGATTAGGGTTTTGCTTTAAGGCTTTGCTTAGAGATTTGATTAGGGGCTTTGTTCAGGGGTCTGTTTATGGGATGAGAGTTTGCCAGGCTGGTTAGCCTCCTCTTTGTGATTGATTGACTTGTGTGGTGTTGTGCTGCATTAGACTTAGGGTTTCATCTAGATATTTCTGAGATAAGTGCATCTTAGAAGTAGGCTCTATGTGCATGAGAAGTTGAGGTGGCCCTCCTTCTGCTTGTTTTTTATTGAGTGGCTTTGCTTGTTGGTATTTGGTAGAGCTGAGCTCCCTTGCCTCTGTGGTGTGTGGCCTTTGTGCCTTGCTTGTTTGGTTGTTGCATTCATGCATATTTCTAGTATTTCTTTACTTTGCAGTGATTCCTGTTTGCTGTTTAGTTCTGTTGCCATGATCCCTTAGAAGCACTAACTTCTCTGCTGTGGAGGAGTTATGATAGACATTAGGTTGGTTAACCAGGCATGATAACATTAGGTAGATTCCCCTTTTCAACCATAAGTTTTAGGGTGTCTCTTTCCTTTCTCGAAACAACAGAAAAACACTTAATAAAGGATAAAACAAAAATGAATTCATTTCTTCCGTTAAAAGATTTGAACAAACATTAAACCATTTTGTCCTCCTGAACTGTGAAAACCCTTGGCTAAGGTGCATTCTTTCATAAAAAACACTTGAACAGCTTGTGTCGTGCGTAGTCGAACTACGTTTGCTCTGATCTTCCATGCCGTGTGGAAGTACGTAGGCACAGGACGCGATGTCCTGGCGAGCAACCTTCCCCCCCGTTTAGACGTAGGTAGTCGAACTACGTTGACTCTGACTTTCCCATTGCACGAGGGAGTACGTAGGCCCAGAACACCGTATGTTTTGTCGAGTCCTGTCATTTTTCTTTTCTTTTTCAGCCAGCCTTGATAGGTAGATAGAATAAAACCAACCCGTCCAAGTAAACAAACAAGCGTGGATCCCGTCGAGCACGACGGACGTGAGGGGTGCTAATACCTTCCCCTTGCGTAACCGACTCCCGAACCCAGACCATGGTTGCGATGACCTTGTCTTACCCTTTTTCGTCAGGTTTTTCCGATCGTTTCCTTTCCCGCTCTGAGGGATAAATAACGAAAGGTGGCGACTCTTCTGTCATGCCGACACCTTATTTTCGCGCAAGCGACAAGTATCATGGTTATGAGTACTTACTTCCCCTCTGGAACCTTGATCATTATCAAGAGTTCCTTACCCTAGTTAGGAGAACTACGGTGGCTCTGATTCCCCTTTCCTAGTCAGGATACGTAGGCACAAGATGCGATATCTTATCGAGCCCTTTAACCACTAACAACTAACGCTTACTTCCCTCCTTTTGGTCTCGTTAGAACCAATTGGTCTTGCAACTTAGAATTAGGTGTAGAGTTGATAAACTCTACGTGAGCATCATTGTTATGATTACTCACTTTCCCCTTTTGACTTTCGTTAAAGTCAATCTTTAGTTTGTTTTCAACTTAGACTTAGGGAGTTCGTTAACTCCATGTAAGTACCATGGTTATGGATACTTACTCCCCTTTGGAACCTTAATCGTTATCAAGAGTTCTTCATCCCTAGTTAGGAGAATTACGGTTGCTCTGATTCCATCCTAGTCAGGATACGTAGGCATGAGATGCGACGTCTTGGCGAACATACTTAGTGTATATACCCTTAGGTCTTTACCTTAGTACTTTTCCCTTAGCAAGCAAACTTTAGCATAACACAAATACTAACAAGAGGTTCCTGTAGAGTACTACAGATACTTAGGATGCTAACACCTTCCCTAGGTATAACCAACCCCCGAACCTTAGATCTCTAGCTTTGTTGCTACGTAGCACAATTAGCGTTTTCTTCGATCTTTACCCTTTCCTTTGGATAAATCAAAGCTCGGTGGTGAAATTTATGTTTTGTGATTCAAGTTAATTAATAGCTTGATATCTGATTCTCACCGCAACAGAAATGGCGAATTCACTGGGGAAAGACTCCCCCAAGAGGGTTAAGCCCACCTTGTTTGTATTTGTGTTATTTTATATGTTTGCTTGCTTGTATATCTGTATATTTATAAATATCTGTATATATCTGCTTGTGCTTGGGTTTTTCTGTTTGCAGGGTTGTTACCTTGAGTGGTGAGGAAGTCCTATACCCGGACTTGAGTGCACTTATGATAGGATGGTGGTATATTCAAGAAGGCTTATAGGGAGTTGATTCCCGACCAAGCTGACTTGAGAAACCACCGCTCAGTGGAGGCCCTTTTGTGAGTAGTTTTGTTGAACGAGTATTCGTGAAGACATTGCTATTTTCAACTTAGGAGCCCGTGACACTGTTTACCTTTAGATTACCTCTTTACCCCACTTTGGCCTTGTTAGGACGTAGTGCAATGACTATTAGAGAGTAGTCCCGAAGTAGTTGATACGCGATACTACGCTCGGATGAGACTCTCTTGAGAATATTATCGACTACCGAGTGATTTGGGAAATTGATAATATCCAAAAGATGGGTTGTTGACTCTGGGAACCTCTTAGAACCTTGTTCTGCAGATTTGAGAACCTTTAGTACATACCTTTTGGGATGGGTAGACCATGGCTCCACGCTCGTGATCTTCAAACCTAGGCCCTTGTCTGTTTGCTTGTACATATTTGTATATATGTGAATATTTGTATACCTATGTTTTTGCATTCATACCATCATGCATTCATTGAATAACCCTTTGGTTTCAAGGAATTTAGACAGTCAGCCCTTTGCAAAAACTCAGTTGAGATCATGGATTATAAAGCGAAATGTTTTCCCAAAATGTTTACGACTTCCTTTTGAGTTCCTTAAAACCATTTGGTTTGCATTCGCATTACACGTGCATGTTGTCACATTTGCATTCCTCGGTTTTGAGTCTCATCTATCCCTTGTCATAACCCAGTTGACTTCTCGAAGCCAGCATTGGACTTGAAGTAGATTTTGAAGGATCATGAATTCAGGAGAGCATAACCAATTTGTGACCAAAGCGGATTTTGAATTATTGAAAAGTCAGTTGGATCAGATTGTGGAAGCTATGACAACCTTGGCAAAGAGAGATGACCATGTCCAGAGGTCTTCTGTGAATAATGTTGCTCAAGATCAGTCTGTGCAGACTCCTGTTGGGAATCAGATTATACAAGAACATACCATTGTTCGAGATGGGAATTCCTCTTCTCTTGATGATACCGACTATCCGACTTTTGCATTTCCGGTGCCAGATTCTCAAGAGGCAATCCCTGTGATGGAGTCCAAGGACCCACGGTACATTGAGATTATGGAGAAATGTCGTGCGTTGGAGAAGAAACTTGATATCATTAAGGGTCGTGATTCTGCCGATCTGAATGCTTTGAACATGTGTTTGGTACCCGACCTTGTGATGCCGCCTAAGTTCAAGACACCAAAGTTTGAAAAGTACAAAGGAGATAGTTGTCCGATGCAGCATTTGGTGATGTATTGTAGAAGAATGACTTCACACGTCCGCAATGACAAACTCATGATCCACTATTTCCAAGACAGTCTGAGTGGGGCATCGCTAAATTGGTATATGCATCTAGAGAGCAACAACATTCAATTATGGTCAGATCTAGCTAGTTCCTTTGTGAAGCAATACAACTACAATCTTGACTTGGCTCCCAGTCGCTTGCATTTGCTAGATTTGTCTCAAGAAGACAATGAATCCTTCAGAAGGTATGCTCAGAGATGGAGAGAAGTAGCTGCTCGTGTCCAACCACCACTTTTGGATAAGGAATTGGTTGTCTGGTTCGTGGATACTTTGCAAGGTCCATACCGTGAGAAGCTGTTCAGCATTGTGACTTCTAATTTCTCAGACTTGGTAATAGCTGGAGAGCGCATCGAGAGCGGTCTCAAGAGCGGAAAAATCCGAGACACTTCAAACACTCTATCTAATGAGAGCGAATCAGTTGTCAGTTCTCAAGAAGAATTGGAGGAAAAAAATAATTCTGTCCAGGAATCCTTGATATCTCGATCTCAGCACTCATTTGTCTCAACTGTCCGGAGTCAACAATCTTTTAGGTCTCCACGCCAGACACCATCATTTCACCAAAGGCAATATTTTTCTCCAAATCAAAGACTTCCTCAAAATCAACGGTCATTTTTCCACCAGCCGCGTCCGCATGCTAGACAAAGACCAAGGAAGCCAAAGCGACATTTCACTCTGTTGCCAATGGCATATAGTCAGATTTCTCCAGAATTGATCCAAAGTGGATTAATAGTGCCAAAGGAAATAGACCCAGTGATCCCTCCATACCTGCCAGGCTTTGACGCCGATGCCCGATGTGACTACCATGCTGGGGCATAGGGGCATTCAACTGAAGACTGCAAGGTGCTCAGGAGCCAGGTTCAGAATTTTCTTGACTCCGAGATGATCTCATTCACTCCTCAAGGAATTCAAATCAACAATCCTTCATTTGGCCAAGAGGATTCATCAGTCCATGTTATGGAAGAAATCACTGAGTTTGGATGTGAAGATGTTTCTCAGACTGATCTCGACAATCGACCCTGAAGATAGTTATCTCAGTTGGAAAATCAAGGAAAGAAAGTTCAGTTCCCCGAAGCTGGCAATTTTTGGCTATTTCAGCATTTGTTGTTGTATTTTCTTTCCGTTTTGATTTTAAGTTTTGCTTGTAAGCTGTTTGTTTTTTCGAATTGGCAGGATTAATTAAATGATTATGCATCTTTTGATTAAGTCCATTCGTATTCACTCATTTTCTTTTATTGTCATAAAAAAATATTTATCTTTTTTCCATCCACTTATCCTTATCAAATTGTTGTTTAAGCAAAGATTAGGGAGGATGACGAAAACGTTATATCCATAACTGTTGTTGGTATGCTTTCAATTAAAACTTTGCCGATGATGTAAGGCATTGTTTCAAATCCCCAAACACTGGAGAGATAAGGAAGATAATCCCTCGTTAACCCCTTCGAGCCTCGAAGTAGGAGTTTTCTTTCCTTACAAAAACCTGTAATCTCAAACCTGGGGGTGGGTAGTTCTCAGTTAAATCGGCGGTGTACAAGTGACCTTTCATTTGAGGGTTACGCACATAGGTTTTCCTTCATACACAATAAGCAAGTGTGAAGATGTTTTCCAAGTTTAAAACTTGATGGTAGTTCACCATAACCATTAAACCAGGTAGTCACCTTCTTTCCCAAAAAAAAAATTAAAGGAAAGCCCGCTAAGTCAAAACCTATGAAGGAGACTTAGGCAAAATATGAAGGTGAGAAAATACTTAGAAGGGGGGTTGAATAAGTATGAAGATAAAAACTTAGAAATAAAAACTCAGTTATTTTTATCCTGGTTCGTTGAACTCAACTACTCCAGTCCACCATTTCTAGAGTGATTTGCCTTTCTTAATCAAGGACTTAATCCACTATTCAATCAACTGATTACAATAGTAAGCACTAAGAACAACTGTTCAAAGTCTTCTCAAGAACTACTGATCCTAACTGGATCTTCTTAAGGTTTTCTAACAATCAAATGTAATAATAAATACAAGTGTTAAAATGCTTCTAATAAAGCTTTATCACAACTGTGATTTTTCACTTAATATTAAGAACAAAGAAATTAATTCTAGAAAGAATATATGAATTTTATGAGAGCTTTTGATAATGAATTATTTTCAAGTGATATGTCAACTCAAGAAGATGAGTGGAGACTTGCTTTTATAGGCACAGTGATCCAAGAGTATATCACGTTGAGAAGTGTGTACCAAAAGTTCTGAGCATTTTTGTCTTCACATCAAGTGATCTTTCCTAGAAGAAGAAAGCACAGAGAAATCCTTTTTGTCTGTGTTCTTGTGTCTAGCATAAATAAGGAAAGAGTCGTTTGGATATTCCAACGGACATAATCTTTGAATTCTTCTTCAACGGTTTTTAGCAAGAATCATCAGAGTCTAATTTGATCAGAGCCTTCTGATGTTGATAAGAGTTTTGCTGAATCAGAGTCTTTGCAGCAAGTGTGCTTTTAGCGTGTATAAGTTCAGAGAAGAGTTTTGGGTCAGATCCTCAGTACTGGCAGCGTTAGTACTCTAAGAGTCTTCTGAATTAACTATGCTTGAAAAACTCTTCATACAGAATTCTTCAATGGTTCAGATGCTTCTGACTTGCTTCATTTTCTTCTGGAGCTTCTGCTTTAGATCCTTCTGGAGACAGTGTTCAGAATCTTCTAATGGGTGCATCTGATGCTTCAGAGCCTTGCATATTTCTTATGTTCAGTTCTGATTTGCTTCTGGAGTGATATTTACTTTGATATCTGCAGCAAACATTCTTAAGCAAATTTTAGAGTATATAATTCTTAATTACAAAATTTCATAATAGTTATCATCAAAACATAGAGATATTTACTAAGAACCAATCTGTGTTCTAACAAAATAGGGGCATCCCGCTGACTGTTTATCCAAAAGAAACAGTTCAGGCAAAAATTAAGGAAAATAAAAAGAGGAGTTCCTTAAAGCTTTAACTTTGAAAGTCCTCAATATAACAGAAACAACTAAATGTTGTAAGGGAGTAGTGACTACCCTAGGTTTTTGAACCGTCAACAACTATCATCATGACAGGCTTAGCCTATAAGAACCTGAGTGCATAACCTGAGTTAACTCAACGTAGGATGGAAGTTCATCATGGAGATCGGGTGGGAACAAATAAAATTTGAGCCTTTATCATTTGTTTCATGAACCATGAACCAAGCCATGTTACAACCTTTAAAAGACCTAATTGAGGCAAGGTTGTTTTTGAAAGCATACTGCAGCAAGGTTGGATGACCTGACTCTTATTGATCTTTGATTTTTGTTGATCACTTCACCTGTCATTCTGTAAAAGACAGGATCCATTTTGTCTTTGATCTTTGAATCACTCCGTTGTTTGTTTTATCAATAAATTCTGTTTTCAAAATCTTGCATAAATGTTGCATTAAAACTGCCAATTTTAAAGAACAATGTTGTTTACAAGGCAACCATATATCAAAGGAATCCCAACAAATGCAGCCAGCTATGGAATTTGACTTTGTAAAGGAAGCCCAACATAAGGCAACCAATTTAGAGGGTTAGTTAATCAACTACTCCAGATTCGGCTAATCAGGGGCAGTTAGGTCGAGATTCGACAAATCTCTCAGAACCAATCAATCAGAAGCAGTCAAGTCGAGATCAGATAAATCTCTCGAATGCAATCATTATGGGAAATTCACTCACAAGTCCACCAGCTAACAGGGGCAAGTTTGTTCCCCGATTGTTACTTTCACAATCTGACTGACAAGTCTGAGAGCTTTTTGGTGCAAGTACAGTTAAACTGGGGCAGTTACGTCGAGATTCGTGAATCTCTCCAAGAGTTTGAAGATATTGAAGCATCTTGTATGTCAATTCTTCTGTAAAATCCTCTTGATGTTTTCTTCTTAATAGACCATGTAATTTGGAGCATAAGAAATTTGAAGTTTATTTTATGGCAAGGGTCGCTACTCATTGTGATGATCATGATGCAAGCTAGAGTGCAGAAGTACATTGTTCTTGTGACATCCTCTGCCAACGCCCCAGTAAGTTGTTATTTCATTTGATCTTAGCAAGTTTCCACAGACCTTCCTTTTCTGAAAGAGAAATCAAGCTCATGATGGTAATTCGAGTGGAGTCATGATGTTGTATCTTGAGTGGAATACTCTTTTCCCCATAGAAGGTTGTGACCTTGAAGTAGAGCAGTTTGTTTTTACATGTTCGTCCCTAGTGATGTTTCCAATCTGGTGAGGTTGTCTGGGTATCCTTGTCGAGATGTTTATTTCATCTCCGGGTTCGTTTCCCTTTGTTTGTTTTGTCAGCATAAACATGGCATACACATTCATAAGCATTTTCATAGCATACGTGCATTGTTGCTACCATTTTGGTGTTTACCTGTGTTGTTCACTTTGGCGTTTATCTCCCCAAGTGACTTGGTTTGTCTCTTCTCTCCAATAGATTTGTCAGCTCTTGGGCATAAAGTGCTCATCATTTCCCAAATTCCCCACAGAGCTTGATCCTCGTGGATGATGGTTGGTTTAGTTATCTTTTCTATGTTTGGATAAGATAAATCCCCATTTGAGTTCACTCCTCAATGGTTGTGGTCTTATTTGACCGTTTCTTTCTAGCTCGTTCCTAGATTGAACTCTGATTCCTAGCAAGTGTGGTTATTAAACCTGATTAGGATGCTGAACCTAATTTGAGCATGCATTTATTGTGCACTATATTCCCAGGAAGAATCTTTTACATATCCACATTGAAGACACAATCTTTCTGCAACTGTGTTGTGGTAACAACATTTCCTTGAAACTTATACCCAGACTATAGGTGGCAATCTCTCTTGAGAAGCTTATCCGTCCTTGGAGTTATTCAACCTTTTATGGTTACAATTGGTGTTACCCTCTATCAGTCACTTGTCATTAACCTTTTTGATGATGACTTTCAAATGTATTTTTGTCCATTAACTCTTTTGATGTGATTCCTATTTGATTTGTTATTCCCGTCAATCTTTTGACGTTGTGATCCGAGTTTAGGTTGTGTACCTTCAGATATCTTTTGGTGATTTTGTTATTCCCGTCAATCTTTTGACGTCGTGATCCGAGTTTAGGTTGTGTACCTTCGGATATCTTTAATGTTTTTGTTCTTCCTGTCAATCTTTTGACGATGTGATCCGAGTTTAGGTTGTGTACCCTCAGATGTCTTTTGGTGATTTTGTTCTTCCTGTCAATCTTTTGACAATTTGATTCGAGTTTAGGTTGTGTACCTTCGGATATCTTTAATGTTTTTGTTCTTCCTGTCAATCATTTGACGATGTGATCCGAGTTTAGGTTGTGTACCTTCAGATATCTTTTGGTGATTTCGTTCTTCCTGTCAATCTTTTGACGTTGTGATTTGAGTTCGGGTTGCGTACCCTCGGATATCTTTTGGTGAATTTGTTATTCCCGTCAATCTTTTGACGTTGTGATCCGAGTTTAGGTTGTGTACCTTCGGATATCTTTTGGTGATTTTGTTATTCCCGTCAATCTTTTGACGTTGTGATCCGAGTTTAGGTTGTGTACCTTCGGATATCTTTTAATGTTTTTGTTCTTCTTGTCAATCTTTTGACGATGTGATTCGAGTTTAGGTTGTGTACCTTCGGATATCTTTTGGTGATTTGTTCTTTCTGTCAATCTTTTGACGATGTGATCCGAGTTCGGGTTGCGTACCCTCGGTTATCTTTTAATGATTTTGTTCTTCCTGTCAATCTTTTGACGATGTGATCCGAGTTTAGGTTGTGTACCTTCGGATATCTTTTGGTGATTTGGTCTTTCTGTCAATCTTTGACGATGTGATCCGTTTGAAGCCTTTCTTTCCCCAGTGGAAACCATCATGATTCTGCCTCCCGTGAGGATCCCAAGTGTCAGCTAGTCACATTTGAACCAGTTGCTCAACCGCTTTAGATTTCCACAGTGTTGTTGTCTTTCCCCATTGAGTGGTTACTCATTGTGTTGCTTCTTTCCTTGTTTGCTTTTGTGGTTGTCTGCATTCTTTGCATTTATCATCTCATCATTACCATCATATTAGATTTCATGGCATGTCAGCATTGCATGATTTTCTCTTGTCCTTAGCATAGCATGATCATTGTATCTAAGGGCAAAATTTTTGGTTATCTGTATTTAAATATCTTCCACCATGATTTCATGAGGATTTTCATCACTCATGTCATCCGGTGAGGATATTTAAATAGGGGCAACTGTCATACCCCAAATTTTACCCTCAGATTCTTTGATCTCTTGCATATCATTCTAGGTCAATCATTTTGCATAACTAACCGAGTTTCTAGACTCTTTGTTTACTTTGTTTTCTTTTGCAAATCAGGGTTTGACTTCAGAAGCTTCAAAAGTGGTTGAATTAAGGTTTTGGATATGAGGTATCTGCTGAGATGGTTTCCTTTTGTTCAGAGAGGTTTGTCAAAGCATGACACCAGCTTCTCTGAGTTTCCTCAAGGGTATTAGATATTTTGGGTTTCATCAGTGGCTTAACTAGAAAGATTCTGAATCAAGGGTGAGTAGGTGTTGTTTTGAGTCTCACCTGGGGCTAGCAGGTTAAGTATGGGTGTGCGGTGTTGTTTCAGTTGAATGTGGCTTGATATTGGTCGAGAAAGAGGAGATTCTCAAGTGGGATTTGTCATGAATCAGTGTCTTATGTCTGAAGATCATCACACTGTGGTTTCGTGCAAGTTTAAGTCATCTAATGATGTTAAACTGCCTCGTGTAGAAATTTATCAAGGTTGATTCAAATAGATTCAGAGGAAATTATGGAAGAGTGCAAGGTGATTCAAATGGTCGTGACTTCAATTGTAAGGTGGTCAGGAGTTCGGGAGTAATTTCATTCTTTTATCAGAGATTTGTGGGAATGTTTCAAGCTTGGTTGTGGATTAAAATCAGAATTTCATTATCCTTTCTCCATTTCTATTTTAAACCAAATTTCCATAATCATTTTGTATCCACTTTTAATCTATGCTTTTCTCTAAGTTCACCTATCTTTTTTTCTAAAGTTCCATTTCCAAATAACCATTTCATTCCATTCTTTTTGTTAGACTAATTATCCAAAACATATCCATTTACAACCCATTGCCATATCCAATCCAAGTTCAATTCATAAATACTTTCCATATCCTCTTTCATCCAATTTACCCATTATCCATTCATAGATAATTTCCATATCCACTTTCCATTCCAATTTCATCCAATTTACCCATTATCCATTCATAAATAATTTCCATTTCCATTATTTAAAAACATCAGCTACATCCACATCCATTTAAATATATAAATTCCAAAGCCAAGTTTATGTCCATAGGCCCATTCATACCTTGTCTAAAAAATATATATAATACATAACAATAAGTAAAAGATGCTGAGAAACCTTTGTCTTTTCTCTTATCATACTTTTGTTACAACAAAATTAGACAAGGATTAATTATTACAAGTCAACAGCATTAGTACAAATCATAAGTCACAATAGCCCTTTCTCTTCGTATACTCTCCCCAACTGTACCGCCCTTGTAGCTGCCCCAAAGCCCAAAAATCCTGGCTGTGTTAAAACCTGCTCTTTCTGCTATCAAACATGTGCTTCTGAACTGTCAAAACTCAATGCAAACCTCTGCTTCAAGCTGTGCACACCAATAATACCACTCAAAACCTTTGATAAGAAAGCAACGTTTCAATCTCCACCAGGGGGAGAGAATTCTGAGAAAGAATGAAAGGAAAGTTTCAAAGAAAATAGAATAAAAGAGAGCATACCTCTTCTTGACCATAAGCAGAACCATTTCTCTTTCATGCTACAAACCATGTCTTGTTTAACTCGGCTACATCCTGCACTACTCCAAAAGCTGCAATACTCCAAGAGCATGCCTGCTGCTCCAAGATCTGTAAAAAAATAACCAACTGTCCACGAGCCTCCAAAATTATGAGTTGAAATGAAAAGGACTCAACATAGGACCTTGACCAAAACCTTGTACAAGTCAGACCTTCTGCACAATTCACAGACCATGATAAAAACAATCAAAAGAGTCCAAAAGTCCTGCAATTTTGAAGAGAAAAACAGAACCAAAAACATGCTTAAACCTGCAACAAAACCAACACCCAAAGGGACAGAAAAAAGAGTTCTGCAGTGGAAATAGCAAGACAGAGGTAGCAAAATTAAAAAGAGAGGGAAGGGGAAAATTTTGATATTTTCGTTCTGACATGTTGACATCATCACTCTCAAAATACCTCAGACCACAATCCTGTTATCATATATACCCCACCTCAACACAAGAAAAAGGGGGAACATCCAAGAGCCCTCATCGGACAACCTTTATGAAACTCTGTTCTTCTTCATTTCACAATAACTTTCATCAACTCTATAACCCTCAAAAAACCATCAAACATAAAAAAGCAACATTGCTTCATATCCATTTTCCTTTGAACATTCCCTTTGACACATAAGAAACACCATAACAGCTGCATAACCATCCAACAGCCACAACACCTCATAACAGAGAGGAGTAGAACAGAGTAGGAAGACTTCGCCAACGGCTGGATTTTCCCCACCGATCTGCATCAGCATTACCACCTCCTTTTACGGCAGCTAAACCCTCGATCATAAAAAAATTCACCACGGTTTTCCACTGAACCTATGAACCCTTTTCATCTTCAAATCATCACCAGTTCTTGATACCTCCAACAAACAAAACAACCATAATTTTCTCCTTCCCAAATTCTCCATTCTCTCCTCCATACCACCAAACTCTTCAACTTACTTCATATCAACAACCATCACGAATACCACTCTCCCTCGGCCTTGTAATCTTGTAACCCCGGAAAAACAAATTCCCACGACCTCTACTTTCCTTTCGCACAATCACTGAACCGGTTTTCTTCAATACGCCTTCTCCCTATCATCGAGCATTAAGAAGATATAACTTTCAGATAGTGTTGATTTCATCAGGAGGAAAATTTAGAAGAAGGGGAAGAGAGTTTCGGAGCGGCCAAAGGAAGAAGTAAAGTCGCAGGGTCTTACCTTAGATTGCGTCGCATCGGTAGCTATCGGTAGATTCTGTTTTACACTTTTCATTTTCTTTTTGCTTAACGTTTTGGCTTTCTTTGATTCACGACAATGCTTTAGATTGAATTTCCTTTTATGCTGAGTTTATTGAACCAAATACCGGGAACTTTCGGAGAGAACAAACCGTCTTAGGAGCCTTAATACGCTTCGCTCATACCAAAAAACTTCAGAAAGAAACCCTCATCTGCGTTGAGTTCTGTAATATGAAACGGAGCATCTTTCAATACACAAGCACTTTTCCCTACACAATTTAGATCACCTTCAAATCCAAACCGAGAACGGAGGCATTGAGAGAGAGAGCCGCGAGCAAGAGATGAAAGATTCAATCGGTGAAGCATGATAGAGGGTTGAGGGAGGATGAGTGTGACGTTTTGAGTGAGAGAGGTTTATTTTCTCGCCATTTATGATCGTTGCTCGATAATGTTTGTGTTTCACTTTACCAGCCGCTTCTTTCTGTTTCTTTAGGTTTAATCTAATGAGAGGGCAGAATCTGGGTTGGACACCCCATTTAGGATTTAGTTAATTGGTTTAGATTAAGTAGTTTTAATTAATTTTTAGTAATCAATTGGTTTAGTTAGTTAGTTGTTTAGCTTTGTAATTATTTCTTTTTAGTTTAATGTAGTTTAATTAGACTTTTAGGTTTTAGGTCTAATTAGCAATTTAGCTTAATTAATTGGGTTTAATTTGATTTTATTTTATTATCTTGATATTTCCATTTATCCAATTCTTGTTGTGTCTAGTAACGCTTAAATTCTGCTTTCGATGTTACATCTTTCGAGTATTTGATTCGTTTGAGTATTTGCTGTATATTTCTTTCCTCTTATTTGATACTGGAGGTTCATCTTTTGCTCTTTGTTGTTGCCTGTATCCCTACGTTCCAAAGGAAGGGTTCCGTGTTGACTTGTAAGTCATACCCTTAGGGTAGTTTAGCAGCTTTTCTGTCCCTCTCTTTTGACCTTGTTAGGATCTCCCTCTTGGCCTCGTTAGAGCCATTTTACCTTGCAATTTAGAACTAGGTTTAGAGTTTGTAAACTCTACGGGAGCATCATTGTTATGATTACTCACTTTCCCTTTTTTTTTCGTTAAAGTCAATCTTTAGTTAGTTTTCAACTTAGAGTTAAGGAGTTCGTTAACTCCATGTAAGTATCATGGTTATGAGTACTTACTTCCCCTCTGGAACCTTAATCGTTATCAAGAGTTCCTTACCCTAGTTAGGAGAACTACGGTGGCTCTGATTCCCCTTTCCTAGTCAGGATACGTAGGCACAAGATGCAATATCTTGTCGAGCCCTCTAACAACTAACAACTAACACTTACCTCCCTCCTTTTGGTCTCGTTAGAACCAATTGGTCTTGCAACTTAGAATTAGGTGTAGAGTTGATAAACTCTACGTGAGCATCATTGTTATGATTACTCAACTACTCCAGTCCACCCTTTCTACAGTGATTTTCCTTTCTCAATCAAGGACTTAATCCACTATTTAATCAATTGATTACAATAGTAAGCACTAAGAACAACTGTTCAAAGTCTTCTCAAGAACTACTGATCCTAACTGGATCTTCTTAAGGTTTTCTTACAATCAAATGTAATAACAAATACAAGTGTTAAAATGCTTCTAATAAAGCTTTATCACAACTGTGATTTTTCACTTAATATTAAGAACAAATAAATTAATTCTAGAAAGAATATATGAATTTTATGAGAGCTTTTGATAAAGAATTATCTTCAAGTGATACATCAACTCAAGAAGATGAGTGGAGACTTGCTTTTATAGGCACAGTGATCCAAGAGTATTTCACGTTGAGAAGTGTGTACCAAAAGGTCTGAGCCTTTTTGTCTTCACATCAAGTGACCTTTCCTAGAAGAAGAAAGCACAGAGAAATCCTTTTTGTCTGTGTTCTTGTGCCTTGCATAAATAAGGAAAGAGTCGTTTGGATATTCCAACGGACATAATCTTTGAATTCTTCTTCAACAGTTTTCAGCAAGAATTATCAGAGTCTAATTTGATCAGAGCCTTCTGATGTTGATCAAAGTTTTGCTGAATCAGAGTCTTTGCAGCAAGTGTGCTTTTAGCGTGTATAAGTTCAGAGCAGAGTTTTGGGTCAGATCCTCAGTACTGGCAGCGTTAGTACTCTAAGAGTCTTCTGAATTAACTATGCTTGAAAAACTCTTCATACAAAATTCTTCAATGGTTCAGATACTTCTGACTTGCTTCAGATTCTTCTTGATCTTTTGCTTCAGATCCTTCTGGAGACAGCGTTCAGAATCTTCTAATGGGTACATCTGATGCTTCAGAGCCTTGCATATTTCTTATGTTCAGTTCTGATTTGCTTCTGGAGTGATATTTACTTTGATATCTGCAGCATACATTCTTAAGCAAATTTTAGAGTATATAATTCTTAATTACATAATTTCATAATAGTTATCATCAAAACATAGAGATATTTACTAAGAACCAATATGTGTTCTAACAAAATAGGGGCATCCCGCTGACTGTTTATCCAAAAGAAACAGTTCAGGCAAAAATTAAGGAAAATAAAAAGAGGAGTTCCTTAAAGATTTAACTTTGAAAGTCCTCAATATAACAAAAACAACTAAATATTGTAAGGGAGTAGTGACTACCCTAGGTTTTTGAACCGTCAACAACTATCATCATGACAGGCTTAGCCTATAAGAACCTGAGTGCATAACCTGAGTTAACTGAACGTAGGATGGAAGTTCATCATGGAGATCGGGTGGGAACAAATAAAATTTGAGCCTTTACCATTTGTTTCATGAACCATGAACCAAGCCATGTTACAACCTTTAAAAGACCTAATTGAGGCAAGGTTGTTTTTGAAAGCATACTGCAGCAAGGTTGGATGACCTGACTCTTATTGATCTTTGATTTTTGTTGATCACTTCACCTGTCATTCTGTAAATGACAGGATCCATTTTGTCTTTGATCTTTGAATCACTCCGCTGTTTGTTTTATCAATAAATTCTGTTTTCAAAATCTTGCATAAATGTTGCATTAAAACTGCCAATTTTAAAGAACAATGTTGTTTACAAGGCAACCCTATATCAAAGGAATCTCAACAAATGCAGCCAGCTATGGAATTTGACTTTGTAAAGGAAGCCCAACCTAAGGCAACCAATTTAGAGGGTTTGTTAATCAACTACTCCAGATTCGGCTAATCAGGGGCAGTTAGGTCGAGATTCGACAAATCTCTCAGGACCAATCAATCAGAAGCAGTCAAGTCGAGATCAGATAAATCTCTCGAATGCACTCATTATGGGAAATTCACTCACAAGTCCACCAGCTAACAGGGGCAAGTTTGTTCCCCGATTGTTACTTTCACAATCTGACTGACAAGTCTGAGAGATTTTTGGTGCAAGTACAGTTAAACTGGGGCAGTTACGTCGAGATTCGTGAATCTCTCCAAGAGTTTGAAGATATTGAAGCATCTTGTATGTCAATTCTTCTGTAAAATCCTCTTGATGTTTTCTTCTTAATAGACCATGTAATTTGGAGCATAAGAAATTTGAAGTTTATTTTGTGGCAAGGGTCGCTACTCATTGTGATGATCATGATGTAAGCTAGAGTGCAGAAGTACATTGTTCTTGTGACATCCTCTGCCAACGCCCCAGTAAGTTGTTACTTCATTTGATCTTAGCAAGTTTCCACAGACCTTCCTTTTCTAAAAGAGAAATCAAGCTCATGATGGTAATTCGAGTGGAGTCATGATGTTGTATCTTGAGTGGAATACTCTTTTCCCCATAGAAGGTTGTGACCTTGAAGTAGAGTTGTTTGTTTTTACAAGTTCATCCCTAGTGATGTTTCCAATCTGGTGAGGTTGGCTGGGTATCCTTGTCAAGATGTTTATTTCATCTCCGGGTTCGTTTCCCTTTGTTTTTTTTGTCAGCATAAACATGGCATACACATTCATAAGCATTTTCATAGCATACGTGCATTGTTGCTACCATTTTGGTGTTTACCTGTGTTGTTCACTTTGGTGTTTATCTCCCCAAGTGACTTGGTTTGTCTCTTCTCTCCAATAGAGTTGTCAGCTCTTGGGCATAAAGTGCTCATCATTTCCCAAATTCCCCACAGAGCTTGATCCTCTTGGATGATGGTTGGTTTAGTTATCTTTTCTATGTTTGGATAAGATAAATCCCTATTTGAGTTCACTCCTCAATGGTTGTGGTCTTGTTTGACTGTTTCTTTCTAGCTCGTTCCTAGATTGAACTCTGATTCCTAGCAAGTGTGGTTATTAAACCTGATTAGGTCGCTGAACATAATTTGAGCATGCATTTATTGTGCACTATATTCCCAGGAAGAATCTTTTACAGATCCACATTGAAGACACGATCTTTCTCCAACAGTGTTGTGGTAACAACATTTCCTTGAAACTTATACCCAGACTATAGGTGGCAATCTCTCTTGAGAAGCTTATCCGTCCTTGGAGTTATTCAACCTTTTATGGTTACAATTGGTGTTACCCTCTATCAGTCACTTGTCATTAACCTTTTTGATGATGACTTTCAAATGTATTTTTGTCCATTAACTCTTTTGATGAGATTCCTATTTGATTTGTTATTCCCGTCAATCTTTTGACATTTTGATCTGAGTTTAGGTTGTGTACCTTCAGATATCTTTTGGTGATTTTGTTATTCCCGTCAATCTTTTGACGTTGTGATCTGAGTTTAGGTTGTGTACCTTCGGATATCTTTAATGTTTTTATTCTTCCTGTCAATCTTTTGACGATGTGATCCGAGTTTAGGTTGTGTACCTTTGGATGTCTTTTGGTGATTTTGTTCTTCCTGTCAATCTTTTGACGATGTGATCCGAGTTTAGGTTGTGTACCTTCGGATATCTTTAATGTTTTTGTTCTTCCTGTCAATCTTTTGACGATGTGATCCGAGTTTAGGTTGTGTACCTTCGGATATCTTTTGGTGATTTCGTTCTTCCTGTCAATCTTTTGACGTTGTGATCCGAGTTCGGGTTGCGTACCCTCAGATATCTTTTGGTGAATTTGTTAGAGTTTGATTGTCTTATGCATTTCTGTGATGAATACATCCCATGAAAATCTTTGCCCAGATTTTGTAGTCAGGCTTCAGATCTTTAAACTTGTTAGAGGCTTGCCCAGATTTTGTAGTCAGGCTTCAGAGTTAGAGGTTGATTGTCTTATACATTTGAGAGTCAGAGTCTCTTGCATATTTCAGAGTCAGAGTCTGATAACTTATATATAATCTGGGAGTCTCAGAGTTTCTTTTACAGAGTATACTTATCAAATGTTCTGAAATACTCAGATATTATGTTAGATAAAGTTGATATGTCTGAAGTTTCATTCTAGTAAAGTTTAATTAAACAGTTCAGATCTATTTTCTCCCCCTTTTTTTGTCATAAGCAAAAAGTAAGAACTTTGAAAAGATAAATAAAAAGAAAAACAAATGAGATAAATCATGTGGAGAAAACTTTGAAACATTCATTCATTCAGAGCAAAAAGTGCAAACATCAGAGAATATTCAAGTACATGTGCAAACATCAGAAAAAAAATAAACTAAGATTGTTTTGACAAAATCATCTTCAATAGATCCGTGATCTCAGAAGAGGACTGTTCTTGTTTTGACATCCACCTAGCCATGGTTTCATTCTTCTGGTCTTGTTTGGACATCCACTGAGCCATGTCTTCAGACTTCTTATCTTGCTTAGCCATCCAAGATTTAATCTCTGATTGACCAGCGTCCAGAACTGCAATCTTATCTTCAAGATCTGGATACTCTTTCTTGATCTCAGATGAAGAAGGTGGGACAGATTCTGAAGCATGAGCAGAGTCAATTTCCATATGGGATCTGGAGTTAGGAGCAGCAGATCCAGAGGGATGTTCTACCAGAGTCATAGCAAGAGGGTTGCCTTCAGATGCAGATTCAGTATGCTCTTCTGATGATGAAGGAGCATCTTTAAGAAGCAATGGTGCAGATCTTCTAACAGTCCAGAGCAGACTTCTAGCAGTTTCAGCAAATCTGAGCTTCACATCATCAGAACATACGTTCTTCAGATTTGATACTACAATATTGAATCTTTTTATGAAGCCATTCCAAATGGCATCAGATTCACTTGCATCCATTGTTGATGAACACTTCCTCTGTACAGAACCTAAATACATATGTATTTCTTGCAAAAAACTTGTAAATAAATGATTAACATTCAGTCAAGGTCTTGGGTGTAGAAGAGTTTCCAATGTGATTGGTCTGGGTTGGGGAGAAGGTGGAAAGATGGATTTATGAATGGTGATCAGAGGAGGAGGGTAGTATGGTATGAATGGAAGATCAGATGATTTGTCAGGTTTTGATCTGATTAGAGCATTCAACAGACATGGTTTTGCAGTTGATGCATGGGAAACAACATCAAGTGGTTTATCAGAGTAAGGTTTGAATGCAGATTTGGCAGGTGTAGCAGATTTAGCAGAGTATAGTTTTGCATCGGATGAACTTACTGCTGGTAGATTTTTGATATACTTTTGAAGAACAGATGGTAGAATGATTGTTAGTTTGGGTTTAAAAGGAGTGATAGTGTCAGATGGTTCAAATCTGTCGTAGAAATCTTTTAATTTTAAACCATAGGGAAGTTTGTGAAGGTGAGATGAAAACAGTTTACACGAAGCAGAGGGTACACACTCAGATGTTCTTGGCTTAGATGTTGGGATAGGATTGGGAATGAGGATTTCAGAAGATGGGTTAGGTGTTGTGGTAGGATTGGGAATAAGAGTTCCAGGAGAAACAAGTGGTTCTGGTTGGTTAACTTCAGAATTTCTGTGAGAGGGAGATATCAGAAAATCTGGGTGTATATCAGATTCTGAGGAATTTGAGGATGTGGTTGGAGTGTAAGACGTGGAGGACACTTCAAAAACATTTTTGAGAGGTGTAATGTTTAGAACCTCTGTCTTAGGGATATGGGTTTCAGATGGGTTGGTTGATTCTGATGGGTTCTCAGGAAGTTGTGATGGAGGTGCAGATGTACGTGGTTCTGATGTAGGTAGTTCTGTTGTGGGTGGATCAGATGTAACAGGATCAAATGTAACTTTTATAGGTTCAAAAGTCACTTGTGCAGATCCAATAGGTTCAGATGTGTTTGATGGTGGTTTTTCTGGTTGTGATTGATGTTGTTCAAATTGTTTTTCTGGTTGTGATTTTTGTTGTTGTTGGTCAAATTGTTTTGTTGGTTTTTCTGGTTGTGGTTGTTTCTCTGGTTGTTGTTGTTGTTGTTCAGATTGTTTTGTTGGTTTTTCTGGTTGTGGTTGTTTTTCTGGTTGTTGTTGTTGTTGTTCAGATTGTTTTGTTGGTTTTGTTATAGGTGGTGGAGTTTGATTTTCTGGTGTTGTTGATATTGGTGTTGGTGCAGATGATTGATTGGTAGAAGGTTTAACATGTGTGGTGGAAACAGGATCAAATGATTTTTGTGGGGATGGAACAGAGATATGAGATGGAGCAGGAACAGATTATTTCTGAGTAGGAGGTGGTTTTGGAATAGACTTAAATGTTGAATCATTTAAAACAGTATTATTGAAAGAAGATACAGAAGATTTGGTACCTTTAATCTTGATATGCTTTGTGGGAACAGAGGGAGCATCTCCAGATGCTTTCCTCTTGATCAGCTTCTGAGGCTTGTCAGCAACTTTGGGCTTCTTCTGAGCAGCAACTTCTTCTGCTTCTGATTGACCTCTCTTCCTTGTATTCTCATTTCCTCCATCAGGCATTGGTTCCCTTGCTCTTTTCAGAATATCTGCAGGAACTGGGGTTCCATCTGCCTTGCAAGAATCAATATACTTTAAAATTATGTCCCTTGGTTCTTCAGCACAGAACAGTGGGTAGTTCTCAACTGGAATTCTCTTCTGACTAAGTTCAGAGATGTTCAGCTTCTTGGGTGCTGATGTGAGTTCCTCTATAATTTTTAGTCTCTGAAGACTCTTGGCATTTAGAGGTTTCCCAACAATAGATTCAAGTTCATCTTTGACTCCAGTAGCATACAGAGCAGTTACCAGTCCATTTTCTGTTAGAAGATCTGAAATTAACCTTCCAAAGGGAATCCATGTTCTGATCTTCTGACCCTTATCTTTTACAGATTCTCTTGAAGCATTAATGTGATTCCATAAGTGCATGAACAGAATGTAAGGAAGATCTACCTTAGTGCTCTGACTTAAACAGTACATGAAGTAGAGCTGTTCATTGTTCACATAGTCTGGAGAATTTGTAGACTTTCTGTGATGAATGCTGTTGCACCCCAAAATTTGCCCTCACAATACAAGACTTTGTGTTCCAAGAAGGTTCACAAGGTTCACAAAATTCATAATTGGTCAGAAGAGTTGACAATTCCCTCAGACAATGCACCTCCTAAGCAGTGCATCCAAAACTAGGGTTTTGACTTTAATCAGGCTAAATGGACTTCCAAGACTTCAAGTGAGCTTCATAACATCTTATATGTGTATAAGAACCCCCATGTCAAGTTTCAAGACTTTTCTCAAAAGTTTGCTCAGTCAGATGATCAGATAAGTCAAAAGCAGTCAATGCAGTTAAAAGGTCAAACTGAGGTCAACTGTGGTCAAACCAAAGTCAAACTTCATGATTTTTTTTGCCAACATCAAAGAGAGCCGTTTGACTTTTTGCAGGTAAATATCATATGGCATGCACTTTTTTTTCTAAAAAGTAAAAATGACACAATTGGCAGGAGGACATGTGTAAGGAGTTATGAGTGTGAAAGGTTGAGAGTTCGAATCTCACCTTTGGCACTTTTTGTTGTTTTTATTATTTTTACTCTAAATTTTTCTATCTTTCATTAAAAAAAAATAACAAAAATAGTTTTTTATTATTATTTAATTATTATTTTCGTATTTTAATTAAATCATTTTTTAAAATATTATTTTTTTTACTTTTTTCTAAATTATTCATAAAAATATCCAAAAAATCATAAAATAAAAAAAAATATTGAAAAAAATTTTGTTCTTTTTATAATATTTTTTATTTTAGGAATCAATAGGATTATTAGTTTTTATTTTAAGTTTATTTTAATTATTTTAAATTATTTAAATTTTATTTTTTCTTAACTAATTATTTAGTTTGGGCTTTAGGGACATTATTGACAATTTGGTGTTAACCCTAATTTGTTCCCTATATATACATGTGTTGCCTTGTTGGAAAAGAGGAGAGAATGAAAAAAACCTAAGAGGAGTGAGTGCCGTGGGCCGTTATTTAGTTTTCTTCTTCATCCATTACTATTGTTTCTTTTTCTTCATCGTTTACCGTTATTTCTTTTCCTTCATCTATTACTGTTGTTTCTTTTTCTTCATCTTTTACCGTTATTTCTTTTTCTTCATCTATTACCGTTATTTCTTTTTCTTTATCTATTACTGTTGCGTTTATATATATATATATAATTTTTAAATTGTTAGAGTTTATATATATATATATATATAAGATTTTTGATCGAATTATGTCGATACGATGTTTGCACATTTGTGTGCATGACGCGTGACATTTGTGTTAGTTCGATCTGGTTGCGATGATCGCATTTTTGTGTGAGCAATAATACTATTTTTTGCTTAATTTCTTTTTCTTTGCGATAAATTTTGTTTCGTCCGATTTAGATCTGGTTGCGATGAGCGCATTTCTGCGTTAGCAACATTGTTGGGTTATTTGGCACATTTAAAATTCATTATTGCTTTATTATTATTATTATTATTATTATTATTATTATTATTATTATTATTATTATTATTATTATTATCATTATTTATTATTATTATCATTATTATCATTATTATTATAATTGTTATCATTAATTTATTAAAATTTGTTGTAATATAAAAATCTGTTTTTTTAAAATAAATGACATTAACATCTTTTTTCCAAATTAATATGAAAACCTAATTTTAATTTTCTATATGATTCTATGTATATATTTATTATAATTCTTGTAAATTTTTGTAAATAAAATTAAACCTTATAAACACTTAATGTAAAATTTTGGTGAATGTGATTATTGATTAGTTAAAATTTGTTTTCATCATAATGTGTAAATATTTTTCTTAATAATTGTTAATATATAATTAGAGATAATTAAATTTTTGTAAATGATTAAGAAATTTATAATTATGTTATATTTAGAACTTTATATTATAGTAATTATTTAATCATTTATGTTCCTAAATAAAAATCAAATCTTATGATATTTAGAACTTTATATTATAGTAATTATTTAATCATTTATGTTTCTAAATAAAAATCAAATCTTATGATATTTAGAACTTTATATTATAGTAATTATTTAATCATTTATGTTTCTAAATAAAAATCAAATCTTATGTTTAGTCACGTTATTAATTAATTATTATTGCTAATCATATTTTGTTGCTTATTATTATTTTGAAATTTCTATCTTATTATTTTTTTCTAACTTTGTCTATTTTTCTCATTATTATTGTTTCAACTAATTATTTTCACTAACTTTATATTTATACTAACCTTATTTAATTTTTCTTATTATTTACTAACCCCAATATTTTATTTACTTATTTGTTATTTTTTTTATTATATTTATTTTGATCATATTTTACTATTTATTTTATTTATTATAATTTTGTAATTGCCTCTTAGATGTAAATTGTAATCATTTAATTATTATTATCATTATGGTTAGTAATTAGGGAGTGCCAATATGTATGATATTTAAAAAAATAAATTAGATCATTTTAAATAAAGATAATTAAAATAAACACGTCACACACGTAAGTCGATTTTAATCGCCGTCTCACTTCCTAAGGATATCCCTCAAGTTGCCTACGAATAATGGTTAAGTGGGGTGTATAAAGCAAGTCCCTCAAAAAGAAAATCATCAAAGTCCCTTATGGTTGCCTTTACGAATCGAGTCCCTTTCGAAAAATGATGATAGTCCCTCCAGTTTGCTTATTACACCCCACAATGGCCTTCAAAAATCCAATTGTCCCTCACATGTCCCTTAACATCCAAAGTAAGGACTACCTACTCCATTATAGTAGGGATAGTCTTACTAAGGAAAGGATAAAGAATAAGAAAGACCTTAAAACATTAGGGTAGGCTACTCCTAGATACTTGCTCACTTCAAAACTTTTTCACACTTAAACAAATTTCCAACAAAATTTTCAACAAGTTTTCAAACAAGTTCTTAACACATCCTTACATGGATTATTTATTAACTATTCTGAAAATTTTCTATTCACACACTACAATTTCAAAACAATTCAAAAGTGAGCTTAAGTACCTAAGAGCCCATGGATAACCATGGATGAAAAGGATGCTAATACCTTCCCTTTTCATAACCTACCCCCCGGACCCAAAATATTCTCTAAGGTCTTTCCTGTTCTTTTATAACCTTTCCTTATGGATAAAATAAAAGTCGGTGGCGACTCTTGCTATCCGCAACATTGTTTAAAGTCAGTTCTCCCACCGTGTTACAAATGCATCCCATGAAAATCTTTGCCCAGATTTTGTAGTCAGGCTTCAGATCTTTAAACTTGTTAGAGGCTTGTCCAGCAGTCATGACTTCCTCATAAACTTCTTCCATATCTACACACCCAGCTGGTAGATGAGATACTCCATCAGTCTCCTCATATCCTATGAGTTTCCTGATCAGATCTTTTGTAATTATAATCTCCTTACCCAGAACAGAAGATTAAATGAATTTGGGGTATACAGAAGCATGTATCCAGAATTCTTTCACCAGATGAGGGTAAATTGGTCCAAATAATCTGTCAAAGTATTTTACCCAGCCTTGAGCATCAACTATTGAACGAAATTCAAATCCATTTTCAGCCAATGAATCAAATTCCACCATTGATTCACAGAGAACTTCCAGTTTGTCAACAGGTGTTAACAAAGTCCTTTTTGGTGTCGTATATGGAGCCACACCCATATTTGCAGAAGTAACTACAGCCATGGTTGATTGAAACTGTGCAGCTGTAGAGGATGAGGTTGCCATTGAAGATGATTTTGTCAAAGGTTTAGGGTTTTTGTGAAGAGAGAAAAGAAGACAGAAATGCATAAACGTTCTTGAGTTGTGAAAAGTGTGAAAATGGTGAGAGATGTGGTATTTATAGAGAACAATTAGGCATACAAACAGACAAGCAAGGCACGTTCACACATAGCAATTAATGAAAAAGAATAAAAATCATTTCAAGCATTAATTGATTCTGACAAATTGGGGGGAAAATCAAGATTTTCACTATTCAAACTTCACCTCAAATGTCTTTTCAGTAGTGTACACGCCATCTTTGCAGATTTAGAGTGACCCATGTTTGCTTGCATGTGCTTCTGAATTCTCTTGAGAAATGAAACATTAACCAACGTTCAGATCCTCTGAGTATTGTTAGTTCAGATTTTCACAAATAAAGTAATTTAAGGAAATGAATAAATAATCAGATGAAATACTTCAGAGCATTAAACATTTTGCATCTGTAAAATTTGCTTCTGACAAATATTATTCTGGACACAAATCCATACCAATATTTTTCAGAATAAATTTGAATCTATCTTCAACAAGGGGTTTTCTGAAAATATCTGCCCATTGATGATCTGTATCAACAAAGGCTAAGTTTATAATTCCCTTTTGAACATAGTCTTTGATGAAATGATGCTTAATTTCTATATATTTTGCCTTAGAGTGTAAAATGGGATTTTTAGACAAACATATAGCAGAAGTATTATCACAGAATATAGAAATGTTACTTTCAAATATCTGATAGTCTTCTAACTGACTTTTCATCTAGAGCATTTGCGTGCTGCATCCAGCAGCATCTATATATTCTGCCTCTGTAGTTGATAATGCAATTGTGGGTTGCTTCTTGCTGTACCAAGAGAATAGATTTCTTCCTAGAAATTGACAACTTCCAGAAGTACTTTTTCTTTCCACTCTGTCTCCAGCATAATCAGCATCACAAAATCCAACTAATTTGAAATCATCGGATTTTCTGTAACACAAACCCACATTAGAAGTGTCTTTCAGATACCTTAGAATCCTCTTAACAACTGTTAAGTGTGATTCTCTAGGATCTGATTGGAATCTAGCACACAAGCATACACTGAACAAAATGTCAGATCTAGAAGCAGTTAAGTAGAGAAGAGATCCTATCATACCTCTGTAGAGTTTCTAATCTACTTTCTTACTTACCTCTTCCTTGCCTAGTGAACTAGTTGGATGCATGGGAGTCTTTGTCAGCTTACTATCAGTCATGTTAAATTTCTTTAGAAGTTCTTTAACATATTTGGTCTGATGGATGTAAGTGCACTCTTGAGTCTGGTTGACTTGAATTCCCAGAAAGAATCTCAATTCTCCCATCATGCTCATTTCAAATTTGGCCTGCATACATTTAGCAAACTCCTTTCCCAGCATAGTATTGGTAGATCCAAATATGATATCATCCATATATATTTGACAAATTAGAAGATCTTTCTTAAATGTTTTACAAAAGAGTTTTGTGTCCACCTTGCCTCTGATGAAATTTTTCTCCAGAAGAAAATTTCTCAATCTCTCATACCAAGCTCTGGGAGCTTGTTTTAAACCATACAGAGATTTCTTTAGTTTGAAAACATGTTCTGGAAATTTTTCACTCTCAAAACCAGGAGGCTGGTGAACATAAACTTCTTCTATAATACCATTTAGAAAGACACTTTTAACATCCATCTGATATAGAGTGATGTTATATTGTGCAGCAAATGAAATAAGAAGGCGTATAGATTCTAACCTTGCCACTGAAGCATAAGTTTCAGTGTAATCAATACCTTCTTGTTGACTGTACCCTTGAGCAACAAGCCTTGCCTTATTTCTTTCAACTTATCCTTTCTCATTAAGCTTATTTCTGAAGATTGAATCCTTTTGGTTTTGGAACTAAATCCCACACATCATTTCTGGTGAACTGATTTAGCTCTTCTTGCATAGCAATAATCCAATTATTGTCTTGCAGAGCTTCATCTACAGAAGTTGGTTCAATTACTGACACCAATCCAAATAATGATGCTTCAGATGATCTGAGGAAGGATCTTGTTCTGATAGGGTCATCCTTCTTTCCAATAATGACATTCTCTGGATGAGAAGCTTTGATTCTGGAAGATGATCCTCTAACAGTTGATTCTTCAGAAATGTTTAAGTTGTTCATCTGAGAAGTTAAAGGAATTGCATCTGATGTTGCTTCTGGTTCCTTTACTTGAGCTTTGTCTGCCTCTGAGCCTTCAGAGTCTGTGAAGACTACTTCTCTATTTGCAGAGTTTTCAGACTGCTTTGGCTTTTTAATGCCAAGCTTATCATCAAATCTAACATGAATAGATTCTTCCACAATCTGTGTCTCAATATTGTATACTCTGTAGCCTTTAGAGCGTTCAGAATACCTAAGCATGAAACATTTCTATGCTTTAGAATCAAACTTGTTCAGATTTTCTTTAGTATTCAACATATAGCAAATACATCCAAAAGGATGAAAATATGAAATGTTGGGCTTTCTGTTCTTCCACAGTTCATAGGGAGTCTTCTCCAGAAGAGGTCTTACAGACACTCTATTCTGAATGTAACAGGCTGTGTTGATTGCTTCTGCCCAAAAATGCTTTGCCAGATTTGTCTCATTGATCATGGTTCTGGCCATTTCATGCAGAGTTCTATTTTTCCTCTCTACAACTCCATTTTTTTGTGGAGTTCTAGGACAGGAAAAATCATGAGCAATGCCATTTTCATTGAAATATTTTTCAAAATATTTGTTTTCAAATTCACCACCATGATCACTTCTGACTTTTATAATTTTGAAATCTTTTTCATTCTGAACTTGTTTGCAGAAGTCAAAGAACACAGAATGTGACTCATCCTTGTGTTTTAAGAACTTTACCCATTTCCATCTACTATAGTCATCAACAATGACTAATCCATACTTCTTGCCTCTGATGGATGCAGTTTTCACTGGTCCAAACAGATCAATATGAAGTAATTCTAATGGTCTGAAAGTAGAAACATCATTCTTTGATTTAAAAGAGGATTTTGAAAACTTCCCTTTTTGACATGCTTCACAAAGAGCATCTGAGGTGAACTTCAGATTAGGAAGTCCTCTGACAAGATTAAGTTTATTAATCTGAGATATACGTCTCATATTAATATGCCCCAATCTTCTGTGCCAGACCCATTGCTCCTCATTAACAGACAAGAGACATTTAACATTCTGAACCTTAAGTTCTGAAAGATTTATTTTATAAATGTTGTTCTTCCTCTTTCCAGTAAATAGGATTGATCCATCCTTTTGACTAATAGCTTTACAACATTTTTAATTAAAGGTTATGTCATTACCATTGTCACTTAATTGACTTATGGACAATAGATTATGCTTTAATCCTTCTACAAGTAAAACATTAGTAATAGAGGGAAGTTTACCATTTCCAATGGTGCCAGATCCAATGATCTTGCCCTTCTGATTCCCTCCAAATTTCACATCACCTCCAGATCTAAGCTCCAGACTTTGGAACATAGACCTTTCTCCTGTCATGTGTCGCGAGCATCCAGAGTCCAGGTACCATGATTGGCGTCCTGACCTTGCTGCTAAGAACATCTGCAACAGGAATTATTTTACTTTTAGGTACCCAGATCTTCTTGGGTCCTTTTGGGTTAGTTGTTCTGAAGGTTTGTCTAAACTTCTGTTTTTCAACATGAGGTTTATTCTGACTAGCCTTAGATTTAAACACATGAATGTTCTTTTCAGAACGAGTGTGTTCAATATCATCTAAGTGACCAAATTTAAAGTGGGAATATAAAGGAGTTTTCTTGATGATAATTTTATCAACAGGTTTTGGATTTAAATCCTTTTCAGAGGAAGATTTATATCCAATTCCTTTTCTATTATTTCTTCTAACTCCATAGATCATAGAAGCCATTTTGCTTTTGTCTATGCTTTTAGCAAGAAACTTCTGAAAGCTGTAATCATATTTTTCGAAAATATTTTTGCATTTAGACTCAGTTTCAGAATCAGAGTCTTGTTGAGCTAATTCAGAATCATTTTTCAATCTTAAGTTCTTTTCATTTAGCTCAGCTACTTCTGATTTGAGAATATTATTCTCAGATACAAGATTGCTTTGACGCTTCTTGTATTTGAGCTTAATATTGTTATAGCTCTTCAGAACTTCTAATAACACTTTGATAAGTTCATCTTTAGTGAGTCTAGCCATTACCTCTTCATCGTCAGAGTCAGATTCAGAGTCATATTCAGAACCCGAAATTTCTTCCTCCTGATCTTCTATGTCTGCCATCAATGCTACGTTGGCACATTCCTCTTCTGACTCAGATTCAGATTCAGATGTATCTGAATCATCCCAGGTTGCCATTAGAACCTTCTTCTTCTTATTAGATTTTCTCTTAGGCTTTTCTTTCAACAACTTTGGACATTCACATTTGTAATGCCCAGGTTCTTTACATTCGTAGCAGACAACTTCCTTTTTGCCAGATCTTCTGTGTCCAGAAGATTCTTTTCTTTGGTCAGGCTTCCTGAAGTTTCTGAACTTCTTTCCTTTATGCTTCCAGAGTTTATTTATCCTTCTGGACAGCATGGATAGTTCATCTTCATCTTCAGATGAGGATTCTTCAGAGCATTCCTCTATTACCTGCAATGCTTTAGCAGATTTATTAGATTTTAAATCAATTGATTTACCTTTCTTTTGAGGTTCATCTTCCTCAAGTTCAATTTCATGACTCCTTAGTGAACTAATTAGTTCTTCCAAGGAGATCTTGTTCAGATCTTTATCCATTTTCAGCGCAGTCACCATAGGTATCCATCTGGTAGGTAAGCTTCTAATGATCTTTTTCACATGATTAGCAGTAGAGTATCCTTTATCCAGAACCTTTAGTCCAGCTGTAAGTATTTGAAATCTTGAGAACATAGCTTCAACAGATTCAACTTCTTCCATCTTGAAAGCTTCATACTTCTGGATTAGAGCCAGAGCCTTTGTTTCCTTGACTTGAGAGTTTCCCTCATGAGTCATTTTTAAAGACTCAAACATTTCAAATGCAGTTTCTTTATTTGTGATCTTTTCATACTCAGTGTGAGATATTGCATTTAACAATATTGTTCTAGCCTTGTGGTGATTTCTAAATTCTTTCTTTTGGGCTTCTGTCATATATTTTCTATCTACTTTCTTGTCATTCCCATCAATTGGATGAACATATCCATCTATGAATAAATCCCATAAATCAGCATCATAACCAAGGAAAGAACTTTCAATCCTGTCTTTCCAATAATCAAATTTCTCCACATCAAACATAAGGGGTTTAGTGTTGATTCTGTCCCTTTCTTCATATTTGTTGTTAATGTTAGACATTGAATTATCAGCCATAGTAACAACCAAATATATATCAAAGTTTTTCTCACTGGATCTTTTCTGTCACTGTGAAGTGGTAGCACACACAGAATCGGAGCTCTGATGCCAACTGAAGGTGAGAAAATACTTAGAAGGGGGTTTGAATAAGTATGAAGATAAAAACTTAGAAATAAAAACTCAGTTATTTTTATCCTGGTTCGTTGAACTCAACTACTCCAGTCCACCCTTTCTAGAGTGATTTGCCTTTCTCAATCAAGGACTTAATCCACTATTTAATCAACTGATTACAATAGTAAGCACTAAGAACAACTGTTCAAAGTCTTCTCAAAAACTACTGATCCTAACTGGATCTTCTTAAGGTTTTCTTACAATCAAATGTAATAACAAATACAAGTGTTAAAATGCTTCTAATAAAGCTTTATCACAACTGTGATTTTTCACTTAATATTAAGAACAAAGAAATTAATTCTAGAAAGAATATATGAATTTTATGAGAGCTTTTGATAAAGAATTATTTTCAAGTGATACGTCAACTCAAGAAGATGAGTGGAGACTTGCTTTTATAGGCACAGTGATCCAAGAGTATTTCACGTTGAGAAGTGTGTACCAAAAGGTCTGAGCCTTTTTGTCTTCACATAAAGTGACCTTTCCTAGAAGAAGAAAGCACAGAGAAATCCTTTTTGTCTGTGTTCTTGTGTCTTGCATAAATAAGGAAAGAGTCGTTTGGATATTCCAACGGACATAATATTTGAATTCTTCTTCAACAGTTTTCAGCAAGAATCATCAGAGTCTAATTTGATCAGAGCCTTCTGATGTTGATCATAGTTTTGCTGAATCAGAGTCTTTGCAGCAAGTGTGCTTTTAGCATGTATAAGTTCAGAGCAGAGTTTTGGGTCAGATCCTCAGTACTGGCAGCGTTAGTACTCTAAGAGTCTTCTGAATCAACTATGCTTGAAAAACTCTTCATACAGAATTCTTCAATGGTTCAGATACTTCTGACTTGCTTCAGATTCTTCTTGATCTTTTGCTTCAGATCCTTCTGGAGACAGCGTTCAGAATCTTCTAATGGGTACATCTGATGCTTCAGAGCCTTGCATATTTCTTATGTTCAGTTCTGATTTGCTTCTGGAGTGATATTTACTTTGATATCTGCAGCATACATTCTTAAGAAAATTTTAGAGTATATAATTCTTAATTACAAAATTTCATAATAGTTATCATCAAAACATAGAGATATTTACTAAGAACCAATCTGTGTTCTAACAAAATAGGGGCATCACGCTGACTGTTTATCCAAAAGAAACAGTTCAGGCAAAAATTAAGAAAAATAAAAAGAGGAGTTCCTTAAAGCTTTAACTTTGAAAGTCCTCAATATAACAAAAACAACTAAATGTTGTAAGGGAGTAGTGACTACCCTAGGTTTTTGAACCGTCAACAACTATCATCATGACAGGGTTAGCCTATAAGAACCTGAGTGCATAACCTGAGTTAACTGAACTTAGGATGGAAGTTCATCATGGAGATCGGGTGGGAACAAATAAACTTTGAGCCTTTATCATTTGTTTCATGAACCATGAACCAAGCCATGTTACAACCTTTAAAAGACCTAATTGAGGCAAGGTTGTTTTTGAAAGCATACTGCAGCAAGGTTGGATGACCTGACTCCTATTGATCTTTGATTTTTGTTGATCACTTCACCTGTCATTCTGTAAATGACAGGATCCATTTTGTCTTTGATCTTTGAATAACTCCGCTGTTTGTTTTATCAATAAATTCTGTTTTCAAAATCTTGCATAAATGTTGCATTGAAACTGCCAATTTTAAAGATACATGTTGTTTACAAGGCAACCCTATATCAAAGGAATCCCAACAAATGCAGCCAGCTATGGAATTTGACTTTGTAAAGGAAGCCCAACCTAAGGCAACCAATTTAGAGGGTTTGTTAATCAACTACTCCAGATTCGGCTAATCAGGGGCAGTTAGGTCGAGATTCGACAAATCTCTCAGGACCAATCAATCAGAAGCAGTCAAGTCGAGATCAGATAAATCTCTCGAATGCACTCATTATAGGAAATTCACTCACAAGTCCACCAGCTAACAGGGGCAAGTTTGTTCCCCGGTTGTTACTTTCACAATCTGACTAACAAGTCTGAGAGCTTTTTAGTGCAAGTACAGTTAAACTGGGGCAGTTACGTCGAGATTCGTGAATCTCTCCAAGAGTTTAAAGATATTGAAGCATCTTGTATGTCAATTCTTCTATAAAATCCTCTTGATGTTTTCTTCTTAATAGACCATGTAATTTGGAGAATAAGAAATTTAAAGTTTATTTTGTGGCAAGGGTCGCTACTCATTGTGATGATCATGATGCAAGCTAGAGTGCAGAACTACATTGTTCTTGTGACATCCTTTGCCAACGCCCCAGTAAGTTGTTACTTCATTTGATCTTGGCAAGTTTCCACAGATCTTCCTTTTCTGAAAGAGAAATCAAGCTCAGGATGGTAATTCGAGTGGAGTCATGATGTTGTATCTTGAGTGGAATACTCTTTTCCCCATAGAAGGTTATGACCTTGAAGTAGAGCTGTTTGTTTTTACATGTTCATCCCTAGTGATGTTTCCAATCTGGTGAGGTTGGCTGGGTATCCTTGTCGAGATGTTTATTTCATCTCCGAGTTCGTTTCCCTTTGTTTGTTTTGTCAGCATAAACATGGCATACACATTCATAAGCATTTTCATAGCATACATGCATTGTTGCTACCATTTTGGTGTTTACCTGTATTGTTCACTTTGGCGTTTATCTCCCCAAGTGACTTGGTTTGTCTCTTCTCTCCAATAGAGTTGTCAGCTCTTGGGCATAAAGTGCTCATCATTTCCCAAATTCCCCACTGAGCTTGATCCTCGTGGATGATGGTTGGTTTAGTTATCTTGTCTATGTTTGGATAAGATAAATCCCCATTTGAGTTCACTCCTCAATGGTTGTGGTCTTGTTTGACCGTTTCTTTCTAGCTCGTTCCTAGATTGAACTCTGATTCCTAGCAAGTGTGGTTATTAAACCTGATTAGGTCGCTGAACCTAATTTGAGCATGCATTTATTGTGCACTATATTCCCAGGAAGAATCTTTTACAGATCCACATTGAAGACACGATCTTTCTCCAACAGTGTTGTGGTAACAACATTTCCTTGAAACTTATACCCAGACTATAGGTGGCAATCTCTCTTGAGAAGCTTATCCGTCCTTGGAGTTATTCAACCTTTTATGGTTACAATTGGTGTTACCCTCTATCAGTCACTTGTCATTAACCTTTTTGATGATGACTTTCAAATGTATTTTTGTCCATTAACTCTTTTGATGAGATTCCTATTTGATTTGTTATTCCCGTCAATCTTTTGACGTTGTGATCCGAGTTTAGGTTGTGTACCTTCAGATATCTTTTGGTGATTTTGTTATTCCCGTCAATCTTTTGACGTTGTGATCCGAGTTTAGGTTGTGTACCTTCGGATATCTTTAATGTTTTTTGTTCTTCCTGTCAATCTTTTGACGATGTGATCCGAGTTTAGGTTGTGTACCTTCGAATGTCTTTTGGTGATTTTGTTCTTCCTGTCAATCTTTTGACGATGTGATCCGAGTTTAGGTTGTGCACCTTCGGATATCTTTAATGTTTTTGTTCTTCCTGTCAATCTTTTGACGATGTGATCCGAGTTTAGGTTGTGTACATTCGGATATCTTTTGGTGATTTCGTTCTTCCTGTCAATCTTTTGACGTTGTGATCCGAGTTCGGGTTGCGTACCCTCGGATATCTTTTGGTGAATTTCTTATTCCCGTCAATCTTTTGACGTTGTGATCCGAGTTTAGGTTGTGTACCTTCGGATATCTTTTGGTGATTCTGTTATTCCCGTCAATCTTTTGACGTTGTGATCCGAGTTTAGGTTGTGTACCTTCGGATATCTTTTAATGTTTTTGTTCTTCCTGTCAATCTTTTGACGATGTGATCCGAGTTTAAGTTGTGTACCTTCGGATATCTTTTGGTGATTTGTTCTTTCTGTCAATCTTTTGACGATGTGATCCGAGTTCGGGTTGCGTACCCTCGGTTATCTTTTAATGATTTTGTTCTTCCTGTCAATCTTTTGACGATGTGATTCGAGTTTAGGTTGTGTACCTTCGGATATCTTTTGGTGATTTGGTCTTTCTGTCAATCTTTGACGATGTGATCCGTTTGAAGCCTTTCTTTCCCCAGTGGAAACCATCATGATTCTGCCTCCCGTGAGGATCCCAAGTGTCAGCTAGTCACATTTGAACCAGTTGCTCAACCGCTTTAGGTTTCCCCAGTGTTGTTGTCTTTCCCCATTGAGTGGTTACTCATTGTGTTGCTTCTTTCCTTGTTTGCTTTTGTGGTTGTCTGCATTCTTTGCATTTATCATCTCATCATTACCATCATATTAGATTTCATGGCATGTCAGCATTGTATGATTTTCTCTTGTCCTTAGCATAGCATGATCATTATATCTAAGGGCAAAATTTTCGATTATCTGTATTTAAATATCTTCCACCATGATTTCATGAGGATTTTCATAACTCATGTCATCCGGTGAGGATATTTAAATAGGGGCAACTGTCATACCCAAAATTTTACCCATAGATTCTTTGATCTCTTGCATATCGTTCTAGGTCAATCATTTTGCATAACTAACCGAGTTTCTAGACTCTTTGTTTGCTTTGTTTTCTTTTGCGAATCAGGGTTTGACTTCAGAAGCTTCAAAAGTGGTTGAATTAAGGTTTTGGATATGAGGTATCTGCTGAGATGGTTTCCTTTTGTTCAGAGTGGTTTATCAAAGAATGACACCAGCTTCTCTGAGTTTCCTCAAGGGTATTAGATATTTTGGGTTTCATCAGTGGCTTAACTAGAAAGATTCTGAATCAAGGGTGAGTAGGTGTTGTTTTGAGTCTCACCTGGGGCTAGCAGGTTAAGTATGGGTGTGCGGTGTTGCTTCAGTTGAATGTGGCTTGATATTGGTCGAGAAAGAGGAGATTCTCAAGTGGGATTTGTCATGAATCAGTGTCTTATGTCTGAAGATCATCACACCAGGGTTTCATGGAAGTTTAAGTCATCTAATGATGTTAAACTGCCTCGTGTAGAAATTTATCAAGGTTGATTCAAATAGATTCAGAGGAAATTATGGAAGAGTGCAAGGTGATTCAAATGGTCGTGACTTCAATTGTAAGGTGGTCAGTAGTTCGGGAGTAATTTCATTCTTTTATCAGAGATTTGTGGGAATGTTTCAAGCTTGGTTGTGGATTAAAATCAAAATTTCATTATCCTTTCTCCATTTCTCTTTTAAACCAAATTTCCATAATCATTTTGTATCCACTTTTAATCTATGCTTTTCTCTAAGTTCACCTATCTTTTTTTCTAAAGTTCCATTTCCAAATAACCATTTCATTCCATTCTTTTTGTTAGACTAATTATCCAAAACATATCCATTTACAACCCATTGCCATATCCAATCCAAGTTCAATTCATAAATACTTTCCATATCCTCTTTCATCCAATTTACCCATTATCCATTCATAGATAATTTCCATATCCACTTTCCATTCCAATTTCATCCAATTTATCCATTATCCATTCATAAATAATTTCCATTTCCATTATTTAAAAACATCAGCTACATCCACATCCATTTAAATATATAAATTCCAAAGCCAAGTTGATGTCCATAGGCCCATTCATACCTTGTCTAAAAAATATATATAATACATAACAATAAGTAAAAGATGCTGAGAAACCTTTGTCTTTTCTCTTATCATACTTTTGTTACAACAAATTTAGACAAGGATTAATTATTACAAGTCAACAGCATTAGTACAAATCATAAGTCACAATAGCCCTTTCTCTTCGTATACTCTCCCCAACTGTACCGCCCTTGCAGCTGCCCCCAAAGCCCAAAAATCCTGGCTGTGTTAAAACCTGCTCTTTCTGCTATCAAACCTGTGCTTCTGAATTGTCAAAACTCAATGCAAACCTCTGCTTCAAGCTGTGCACACCAATAATACCACTCAACTTTTGATAAGAAAGCAACGTTTCAATCTCCACCAGGGGGAGAGAATTCTGAGAAAGAATGAAAGGAAAGTTTCAAAGAAAATAGAATAAAAGAGAGCATACCTCTTCTTGACCATAAGCAGAACCATTTCTCTTTCATGCTACAAACCATGTCTTGTTTAACTCGGCTACATCCTGCACTACTCCAGAAGCTGCAATACTCCAAGAGCATGCCTGTTGCTCCAAGATCTGTAAAAAAATAACCAACTGTCCACAAGCCTCCAAAATTATGAGTTGAAATGAAAAGGACTCAACATAGGACCTTGACCAAAACCTTGTACAAGTCAGACCTTCTGCACAATTCACAGACCATGATAAAAACAATCAAAAGAGTCCAAAAGTCCTGGAATTTTGAAGAGAAAAACAGAACCAAAAACATGCTTAAACCTGCAACAAAACCAACACCCAAAGGAAACCTATCATCGAGCATTAAGAAGATATAACTTTCAGATAGTGTTGATTTCATCAGGAGGACAATTTAGAAGAAGGGGAAGAGAGTTTCGGAGCGGCCAAAGGAAAAAGTAAAGTCACAGGGTCTTACCTCAGATTGCGTCGCATCGGTAGCTGTCGGTAGATTATGTTTTACACTTTTCATTTTCTTTTTTGCTTAACATTTTGGATTTCTTTGATTCACGACAATGCTTTAGATTGAATTTCCTTTTATGCTGAGTTTATTGAACCAAATACCGGGAACTTTCGGAGAGAACAAACCGTCTTAGGAGCCTTAATACGCTTCGCTCATACCAAAAAACTTCAGAAAGAAACCCTCATCTGCGTTGAGTTCTGTATTATGAAATGGAGCATCTTTCAATACACAAGCCCTTTTCCATACACAATTTAGATCACCTTCAAATCCAAACCGAGAACGGAAGCATTGAGAGAGAGAGCCGCGAGCAAGATATGAGAGATTAAATCGGTGAAGCATGATAGAGGGTTGAGGGAGGATGAGTGAGACGTTTTGAGTGAGAGAGGTTTATTTTCTCGCCATTTATGATCGTTGCTCGATAATGTTTGTGTTTCACTTTACCAGCCGCTTCTTTCTGTTTCTTTAGGTTTAATCTAATGAGAGGGCAGAATCTGGGTTGGACACCCCATTTAGGATTTAGTTAATTGGTTTAGATTAAGTAGTTTTAATTAATTTTTAGTAATCAATTGGTTTAGTTAGTTAGTTGTTTAGCTTTGTAATTATTTCTTTTTAGTTTAATGTAGTTTAATTAGACTTTTAGGTTTTAGGTTTAATTAGCAATTTAGCTTAATTAATTGGGTTTAATTTGATTTTATTTTATTATCTTGATATTTCCATTGATCCAATTCTTGTTGTGTCTAGTTACACTTAAATTCCGCTTTCGATGTTACATCTTTCGAGTATTTGATTCGTTTGAGTATTTGCTGTATATTTCTTTCCTCTTATTTGATACTGGAGGTTCATCTTTTGCTCTTTGTTGTTGCCTGTATCCCTACGTTCCAAAGGAAGGGTTCCGTGTTGACTTGTAAGTCATACCCTTAGGGTAGTTTAGCAGCTTTTCTGTCCCTCTCTTTTGACCTTGCTAGGATCTCCCTCTTGGCCTCGTTAGAGCCATTTTACCTTGCAATTTAGAACTAGGTTTAGAGTTTGTAAACTCTACGGGAGCATCATTGTTATGATTACTCACTTTCCCTTTTTTTTCCGTTAAAGTCAATCTTTAGTTAGTTTTCAACTTAGAGTTAAGGAGTTCGTTAACTCCATGTAAGTATCATGGTTATGAGTACTTACTTCCCCTCTGGAACCTTGATCATTATCAAGAGTTCCTTACCCTAGTTAGGAGAACTACGGTGGCTCTGATTCCCCTTTCCTAGTCAGGATACGTAGGCATAAGATGCAATATCTTGTCGAGCCCTCTAACCACTAACAACTAACGCTTACCTCCCTCCTTTTGGTCACGTTAGAACCAATTGGTCTTGCAACTTAGAATTAGGTGTAGAGTTGATAAACTCTACGTGAGCATCATTGTTATGATTACTCACTTTCCCCTTTTGACTTTTGTTAAAGTCAATCTTTAGTTAGTTTTCAACTTAGACTTAGGGAGTTCGTTAACTCCATGTAAGTACCATGGTTATGGATACTTACTCCCCTTTGGAACCTTGATCGTTATCAAGAGTTCTTCATCCCTAGTTAGGAGAATTACGGTTGCTCTGATTCCATCCTAGTCAGGATACGTAGGCACGAGATGCGACGTCTTGACGAGCATACTTAGTGTATATACCCTTAGGTCTTTACCTTAGCACTTTTCCCTTAGCAAGCAAACTTTAGCATAACACAAATACTAACAAGAGGTTCCTGTAGAGTACTACAGATATTTAGGATGCTAACACCTTCCCTAGGTATAACCAACCCCCCGAACCTTAGATCTCTAGCTTCGTTGTTACGTAGCGCAATTAGGGTTTTCTTCGATCTTTACCCTTTCCTTTGGATAAATCAAAGCCCGGTGGTGAACTTTATGTTTTGTGATTCAAGTTAATTAATAGCTTGATATCTGATTCTCACCGCAACAATTTAGTTTCTTCCTTTTCCAGTTCTTGTATGCATTCGTCAATGACATCTACTAGATAGCATGTGTCATCTATGGCTGGTGCTTTTAAGAACTTGGTGAGGATGAATTCTATCTTTTCTTCTCCTACTTCGAATTTTAGCCTACCTTTCTTCACGTCTATAATGGCTCCGGCTGTTTCTAGGAAGGGTCTTCCTAAGATAATTAGGGTAACAGAGTCTTCCTTAATATCCATGATTATGAAGTCGGTTGGAATGTAGAATTGGCCTATGCGTACTAGAACGTTTTCCAGTATACCGACGGGATATTTGACTGATCGATCAGCTAATTGCACGGACATTTTGGTTGGCCTTAGTTCTCCCATATTCAGCTTTTTGCATATAGATAAGGGTGTAACACTGATATTGGCTCCTAGATTGCATAAAGCTTTGTCTATGACGAACTTTCCTATGACACAAGGTATGGAGAAACTACCTGGGTCTTTCAGTTTAGGAGGCATTTATTTTGAATGATTGCGCTACACTCGACAGTAAGTGTAACTGTTTCGTTATCCTCGATTTTCCTTTTGTTAGACAGGATTTCTTTAAGAAATTTAGCGTATGACGACATTTGAGTTATAGCTTCTATGAAGGGAATGGTGATGTTTAGTTGTTTCAGAAGCTCTACGAATTTCTTGAATTGTCCTGATGTTTTGGAATTTATGAATCTTTGAGGATAAGGAATCGGTGGCTTATATGGCGGTGGAGGCACATATGGGTTTTCATCTTTGGTGGCCTCTTGCGCGTTATCTTCCTTCTTTTCTGTTTCAGACTCCTTTTTTGTTGGTTTATCAGTTTTCTGATGCATGGCTGAGTTTTCGCTCCTAGGATCGGTTGGTCCATCCAGTTCTTTTCCACTTCTTAATATGACAGCGTTTGCATGACCTTTCAGATTGGCCTCTGGCTGACCAGGAAACGTACCAGCTGGTGCGGCTGCAGAAGCTTGTTGTTGAGCCACTTGTGATATCTGCGTTTCAAGCATTTTATGATGGGTGGCTAAAGCATCTACTTTGCTGGTTAGCTGTTTAATTTGCTCGCTAGTGTGTATGTTTTGATTCAGGAATTCTTTGTTTGTTTGAGCTTGAGTATCTATGACTTTTTCCATCATCAATTCAAGATTTGATTTTCCAGGTGCAGTCGGGGCAGCTACGGCTGGTTTCTGATATACTGGTGGGACAACAGGTGCTTGCAAGGTGTTATCGCTCTTGTAGGAAAAGTTTGGGCGGTTCCTCCATCATGGATTGTAGGTATTCGCGTAAGGCTTACCTTGAGCGTAGTTTACTTGGTCTGATGGAATTCCTGACAATAATGGGCACTCGGGCGCATTATGAGCGGCGATTCCACATAACTCGCAGTTTGGAGTTACGACAGCTACGGTTGCAGGTGGCGTTACAGTTAAACTGTTGATTTTCTGCGTTAAAGCATCCACCTTAGCGTTGAATTTTTCAAGACTGTTGATCTCGTACATCCCACCTTTTGCTGCGGGTTTCTCTGATGGCGTTCTTTCACCTCCCCACTGGCAATGGTTCTGAGACATGTTTTTGATAAGTTGATAGGCTTCATCGTATGGCTTATCCATAAGTGCACCGCCTGCGGCGGTGTCTACTGTTAATCTGATGTTATACATAAGCCCATTGTAGAAAGTATGAATTGTCACCCAGTTTTCCAAACCGTGGTGAGGACATGCTCTCATCATACCTTTGAATCTTTCCCACGCTTCGTAGAGAGATTCAGCATCTTTCTGTCGAAATCCGTTAATTTGAGCTCTAAGCATAGCTGTTTTGCTTGGCGGAAAGTATCTCGCTAAGAAAACGTTCTTCAACTATTCCCATGTTGTAACGGAGTTGGATGGAAAGGGTTGTAACCAAGCCCAAGCTCTATCTCTAAGAGAGAAAGGAAAAGGATGAAGTCTTATTGCATTTGGCATTACTCCATTTGCCTTCACTGTGTCTGCGTATTGCACAAACTTCGTTAAATGTTCATTTGGATCCTCGGTTGCATTTCCTGAGAATTGATATTGTTGTACATCTAACAGCAATGATGGTTTCAGTTCGAAATCGTTCCGATTGATAGCGGGGGCAACAATGCTACTATGAGGCTCTAGCTGAGATGGGGTAGCGTAGTCCTTCAGAGGTTTGTTCTGAGGTCCTTCAGCCATTTTTTATTCTTCTTCAAGTTCAGGAGTATGAGCTAAAAGATCGGGAATATTGTGTTTTCGTTGATATTCAATGATGTGCCTTCTTAGGTGTAAAAAGCGCTCTAGTTTGGCGATTGGAGGTTGTAAGATGTATCTTTGTGAGCGAGTACTTGGCATACAATCGACGAATGAGTAAAGGGAAATAAAATAGTTAACCTAGTCTATACTGTGTAACAGAGGGTTACACTATTGACTAAACGGGTCCTCGGCAACGGCGCCAAAAACTTGATCGCGACTTTCCGAGTCTAATCGAATTAATTGCAAGTGTACAGTCTATCGCGTAGTAATAAAGATATCGATCCCACAGGGACTCGTAATCAATCTAGTGTATTCGGACGTTACTGTGTTCAGCTAGGTTGTTTATGGTTTAAGGGGTAAAATATGCAAAAGTAAAGGCTAAACTAAAAAAATGCTAAAAGGTTTCTTAGAATATTAATGCGGGAATCGGTATACAATGACTTAGTGCTTCGAGAATTCGATACGTTACCGGCGTGGTTTAATAACTTCAAAATGGTTTTCACAAGAAAATAACAGTTTAAAGACCTTTGTCTCACGATGGTTGTTGATGCTAGTCTCAACTCTAAGGCTGAACGTATGCTTTCGCTATCCCATTCGGGGTTAAAATTGATTTTTTTGAAAACCATTGAATTCTAATCTCTTTTAAAATGCTTTCGCTATGTTTAAAATAGATGCTTAGTTTTTACTATCCGGTCCTAGCCTCAGCTGTCGCATGTCGGTTCATACCTTAATGAATCTCCTACTGTCATGGCGAGATTACTTTAAATAAATTCTCGCAGTCGCGACGAAGTTTAGTTTAACAAATTTGATTTAAAAACTAGAGCCAGAAACAAGTTTCAAAAAGGAAAATTATGCCGGTTATTATCGAACCTCGTTCTACTAGTTCATTACATACCAATCGATGCGGTTTTAGCTAGACATGAAATTTAAAGCATGCATAATTGAATTAAAATAGTAGAACTTGGAAACATACATATTAAAGCAACTGGAATTAATTAATAAAAACGGAACCTGTAAACAATTCGGGTTCGGCACTTGGATAATCCTCCACAATGTCGGCAGGATTACTCTGGTGACGATTAATTGTACGGAAAATTAAAGAACAAAAAATACAACTAAATTCTGGAAAGGAAACAAAGGAAAGGAAACAAAGCAGAAAGGAAACAAGAACAATAAAATGTTTCTGTAGTAAATCTGGCAGCACTTCGTGGTCTTCAATGCGGATCCCTTATTTCAGTCCCCAAGCTCTCCTTTTATAGTGAATGAATTATACGTGAACTGCTTTTAGAAGTGCAATTGAGGGTCAGAAAATCCAGGGATTCGTGCATTTGTTTTGGGCTTCTGTTGCACGTTCTGGAAAGTGGACGTTATGCAAAATTTGTATGTGTGACGGTCGTAAGGGACTCATGACGCTCGTGACGGTCATGACATTCGTGACAGTCATGACGGCCGTCACGCATGTGACGATCGTAAGGGACCTATGACGACCGTTATATCATCAAAGTTCATTTCTACTACTTTTCTCGTCCTTTTTCTTCTGTTATGAGTCTTTTAGTTCTTGTTTTCCTTGTCTTGCTTCATTTGAGTGTTGACTTCGTAAACCTTCAAAATACTTAACAAACATTGCGAATATGGTACGAAATCGGGGTGAAATCGACCGTTAGTAGCATGAAATTATGGCATTTTAATATATATGTTTTCGCGTTATCACCTTACACAAGGTACACAACACAAACACACTTAACACAGATAATAAATGGCAAGTACAAAATATAAAAGAGAGAAAATTTTGAAGGAATAGATACCCAAGAGTTGTTCTCCTTCTTTGTTAAGCCTCCACTGATTTTGGTTGGTATTTCTCTTCCCTCTTCCCTCTATGTTTTGAAGGTGCTTCTCCTCAAAGGTTGTCTTGTGTTTCTATGTAACTCTCTTAAGTTTTTTGGTTTTCTTTCTCTCTATTTTTCTAGTTTTTGTTCTCTCTATTTTTCTGGTTTTTCTAGGGTTTCTCTCTTGCTCTCAATATCTCTCTATGTGTTAATGTGTGTGAATGAATGTGTTTGCATCCCCCTCTCCTCTCTTATCTCAGCACACTAGGGTTTACTCTTCCTTCAAGACTTCAAATCCTTACTTAGAAATGTCCAAGACAACTTTCTTCATGTCACTCTCTTTCTTTCCATTTCCATGTATGTTGCTATGCTGTATTTTCTGCACTATTGCTAGGCCTTTTTTCTGCAGCACTTTGTGTTTTGTGACCTCTTGTTAGCTTATGCTTGGACATACCCTTGTGGTCAATGCTACTACTTTTTGGACAGAATTTCAAATTCTGATATTTAGATGCATTATCATATGTTATTCCCTTGGTCTTGTGACATGTATAGATTTTGTGATATGATACAAATTGTCACTTCTTGCATAGGGCTGTTTTGGAACATATTCAAATTGCATATGAATACATGCATAGCCTTGATCTTGAAATACTCCAACATTGAATTAACTCTTAAACATTTTCCTTGCATGTTTGTAAGCACAAAGAGGATGATGTGGACTTGATGGGGCATGAAGGGTACCATGGCATGAAGTTATTTAGAAGCTTGAATTAAGACTAGAAATAGCTTAATTTTCTAAGCATTACTAAGAGTTTGAAACTTTGTAACAAATGTCACATTCTTGTAAGTGTCATGAAATTTCTCTTTGTAAAAAATCTTGAATTTAGTCTTGAATTCCATGAACCTTGAATTTGGAACAATGGGTCTCCCTTATGCCAATCAATTTGCAAGGGATGAAGTCTTGAATTATGAATTGGTGATCTTTGAACTCCATTTGAACATGGAGTTGGAAACAAAGTTGGATGGAAAAAATCTTGAATTAGGCCTTGCACTTCATGTTCCTTAGGAATATTAATCTTGAATATCCTAATAAAAAGAGGGCAAATTTTGGGGTGCAACAGATACACACACACATGATAAGCCACACACAATAACAAATTCCAACCCACGTCGAACAAACGAAAACACAACAAAAGGTGCAAAACGACATTACATAATTTCACCCTTCCACTCCTATAAATTACGCACCTTTCTCACTTTCACCCCCCAAGTTCTTTGAACCAACATTACCCTGTCAATTTCTTCCCTGAACCTTCATCATTCAAAAACCAAAACCCTCAATACCAAATCCTACCCAACCCGACTTCTTCAACCTCCAGACCATCCTCACTGCATCTATCCACAAACAAATGCGTTAACTACACGAAGCCACCATACACCATACAACAACCAAATAGATCTAGAAAGAGATGAAGAGAGATTGAAAATAGGATTCAAACATGATCGCGAGCACGAACCTGAAAGAGCTTGAACAAAATAAAACGAACTTAGATCAGAGGTGAACAAGAAAATGAAAACGACGAAGAAGATCGGGAACGATCCGCGCGCAAGAAGCAGATCGAAGGAGAGAAGGTCGGGTCGCTTTGATGGCCTTGTTCGTTCATTTTGTTTTAAGGATATAACTCTTTTTCTTTTTTTTCTGATTTCGTTTAAGATTGTTGGTTTTAATAAGAAGAGTGTGACCTGGGTTTGTTTTAACATGATGCATATGCCTCTTTTTTTTATGTTGAACGTTTTTGATGGAATGGGCCATGGATCCCCTTTGTGTTTCTAAATTCACACTCACTTTATCACCTTCTTGCATAGAGTTTTTGTGGGTTAGTGATGGGCTCGGTCTATGTTGGTTTTCCACTATACACACACCTATTTGTGCGCCTCACCCCACCCACTTAGTTTTTTTTTCAAACTTTTATCTTTTTGTTTCTTTGGTTTTAATTTTTTTTAGGATTTTAATATGTTTTCTTGCTTGATTATGTTTTTTTTTTTTAATTTTAATCCTTATTTCCATTTATATATGTTCATGATTTACATTTTCATTTCAAAATTTGTTTGCGATTTGGTTCTCTTTTTAATTTTGTTTCATAAGTATTTCATAGATTTTTGTTTTATTATTATTATTTTAATTTTTGAATATTGATTTTATAGATCTTGATCTACTTTTCTATATTTTTCTTTCCATCTTGACTTATTTTCGATTTTATTTCCATCTCGATTTCCTTTTATTTCATTTTCATTCTGATTATTTGGTCGATGAAGTCTTTAGAATCACGAATGTTGGTTATCGAGGTTGTTAACCTTCATTGTTTCAAATCTGTAGTGAGTGATCATCAAGATCACTTTCTATACTTTGGGATCATAATAGTTTACCTTCGATTAATCAATGAAAGTTTGTGATTAAGACGAGATCATCCGCTTTTCTTTTTGTGTGGCACGATACCTTAGAGAATGATTCACAATATCATTTCTCTATCGTGTTTTAGCACAAATACCATAGCTTGTGTGACCTCCTATAGCATGATCTTCATAATAGATCGTGCTACAATAGTTTAGTGTTAATGTTGACCCGATTCATCTAACACAATAACAATTAGCGATTGATCACTAACAACTAACTTTAATTTTTGTCAATATATTCTTGCTTTACTTTTTCATCAATATATCTTGCTCATATTATCCAATTTATATTACTCATCTATTCATACTATTGATATTCATATCTTGTCATATTCATCTTACCTTTTTCATATTACTCAAAAACACGCTAAAAATATCAAAACATTAAAACAATCAATTGGTGGACTGTTGGTTACTATTCCGAGCAACGTAACTTCAACTTTGTACAGAAACCCTAGCATGGAGGTTTTTGTCTGACTCTTGTTTGTGGGTTAGTTTAGGACACCTCACAATCACACGGCTTCTCCTTGGGCTACCTGACAATGACCCCATTTATTTCGTGCAATCCCATGTAACTTACATGTACCCCACTCCCATTCCGATGTACACATTCATTTTGCTAAACCATTTTAAAACTAATTCTCGATTCGTCGTCGAGCCATTTTTAAAGCACCCCTGTAATTCGATTGCTCATTAGCATCGCCATCAACCTAACGCATACACTCGCACACTTCATCATGGTTTCGGTACTAGGAGCACCCTTAGGGACTAGGATCGATTCACACCTTTTTCAATCAAACCCTCAATTCGTCATCGAGCCATTTTCAAAATAAACCTTTTAAGCCGGGTTCCTTTTGCCTCTCAATCAACCTCTTCACATACAATCAAACCCTTAATCCAATGTCAAGCGGGTTTTCAGATTCAAACTTCAAAATGATTAATAACTATCAAAACTCATTTTAAGGTGATAAAGAGGGGGATTTAGCCTTTGATCTCTCTTCAGTTGTTTGAGTGCGAGTTCTTTTACTCGTGTGTGAGCAATTGACGCCTCTAAAACACTTCCAACTCGACATCATTCAAACCTATCTTCCAACCATTCATCATTCAAAACACTTTTCAAACATAACCTATTTTCAATATGAAAAAGAGAGAGAGTCAAGCCTTTGACTCACTCTCCCGATTACTTGGGCCCGACGAGCCTTTCTTAAGATTCGGGTAATCGTCATCCAAACCAAACTTCAACATATTAACCCCTTCTTTTCATGGTCGTATACACGAACTACAGACTCTCTAATTCTTCATTCATTCGAATGTAAGATACGTAGGAACAAGATTGTGATGATCTTGGCGAGCTCACTTCCATCTTTTTCCGTCATTCTGCGTCTACCTTTTAATCTTTTCCCTTAGTCAAACTACGAGCGCTCTGATTTCTCATTCTTGTCCGAATGAGCATATGTAGACACAAGGGCTCCAATCCTTGGCGAACACCCTATCCTAAAGCCACCCATTTTCCCCTTAGCATCGAATCCTTTTTATCTTACCGTCTCGCATTTATCATTGAGAAGAAAACAAATAAGCTTAGCTAACATTTATCACAATTCGAATTAAGAGGTTCCTGTTGAGTACAACGGACGTGAGAGGTGCTAATACCTTCCTCTTACGTAACCGACTCCCGAACCCATAATATGGTTACGATGAACATGTTCTTATCTCTTGAAAGGTTTTCTCGATTTTTTTCCTTTCTCTTTTTTGGGATAAATAAAGTTTGGTGGCGACTTTGTCAAACGGTTTTCCGTGCCTTTCGCGCGAGGGTCGTATTTCTCCATTTTATTTTTCAAGGTGCGACAAGTACCCCTAGATACCCCATTTCTTTAACAACATCCAAAATTTTAAAATAACTTCATCTATAACCATCACACTTCCAATATGACACTTCGTCTCCTACATATGTACTCTTATCATCAAATTGTCCCATATGATGAAAGTCAACATAAAAAACATAAATTTTTTGTCATGTTTACATCAACAATAATCTTATTACTCTCTAAAAAGAAACATTATATTATCTTACGCCAACCTAACAAGCAGAGAGATGATGTGCTTTTGAAGAATAAAGAAATACGGGATCACAAATAGAAATATGGGACCACAAATAAAACCCTAGAAATAAAACAAGCAACATTACATTATGTTACACTACCCTACCAATGTCATTACAGACAATATGAATACTCATATACAAACCCTAAAACGAGAACGACAAAATTAGGGAAAACGAAACATACCTCAATCATCTAAATATTATTTTCCTTTGTTTTTTCCCCTTCACTTGTTTCTTATTCTCTTTCGTTCAATCAAACATACTAGTGTTGTGAATCCTTCGATGTTGTTCTTGTCTTTCGTGCCTGAGTTCCTCTCATTCCTTCTGTGTTCGTCCTTTTTTAAGGATTTATGTATCTTCCATTTCTCAGTTTGGGAACAATCCATTACAATCACAATATATTACAATGTGTTTCCATACAAGCTAGTTCAATTCACAATTGGATCATCGTTAGCCATTCATGCCATCTGGCACTTCCTGTAGATGGAACTATCCATCTCTAGCAACTACTCATTCATGGAACCTAAGTTATCTTTATTAATTCATTCACCTAGTTATAAACCTAGGTTTATCCTCAATTTTCATCATAGATTTTAACCAATTATTATCCATTCAAAACAAGTCATAAATACATAGTATGCTTCATAATATATGCATGTTAACTCGTACACATACACATCACAACATGATACATGAAATACACATAATAGTTCATCACCAATTTGGACTTGTTGAACAAAGGTTCCTCACCAATATGAAACTAATAACATTTGGAATTCATATAAGCTTTCGCCACATGTTATTAACTTAACTTGTAACATAAACCTTAGGTGAAGCTTTCACACAACCCGCTTTAACCAAACTACCCCACCTACACGCCACATAGTAAGAGTACGTCCGATCATCATATGGTGGGGATTATCCATACCAAATAGGGAAATTTGAGAAGGAGAAGAACATATGAGTTCCACTATGTTATATCCCTCCGCGTTAGCTTTCCAATGCATCCGACTGCGTCTCAACCTGAGTTATGAAACTAAAGTTATGTCACAAACAATGCTAAGGAAAAAACACAAAGTTCTCAGGCTCGCTGGGCAAGCGAGCATCGCCCTAAGTGAGATTGGGACATAAGGTCGCGCTTGAAGCCCCTGGAAGTGGTTGAAGGCTGATCAATAAAATAACAAGTGTACTATTTTGACCGATGTAGTAATAAGCGAAAGGTTCCCCGAATATCGATCTCGAGGACTGCGTAGGAATACAATTTCTATAATAATGCAATTGAACAAAAGGTCAATAGGGTTTTGGTTTGTTTAATTTGTAAAAGTAAAAGATAAAAGGCAAAATCTTAAAATAGGTTTTTGACAGATATGAGGAGCATGCTAGGGTAGAGTGTATGAAAAGCCTTGTAATAACATTAATTCTTAGTTTCAGAAATCACCGCTCAATTCAATCGTTACCGGTTTTAAAGATTAGTTGACTCTAATTCCTTAGCAGAAAACCCTTTTGTATTCTCCCTATGCCCCAATTCCTTGACAGTATAGGAACAATACCAAGCAATTTATTTTATCTAAAATATTACGATTACTATAGGGTATCCCTATTCCTAGGGAATATCTACTATAATATTATCGTTTAAAAGCGTTAACAATCGTTTTTCCAAACCTAAGGCTAACCGTAAATCGAATCCTTATTTGTTAGATAAGAAAAGCCTTAAGAACATTATATGATAACAACGATCATGAGAAAGCAGTGAAATTAATAATTCAAAGAAAATAAGGTTATTACAAAGTCAATTCAGAGGCACCCCCTAGCATTGGGGGGTTTAGCTACTTGTTGTACCCCAAAATTTGACCAACCTTTTTCTTCTTAACTTGGTTTATGTTTCATTGCATTCTAGCATTTGCATTTGCATAGCATTGTTCTTAGCAGGGGATCAACAGTTGTTGTTCCATTCAATAGGAGGGTTTCTTTGGTTTCAAGCTCAAGAAAGAGGTATTTGTACAAGCCATCAAGTGTTTACCATCATCATGGAAGGATCAAAGCTCCTTGAAAAGAGAGACGGTGTGTGGATGTTATCTCCTATCTCAGAGCCTCATCAGAGGATCACCAGGAGTTCATGAGGTCATTCATTTGGATAATAAATTGTTTTGAAATTCATTGTATACCTTGGAGAGGCTTGGTGGCGTTTGTGTAGCCATGCAATTCATCTGCAAAAGCCTCAGGCAAAGAACTTGGAGTTAGGGTTCCATCTGGCCAACTCAAGGTCAGCTGTGGACTTGAGAGGTTTCCAAACTCGTCTTCAAGTTACATAAGCCATGGGAATTCATCTTGAAGCATCTAAGATATCATTACAAGATCAAATAAAGAGGAATCAAGAGTGGAAGAAGTTGCTAAATTTGGGTTTCAGATGATTTCAGTGTAAAAGCCTCTTCTTTAGTGCCCAACTTCAAGGCCATTTTCACCTATGTTGCAAGCACAATATCATTTTCATGAAAACATGAGACTTGTAGAGCATGCTCTTAGATTTCCTTTTAGTACAAGAACTCATTCATTGGATTTGTACATCTCAAGTTATGATGCCAACAAGTTAGGGGTCTCAGATGAATAGAATTTTGGTCAAGAAAAAGTCAACTCACTTCCAAGGCATTTTTTACCTAGAATAAAGTTTCCCCTTAACTTTAAGTGAACATGAAAGTTGTTCCTCATGATCGTAGCTTTCCAAAAAGTCCTAGAAGTCCTATTTCTCTTGTGGGGAACTCAAGTTATGGACCTTACAAGGCAAGGGTACTTTGGGAAAGTTTCATTATAGGTCATTTGTTTCAATGGTCAAATTCAGGAACTTACGTACCTCAAATGCATTATCAACCAACATGGAAATTATGCCTAAGAGATTTATTTACATCATGGAACTCAAAATTTATTTGAATTATGGAATTACATGGCCATGTGGAAGACTTTTAAAGTGAAATTTGGACTTTTGGTCATGGGATGAACTTGATACATTATAGGTCTTATTTTGTCTCATTTTTGAGTTATTTTACACCAACACATGATCATAAAGGAACTTACCACAATTGGACCAACACAAAATTCCATGAGATGCCACTTTTTCAAGTTTCTTCCTTAAAGAGTTTTCATTTCAAACTTGAGATATGGATCAAATCCAAAACGCGTGTGCATGAGTAAGGGATTCATTTTTGGGCATTTCTTCAAATCTCACTAAACATCCAACATGGCCCTGCATGGAGTGTCATTACCCATCATATATAAGTTCTTTAATCTGCCCTAATGCTCAGAGGAGCTGGTTTGCGTGAAAGGAGAGCAGAGAGAATTCAAAATTTCCAAACATTCTTCATCTTCGAATTTGAGTTTTCACCTCAAATCAACTGAAATTGAAGCTTGCATTCTCTTCCTGAGAGCAATTGGAGTGTTTTTGAAGCAAGAAAGTAGAGCTTGCACGCATCTGAAGATCCAACGGAGTTGCTCCATTCAGTAATCTTCTCATCCATTTTTCTCTCATTCTAGGCACATGTTTAAGATCATGCTGGTTGCATCTAAATACCTGTGATCCATAGGAAATGTTTGCATCATTATTGCTCTTTCTTGATCACATTTTCAGATGACACATTCAAACGTCAATCCTCCAATTTGGAACTATTTTATTGTTTGGATTATGGATTTGAGATCCTTGTTGTGTAAGCTTTCGAATGGTACCAATTTTATGCATGTTTGTTGAGAAATGTGAACTGAGCTCCGACGGTGTGGCCGGAGAAGATGACCGGAGCCCTAGCTCCGGCGTCTGGTTCATCCTCAGATCTAAGCTGAGTCGGCCTAGGCTGACTTATTGACTTGCATGTGTGGTGGTGTGTGATTCGTTTGACCATGGGCGTGTGGCACGCTGACTCCACATCAGATTAATGAAATGGTGCGTTTCATTAATCTGGCTCAACTTTGGTCTTTGGGCTTAGCTTCTTTGCTATCCACGCCCCCTATTTCTGAGCCCATTTCCCTTTTGAATGTGATTCAGTTCATCCTTGTTTTCATTTTGACACCTCGTATGGTTTGCTCTTATTTTATTTTCATTTTCTTTTCTGTTTTGATTTTCAATTATTAAAAAAGCTCAAATTGTCAAAAAATTCAATAAAAAATATTTTCAATCATTTCTAAACCTTAATTAGTTTTTCATATTTTTTATTTCTGATTTTGTTTTATTTTGCAAATTTATTTCAATTTTGCAATTGGAGGTGTTTTTAATGTTGCCTTTGCTTGATCATATACATTTGAACTACCAATTCACATCACCTATGATTGAGGTTTCTTCTCCATTTAGAGGATGGATTGAGGTACCTTTGAGGCTGATTTTGGTTCATGTTTGATTATTTTATGTTTGACTTTGATGTGACTTTTCTTGACCCTCGATCAATACTAAAAAAGGTGGAGCACCCTTGTTAATCAATTTATTTGGTGATGCCTAAGATTGAGTTTAGCTTTGAAACTTTGGCTTCTGCTTTCCATTGGGTTTGATTACTTTATGCATTTTATTTGGAATTTATTGAACAATTCTTCTATTTTTTATGAAGCTTGCAAGCCAAGTCATCTTAGAGGAAGTTCATACAAACTAGTTTGACCTAGCTCCTTTGGGAAATGACTTTGATGGATCCCATATGCACCCTATGAGTCTTGATATTCATTCTTGACATGATTAAGGTGCTCGTATTGCCTTTTCAGGTCATACACTTGTGTAACTTGTGTTACAAGTTACTTGGAGGTTAGGGCATTCCACTTGATCTTAAATGTTGAATATGGATTGAACTTTGGTTCTTCCTCTTGCCTTGACTTGTTTCTTGCTTATGCTTTGTTTTCCATTTTGATTTGAACTCTTTCTCTTTTGGTTTCACTTTTTTCCCTTGGGTTTTTATCATCATTTAAGACAATTTGGTATCCATGTTCATACTTTGAGTTTGTCTTGAATGATGGATCACTTTTAGCACTTGTTTGCTCTCTTCTTTTGCATGATTAATGTGTTGTGTTTGGTTGAGATATTTCTTTCATGTGCTTGCTGCCCAAGCTTCTTTCTCCCATCTACATTTTGATCATGGTCTTTGCTTGTGCATTGTGCTTATCTTTTGGTGTAAGTGATTGATGCATGAATGGTTGTAGGAGTTGTAACTTTTCCCATTTCATCTCACTTTTTTCTTTGACTTGTTCAAGTCATTTTTTATTATTCATTTATTGGTGTTACATCATTTGAGTCTTGCATATCATGTTTACTTTGTCCTTGACTTGTTTAAGTCAGCTTCTTCTCCTCATTCATTCTATTTGTGATTGAATTATCTGTTGTTTACTTGGTTCTTTTGCCATGATCCCTTAGGATTCCCAGTCCCTCTGTTTAAAATGGGAGTAGGAGAGACATTAGGTGTTCAATCCTTTGTATGATAACATTAGGATAGATTATTCCCCCCTTAATCCCAACATTAGGAGCATCTTGCATGACAACATTAGGGTTGATTAGTTTCCCCTTAGAGTTTGTGTCTTTCTCTTCTCATATCATAATCTCTTAAGATACCTAATAAAGGATATTAAGTGTTATCCGCTACGAGCCTTAATTACTTGAGGAATGATAGTTGGAGGGCCTCCTCTCAATCTGTCTAGAGTGTTTAGCGTATGCCCTTTGGGCGATATGCGACGCATTCGCTCTCAAGTCATAGTCTTTAGTGCAACATGAGTTACAAATCTTAACTCAATTCACTTCTTCATAAAAAAACACAAAACAAAACATCAAACCTTTTTCTCCTTCGGGATTGTTTGGAAAATCATTTTCAGAAAGAGTGTGTTAAGTCTTGGTTTTACCGCAAACATGCATTGTCCCTAACTGCTGGAACCACCATTTAACCCTACTCAGTTAAAACACTTGAACCAATCTGTGGTCGTGTTAGCCCGAACTACATTTGCTCTGATTTCTCATACCAGATGAGGATACGTAGGCACAAGACGACGATGTCTTGGCGAGAAATCGTCCCCCCTTCACCCGTAGTTTTTCGAACTACGTTGACTCTGACTTTCCCATTGCACGAGGGAGTACGTAGGCATAGAGCGGCGATGCTCTATCGAGTCTCTTTTCTTTTTCTTTTGTCCCTGTGAGCCAGCCTTTGATAGATTAACACCCTTTTAGATAGACAACAAGCGTGGATCCCATAGAGTACAACGGATGTGAGGGGTGCTCATACGTTCCCCTTGTGTAACCGACTCCCAAATCCAAGATTTGGTTGCGATGACCTGTCTTTTCCCCTTTTCGTAGGTTTTCTCTGATTGTTTCCTTTCCCTTTCTTTGGGATAAATAACGAACGGTGGCGACTCTTTTGTCTTTACCAGACCCTCTTCGCAGCGATGGGACAGCTGACGACTCTGCTGGGGATTCTTCCCATCCCTTATGCAAGTCAATCTTAGCTCTTGTGTGTTTTATCTTTGGGTGTGTATATATGTGCATTCGTGTTGTATTTGTATTTTATTGCATTTGCATTTTACTTTCCCGCATTGTATCATGTTATTGTTGTGTTGTTGGGTGGGTTTGGTTCCATTGTGTGATAAGCCAAAACCTAGGCTTAAGTATAACCCTAGCATTAGAAGTGGAAAGTAGTGATGGACCTGTATGGAGACATGCACTAGTCTTCACGAAGTTCGCGCTCAAACGAGATTCTCTTTGATGACTACATTTCCAGTCTGTTTCGGACAGTTGAGAGGATGTTAGATTTGAGGATTGTCGACTCTAGAGACCGATCGTTTGGGAGTTAGCTAAGTGAGTCCGCTTCATTAGACTATGATGCCAAACTAGAAATGGTGAACGTATCATCGTTTCTCGAAAGTCTGTGACGCTGACTACCGCATAGGATGCCAGACCTTGTCAGAGATAGGTTCATACCTGTGAGTTGGAAGGGTTATGCAGGAAAACTGACCTCCAGCCTACCCAGATTTCTTATCACAGCGAACCTTTAATATCTGATGTTATGAGGTTCCTATACTTTAGGGTTCTGGTATTTTCTCGTTAGAGAGAAGCGCTGGTTCATCTCAGTCAGCAGCACAACAATTTTGATCCCCTGTTGCATTTGCATACTCATTTGCATTTTAACATTGACATGTATTTGTGTTTCAGGTGCACGTTTTCTCCTTGATTCTAGTAATCTAATCCACTGTCAGTATGAAGCCCAGCTTAAAGAGAACAGTAGTGTACAAATTTCCAGCACCAGATATGGGGTCCTTGCTCAGTTTAATCTCTACAGCTGATCACAGTGTGATGGAGGATTTCAAGAAAGACTATGGGAAGATTCTGAGTTATGTCTGCAAAGCTTCATTGTTTGAGGTAGGAGGTCTTCACACATTACTTCAGTTCTATGATCCTCATCTGCGATGTTTCACTTTCCCGGGATATGTGTTAATGCCTACTTTGGAAGAATTTACCTTGCTACTAGGAATCCCAGTGCTGGAACAAATGCCTTTCTACCATTATGAGGCAGAGCCCAACTTGACAAAATTAGCAAATTCTTTTCACTTAGATGTGTCTGAGTTAGATGGAAAGATGATTTGGAGGAGTGAAGTACTTGGATTCCCATTACCTTTCTTGGTGATCAGAGCTCAACATTTTTCTAAAGAAGGATGCTGGATTGTCTTCAAGGCCATCTTAGCTCTTTGTATCTATGGCATAATATTGTTTCCCAATATCTCTGATTTTGTTGACCTGGACGCCTCTTATATCTTTGCCTCCAAGAATCCTGTTCCAACAGTCTTAGGAGATGTTTATCATTTTGTCCACTATGAGAATGAGAACAGAAGAGGGAAGAATGTTTCCTGCTGTGCGCCTCTCCTGTACATATGGTTTCTTTCGCATCTGTCTAAGTCTAGTCCTTTTGTTGACATTTCTGACACTGCTGATTGGTCAGAAAGACTTATGGGTTTAACTGCTGAGAATATTGTGTGGTTCAACAGAGACCTATTAGGCGTGGAGTTTGTCTACAGATGTGGTAGTTTCCCCAATGTTCCTTTGATTGGGAGAAAGGGGGCATTAATTACAACCCTGCTCTCGCAGCCAGACAATTTGGTTACGTCCTAAGAGAACCTCCGAAGGAAGAAGAAATACAGGAATCTCTGTATTTCACCGGTTCAATTGATGTTGAGACCTTAATCACATTAGAAAAAGCTTGGGGTAAAATTCACCTTGAAGGAAAATCTTCTTTAGGCAAAAGCAATTGCAGAGCCTATGGACCATATGTGGAATGGATCCAAGAGAGAGTTGACAGACTGTTGCTACCCTTTCCAATCAGAGAACCTTTATACCCCTTGGTATTTGAAGAATCAACAACAGTTGACGTACATAAATACAATCAACTGTGGGATGAAAAGGAAGAAATATGCAAGGCGAACGAAGAGTTGGAAGAGAAAATCAGTCAGCTTAGAAGGGAAAAGAATCAGGCCACCCATTTATCCAAGAAGCAGACAGAGATAGTGAATAAGATGGGTAGAGAGTTGACAGAAGAGATTCGCGCCCGAGAGCGAGTAGGTCAAGACTTGAAAAGCTCCAGTGATATTCTCAAAGATAAGAAGAAAGAGCTAGAAAGAAAACATTTAGAGTTATCAAAATTCAACGCCCAATGGAACGCTATCCTAACCAACAACAAAGAAAGAGAAGATGGACTTTGTCAACAGATTGTCAAGTTGAAGACTCAACTCCGTGTAAAAAATGAAAAAGATCCAGGTGAGTCTTCTCGTCATTACGAATGCGACTGTAAGCTACGTGAAGCTCTTGCAACGTTGGAGGAGTATAAGTTGAGAGCAGATCTGAAGAGGCCTAAACTTGAAGATGCATTTGGGGAAGGCGATTGGGAAGATTTTGCTCAAGGCTTACAGACCACCATCAGCAGGAGGGAGTTGCTTATCCAGGGATTGATTGCTAGGCCTAATCACCCTGATACGAAGGAGTTGTTGGAAGAGTTTTAGACTCGCTGTCGTACCTGATGTATTTTCTCTTTTGTACTCCGACCATCACCAAGATTGTTGGATGAGGTCGTGTTGACTCAGTTGTACTTTCCTTGATGATGTATTGTGTGTTGATACTCTGTTCCTTATCCTATTTTATGAGAAAGGTTATGTGGCTCCATATGTGGCTCTTCATTCTCTTACCGCTCCCGTGGAACTAGAATCAAGGGGACGATTTCCCTGAACCACATTTACATGTCTGCATTTTGCATCATTTTTCATATTGCATTGCAGGTGTTCTGGTTCCGTTGACCTTATTCCTTTTTGTGGTTGTCTCAACACTATTTCAGGATTGAAGACCGCACCATCCACCGCTACTCAACAAGGGGGAATCAGCAAAAAGTCATAGACCAAATTCAACTTGAGCTGCAGGAATTCCGTGACCGTATGGCACAATTTATAGACTTGATGCAATGGGTCGCCAATGGTTAAGAACAGTTGAGAACACTTGTTCAACCTCTGATTTCTAGGGTTGACGGAAGTGGGGTTCTTCATGGAGGGACTGCTGTTGTGCCTCCTACAACTGACAATGGCACTCCTCATGCCACTACCATTCCAACAGTTATTATCCCTCCGGGCGGAGGTAATCAGATTGGAGTCGATATTCTCGCACCAACATGCGTTGTACATGGAAACGCTGGTCCTCAATGGGAGGAGGGCGAGTAAGATGATATTTTCTCCATGGGAGATCTGGGAGCAGGACTGCAGCTGGATATGGACAGAGGGTTCAAACTGATAGAAGAAAAGATGAGGAGCCATGAAAACCAGAACTCTCTTGGTCTAGACATGTTAAACTTGGGGCTGATCCTAGGTTTAAGGATCCCACCAAAATTCAAGGTCCCAGATTTTGACAAGTATAAGGGGACAACCTTGTTTATTGTGATTTTTGGTAAACAACCGCTGGTCTATCAATTTGGGATACAATTGACTAACTTGCAGGATCGACCATACTAAATCTTAGAACATGTGCTAAGAGTGTATGAACTTCTGTTTCGACTAAGTCAAATAAGGAGTGGAGAGTGCAACACAAATATAAATGTTGTAAAATGTAAAGCTGAAAGTAAAAAGGCTTTAAAATAACAGTTGTAATGTAAAGGCGAAATGATTACTTCCAAACTCCGCGTTCGTTGTAAATCCTTTGGAAATTAAATAGCGTTTGAAAATAAAGAGGAAAGTAAGTAAATGGCTTGAAAAATAACTCTAATCAGAACTCCGCGTTCGACTAGGGGGTCTTTGCACAGCAAATAGGCAGAGAAATGTAAAGGGTAGTTTGAAGTGTAAAAACTAGAAGTTAAAAATGGCAAGTGAATTTTAAAGACAAATCGTATTGATATTAAAGGGTTTGGTGTTGTATCACGTACATTCTCGTTAACTCGTTTCTCTACACGCGGATGCTCAGAGTGGTATGAACTAGTACGGTAATGAATGAACACCCTTATTACATAGAATTTACATCTATCTATAGTGCTATGAAATAACTTCCATATGGCGGTTGAGACTTCTTTAACGTGCTCCTTTTGGCGCTATCTTCGTCCTTCTAACCATTCCCACGTTTTCCACTTGATTCGAGTTTTGAATATTTGGCAGTTCCCCCCACTTTTGGCAAACCTCCTTTGCGCCTCCTTGTCACGGTGAAATTTGGATACCAAACTATTAATTATCTTGAATCTTTATTCATTTGCAACCGGTCTTTGATTTGTCCAAAGGAAGGGATAAAGATCGAAATTCCCACAATGCAATGCACATGCAAAGGTTAGAGAGTTTTAGGTTCGGGGGTTGGTTAAACTTAGGGAAGGTGCTAGAATCCTAAGTTTCTGTAGTACTCTATAAGAACCTCTTGTTTTATGTTTGTTTATTACTAAGGTTTATCTGCTTAAGGTATAAAGACCTAGGGGTTTATTTCTAAGTATACTCGATAAGATATCGCATCTTATGCCTACATATCCTTACGGGAGTGGAATCAGAGTATCTGTAGTTCCCCTAAAAGGTTTGAGGAGTTCTTTGACTGTGGTAAAAGTTCCTACGGGTTTAGGGTAGTTGATTGATTGATTTTAGGAGAAAAGATGAGTTGTCATTTTAAGGGAGATTACTTGATTTGAACCACCACAACGTTGTAGGAAAATTGATTATGTTGTTATGGGGTAGAAGTTTTATCTCACTTAAGATGATTATCATCTTATTCTCTAATGTGTTTGAATGTTGTTTGAGTTGAGTTGTTGAATTGTCTGTCTAAGTTGTAAAGATAAAAGGTCCTTCCTATGGGGTAGGATCTAACTTAGAAGATCGACTTGAATGGGATCAAGGATCACAGGGGAATGATGCAAATGGGATGGATACGCGCAAGTTTTACGTTACGTGCAAGTTCTTCCTTTGGACGGAATGCAATGCGATAAAGTAAATGCGGTAAATGTAAATCGCGGGTAAAATAGAGGCAGATAAATAAAGGCATACACACGCATGAAAGCGCTGAAGTGTACAAGTGTGAATTGTGAATAATGTGAATGTGCAAATACGGAAGCTCGCACGATTGACGTTGATTTACGATGTTTGATTGATTTTAAGCGAATTGGTTTGGAGAAAGATTATATTATATTATTTGGTAAGATTGATTTTAAGAAAAGTTGTTTATTTTAAGTGAGATTAATTTTAGGTGAAAGGTTGAGTTAATTTAATTATATTAGTTTAAATAAAAGGTTTTTTGTTAAAGGTGGATTAAATTTTAAATTAGTAATTTAGCTAAAAAGGAATCTAGAAGGGTCAATCTTAAAGAGAAATTGTTTAATTTTAATAAAGGGTTGATTTAAGGTTAATCTAATTAGATTAATTAAGTTGGTATTAAGTAGGTGGTTAGGCCATTTAACTGCAGATTAAAGGGTTAAATGAGTGGGTTAATTAAGGGAGGCGGATGGATCCGGCGTGATGCAGGTTGTGAGGTTTATCGTGGACGTGCGGTATAGGACGTGTGATTCGATCAAGTGGCGAGTGGACGGTGGTGTATGTGATGGTGCACGGTAACTACCGTAGGTGCGCAGTACAGGATTACATATATCAAATTACAAAGTAAAACTCTAAAAAACATTTCTTCCCCTTTCTTCCGCCAATGACCTTCCCCATCTTCTTCTTCGACCTCGATCTCTCTCGTCCTCTACCGTCTTTCTCCTTCTTCCACCGTCTTCTCTGTTTCGTCTCCTTCATCGTCTCTTCTCTTCGTTTCTATTCTCCTTCTCCACTTCTCACTCGATATCTCACGCTTCGTCTTCTTCGATTCCTTCTCAACATCGTTTTTGGAGTTTTCCTGAAATTCAAACAAAAACAAACAACAACAAGCAGAGTCAAGCCACATCAATGTCCGTAAACCGAAGTGTATTAGATAGAGAACGAGTTTACCGGTTTTAAGGGGTGTTGGCGTGGAAGACGGCGAAGAGGGCTCCGACGGCTTCGACGGTGAATAGTTGAAGTTTCCGGCGATAGGCTTGCGAAGGGGGTTCCGGCGGTTTCCCGGTGGAATTTAAAAGATAAGTTCTCTTACAAACTTTCGTATTTTTAGGTTTTTGTTGGATTGCGATTTCTTTGAACATTGCGTGTCTCTCCTATGTTGTATGATTGTTGCTGCTTTTATAGGCTCTTGCTGACGAATCTTTGCATTGAATGCGATAAACATTGTTTTGAACATGTGCAGGAACTTGGTAGGTCAATTCTAAATGGTGTCTTTGAAAGAATGCAAGTTTTTCTAGAGTATTGTTGGAAGAAGACACGGGGTTCACAAGCGAAGGTCTATAGAAGAAACATGCGTTTTGGGCTTTGGATTGGCAACAAAGGTGGTTCTCATAGGTAATTGCTTTCAAACTGCCTCCATTTCGATGAATCGTAATTTCATTCAATGCTTTTACAACATACTTGCTTTTTTGCTTTCACCATTTTGAATAATCACCGCCTGATTTTCTTTTCATAGAGGTAACACCATCATAACGACAAATCTCGTTGGAGTAAACAAAGTCAGTTCGCCGTTTGGTTTGCAGGCTGCTGCCAAGGTGAGTCTTGCTATTGTGTTGGATTATAATTGTTTTTCCTTTTCTCTAACTCTTATTTTCATTATTGTTGCAGTCTTCGAGTTTGTGCCTATCTGAAACAGATGCAACCTAACTGATGCAATATTCCAATTCAGAAAGATAGTGTGTCCTTTTGCGGCGATGATGACGTAATAGTGTGAACCGGGAGGGCTTTAACTTGTTGTTATTGATTTGTCGGTGCTTTAAGACACTTTTGAATCATGTTGAAAACCGCCCGAGAGAAAAATTTTTTCGTCCGAAGTTCCGCTCTTTTCTCGAAGCTTTGGTAGGGAGCTGGCGACAACCTCGGTTGTTGCCCTTCCTGCCGCTCAAAATCTACCCGATGATGATTCAAAACTGAGGGTTGAAACTAAATCAATTTTCACAATTCTTAACCTTTGCTTTATTTCTGTAATGACATTCGAAATACCGGTTGCGGTCATTAATTCTATCCTTGTATTTTGCAGGTGCAGTGCTGATTTTGGACTTCTGTTGCTTGACAGGTTGGAATGACAGCCTGCAGATTCGAGATTTTGCAAGGAAGGCTATGTGCGGGTTCGTTGTTGACGGTTTCTTTACTTGAAGAAGCTCGGAACACATGAATTCATAACTTAGCGTTAGAAGCTCAGCTTTTCTGGATTCAAGCTAATTGCACTTTGGAGCGGTTTAATCGGTGTTGGCTGAATGTGCTGCTCTTCATGTAGCTTTAGTTTAAGTTAGAGTAGTAGTAGCAGGACTAAAGGGTCTTGTAATAAGAAAAGTGATGTGGGTCTATTCTTGTGTTAAACAAAAACACTTCCTTTGTAATGCTTGAGTTAAAGTTGATAAACATTATCGTATCTTTATTATTTTGTGATGAGCTTGACAGAAGAACGATATTGCACGACTTCACTGTTCTTTCCATTATCTTGTTAAAGTAACTTTAAGAAAATCGTCGTCTTAAATTAATATCAACCAAAATGCAGCAAACTCAACTTTCCTTTAATGGGGGACTTTGTACTTTGTTTGAAAGCAAAAACAAGAGTCTTGTGGACCTTCGCATACTTCGCATTTGTGGTAGCCTCCCTCTTTAGTCATGTGTTGAAGTATTAGTTGTGTCATAACAGAGAGGAGGGTCACGAGGAATAACTCTTTTTGAATAAATTTTATCTTTCTCATAGGGCCTTAAATAAATAAATTCACTAAATTCCTGAATCTCATATGCTCCTCGGTTTGAAGTAAAAGGGTTTGAACTAATAAGCTTGAATTATTCTTGAAGGCTTTGAAATTCCTATAACTTCTTGGAGTTCAATTCTGTCTTGAATATAGTTTAACGAGAGGGGATGCTTAGGCCTTATCGTGACGTGACTCTTCTGTGTTTGATCACTATAAATAGTTGCCTTCGTCCCGGAATTTAGATTCGAGGAATCCCGATACATGGGCCTTCCAAAATAGCATATCCAACAACCTTAATTGAAATAATTTGATAGAGACCATGAGCTGGAATCTCGCTTATCTTGTCACGTTAATCCAAAAATTCCGCCACCTCAGTCCTCAGATCAAGAAATAGCACTAAAGCCCAATAATCTTTGACCTGAGATAAATGCATCCCGACTTCAAAATCTCCTTGCATCAACCATAATAACCCATAAATCCTCGTGCACCACGAAAACCCTTTACTTCTTGAAGTATTAAATTGGAAAGACGAACGCCAGTTCTATTTTCAAACAGTGTACCTGTACGAGCTTGTTGGACATAATGAATGCGCATAAAAGTAACAAGATAATATGAGAGAGAAAAACGCAAAGAGGTGGGGTCTTATGGTCAAAAATTAGGGTGCGACACTCCTTTGTTATAGTCTTCGCCGAGCGTTTCCCAATACTTAGCATTTTTTAGCTTATTTTCCTCTTTCTTCGATGTTGAAGCTTTTTGGTCGAAACCCTCTTTTTTTTATACTATGTATTTAACTCTTTGACTCCAGATAACCCTGGGCTTCGACTAGCGTCAAAAATTAGGAGTCAACAGACCTGTCCCAGGGTGCATCTCAGGTCGTACTATAGAAAAATGTCTGCATACTCTGATGACGAGAAGTTGCTGATGCACTTCTTTCAAGATAGTCTATATGGTCCGTCCTTGGAATGGTATATGGGTTTAGAGCCGATGAACATCAGAAGCTGGAGAGATTTGGCAGAGGCTTTCGTCAGACACTATCAGTATAACAGTGATTTTGCGCCTAACCGTGTGCAGTTGCAGAATTTGTCGCAACGAAATAATGAAGTGTTTGAGTACGCCCAGAGGTGGCGCGAACTTGCTGCAAGGGTTCAACCTCCTATGGTGGAGAGAAAACTTATTGATCTTTTTGTAGCTACATTTCCTGGCGTGTACTATGAGAAATTGGTTGGAAATATGTCTGGTAGTTTCTCAGACTTAATCATTACAGGTGAACGAGTGGAAAATAGGATTAAGTTGGGAAAGATCCAAGCAGGAGAGGAGTCCTCTGGAGGAGGTAGAAAAATCTTTGGTAACAAGAAAAGAGAAGGGGAGACAAACGCGTTCTCAGGATACAGGGGTAACAACAGAAACCGAAACAGGAATCAATATCACCAACAACAACCTCAGATTGCGAGTATTGCTATTTCGGTAGTACAACCACAACAACAACAACAACAACAAAATTACGCTTCGCGGCAGTTCCAAGACCGTAGGAGGACGATGAACAGACATTTTGACCCACTGCCAATGCCATACTCACAATTGTTACAAAATTTGATGCAGTTGCAGTTAGTTCAGAAGAGAACGCTGGCACCTCTGACTGGTGCACCTCCCCCAGGGTATGATGCAAATGCCAGGTGTGACTTTCACTCAGGTGCTCCCGGCCATCACATTGATAATTGTAAAGCCTTCAAGCATAAGGTTCAGGACCTCATAGATAGCAAGGCGATCAACTTTACGAATGACGCACCCAATGTTGTGCAGAATCCTATGCCCAACCATGGAGCGGCTAGGGTAAATGCTATTGTGGAGAAAGAGAGTTTGAATTTGGTGAGCAGTGTTGAAGAGCTGAAAACTCCTTTGAGTGTTGTTAAGAACAGGTTGTTGAAGGGTGGAGCATTCCCTGGTTGTGTGGAAAACTATGAAGGCTGTTTGGCTCATCCTGAGGGATGTGAGGACTTGAAAAACCATGTGCAGAGATTAATGGATGAAGGTATACTACAATTGACAGAATTGGGGAAGAAAAGGCTGAAAGGGTGATTGGTCAAGAGCAGAACGAGGTTGCATAATCTCAATTCCATTCAAAACCATTAATATATCTGCGCCGCCGAGGCCAGCTACCGTCATAATCACCAAGGCAGGGCCTGTACCTTACGAAAGCACTAAGGCGATCCCGTGGAATTATGGTGTTGAAGTCTTTTGTAACGGTAAAAAACAAGAGCTGAAAGGAACGACGTCTGATTCGGTGAATAATTTGGTGGGAACGGGCGGAATGACGAGAAGTGGGAGGGTGTTTGCACCTCCAGAGGCTAATGTTGAGAGACAGGATAAGGGAAAGGGGAAAGTTGTTGTTGAAGAAAGTTCTCAAGGGGCTGAAAAGAACGCTTTGTTGAAAGACGATGAAGAATTCATGCATCTAATTAGAAAAGGCTATTACAATATTGTGGACCATCTCCAACAAACCCTATAAAAAATATCAATCTTATCATTGTTACTGTGCTCTGAGGCACATCGGAATGCCCTTCTGAGGATTCTGAACACTGCATATGTGTCACAGGAGATATCTGTGAACCAACTGGAAGGAGTGGTGACGCATGTGAATGTCGGAAATGGATTAGGATTTACTGATCTGGATCTGACCCCTAAAGGGAGAAACCACAATCACGCCCTGCATATCTCCATTGAGTGCAGAGGGGTTGTTTTATCTCACGTGTTGGTGGATACTGGGTCTTTGTTTAATGTGTTGCCCCAAAAGGCTTTGATGAAGCTGGACACCCAGGGAGTAATATGCACGCCTAGAGATTTGATTGTGCAAGCATTTGATGGGACAAGGAGGTCCGTGTTTGGATAAGTGACTCTTCCTATCCAGGTTGGCCTTGAGGTTTTTGATGCCGTCTTCTACATAATGGATATCCAGCCAGTATACACTTGCTTGTTAGGCCGGCCCTGGATTCACTTGGCAGGGGCAGTGACCTCGACCTTGCATCAGAAATTAAAGTATATGGTAGGGGGTAACATTGTCACCGTCTGTGGTGAGGAGGACATTATGATTATTCATTTATCCTCGTTCAAGTATGTGGAGGTTGATGGGGAGATACACGAGACCTTGTGTCAGGAGTTTGAGGCAGTACAGGTTAGAAAGAAGGCACCGGTTGTAGGCAGTGTTCCTGAGGTTGCTATGTCATCATTCAAAGAAGCGCAAGCTGTGGTAAAGTCTGGATCATCTCAAGGTTGGGGGCAGGTGTTGAGCATCCCCAATAAGCAAGATAAGTTTGGACTGGGGTACAACCCGTCGTCATCTTCTTCACAGAGCGCGCCGCGCTACAGAGGACCATTCCAGTTTACAAGTAGTGGGGTGATATTTGATGGAATCAATGTTGTGTTCGAGGATGAAGGTGACAGTGACTGCGATATGGATGCATGGATCCAGCCATGTATTCCCAGCCGAAGCCTGAACAACTGGACTATTGAAGAAATTGTCCAAGTGACGCATGAAGAGTAATTATCTTGATTTTGATTATGTGCAGCCCTATGTTCTACCCGGAGCATAGCGGTGTTTGTCTGTAGGGCCTTATTCTTGTTTATGTTTTGAACAGTTGTTTTATCATTAATCAAAGGGCGGTTTTGCATTCAAATATTGTGATCCTTGTTTTTCTTGTTTTTAGTTTTAACAATAAAATGGCAATGTGGTTTGTATTGTTTGTATATCATTTTAAGCATCAAATCATCATCATTGCAGGTTCCACATAGCAGATGCCACCGATTCAGACTCGTCTATGACTCAGTATGACTTTGATAATCCAATCTTTCAAGTTGAAGAAGAGATTGAAGAAGACGAAGACCTGCCTGAAGAGCTCGCCAGGTTGCTGAGACAAGAAGAGAAGGTTATTCTGCCTCATCAGGAAGAAATTGAAGTCGTCAACCTGGGCACAGAGGAGAATAGAAAGAAAGTCAGAATAGGGGCTGCTTTAGAAGACGATGTCAAGAGAAGACTAGTAGAGATGCTCAGAGAGTATAAAGACGTCTTCGCTTGGTCATATGAGGATATGCCAAGACTAGATACAGATATAGTGGTTCATCGACTACCAGTTCGAGAGGAGTGTCCACATGTAAAGCAGAAATTGAGAAGAACTAGACTATATATGGAGGTTAAGATTAAGGAAGAGGTCCAGAAACAGTTGGACGCTGGTTTTCTTGCTGTTACGAACTATCCTCCGTGGGTCGCTAACATTGTTCCTGTACCTAAGAAGGATGGAAAGGTCAGGATGTGTGTGAATTACAGAGATTTGAACAGAGCAAGCCCGAAAGACGATTTCCCGCTCCCCCATCTTGACGGTTTCTCTGGGTATAACCAAATCAAGATGGCCCTAGAAGACATGGAGAAAACAACTTTTATCACGCCGTGAGGGACTTTTTGCTACAAGGTAATGTCCTTTGGATTGAAGAATGCAGGGGAAACCTATCAGCGGGCAATGGTGACTTTGTTTCATGATATGATTCATCATGAGATTGGAGTTTATGTTGATGACATGATTGCAAAGTCACAAACAAAGGAAGATCACCTGGTGAATCTGTTGAAGCTGTTTGAGAGGTTAAGGAAATTCATACTAAGGTTGAATTCAAACAAGTGCACTTTTGGTGTACGGCCAGGAAAGCTCTTGGAGTTTACGGTCATTGAAAACGGAGTCGAGGTCGATCCTGCAAAAATAAAAGCTATACGGAAAATGGCAGCACCGAAAACTGAGAAAGAGGTTTGTGGTTTCTTGGGTAGATTAAACTACATTGCAAGGTTCATATCTCACCTCACAACCACATTGTAACCAATGTTCAAATTGCTAAAGAAAGATCAAGCGGTGGTCTGGAATGAAAATTGTCAAAGAGCATTCGAAAAAATAAAAGAATATTTGCAGGAGCCTCCAATACTGATGCCTCTAGTGGCTGGAAGACCATTGATAATGTACTTAACGGTTCTTGAGAACTCCATGGGTTGTATTCTCGATCAACATGACGAGACAGGAAGAAAAGAACATGCCATCTACTACTTGAGTAAAAAGTTCACGGATTGTGAGTCTAGATACTCAATGTTAGAAAAGATGTGTTGTGCACTTGCTTGGGCCGCCAAATGCCTAAGGCAGTATATGCTGAATCACACAACCATGTTGATTTCAAAGATGGATCCGATTAAGTACGTGTTCGAGAAGCAAGCACTTTCGAGAAGGATTGCCAGATGGCAGATGGTTTTGACAGAATACAACATTTAACACGTCTCCCAAAAGGCTATTAAAGGAAGTGTTATGTTAGTGTATCTCGCAAAGCAACCAATCGACGACTATCAGTCGATGAAGTTTGAATTTCCTGATGAGGATATCATGTTCTTAAAGATGAAAGATTGCGATGAGCCGCTACCTGATGAAGGTCACGAGCTGGTCTCCCAATGGAAAATGATTTTTGATGGTGCTGTTAACTCTTATGGCAGCGGAATTGGGGCAATCATTACGACTCCCCATGGTTCGCATATACCATTTACTGCCAGGTTAACATTTCCCTACACCAATAATGAAGCTGAATATGAGGCATGTATCATGGGTATTGAAGAAGCGATTGATTTGAGAATCAAGAACCTTGATATCTATGGTGATTCAGCTTTGGTAGTAAATCAGATCAAAGGTGAATGGGAGACTCGTCAGCCTAACCTGATTCCTTACATGAACTATGCAAGGAGGTTGCTACCTTTCTTCAACAGGGTAGAGTTTCATCATGTGCCAAGAGCAGAGAATCAGATGGCAGATGCCTTGGCTACCTTATCCTTGATGTATAAGGTGAATTATTGGAATGACGCTCCGAGAATTGTCATCTCACGCCTTGATAGGCCAGTGTTCGTATTTGCAATAGAGGAAGATTCAGATGGGAAGCCTTGGTATTATGATATTCGAAACTTTCTCAAGAATCAGGAGTATCCTCCTGGGGCATCGAGCCGGGATAAGAAGACCTTGAGAAGGCTGTCTGGGAACTTCTATTTGAGCAAGGATGATGTACTCTATCGAAGAAACTTTGATTTGGTTCTGTTGAGATGCGTGGATGAAAAAGAAGCAGGTTTGCTTATGGAAGAGGTCCACGAGGGTGCTTTTGGAACGCATGCAGGCGGACATGCAATGTCTCAAAAACTGTTGAGTGCAGGCTACTATTGGTTGACCATGGAGTCTAATTGTTTCAAATACGCCAAGAAATGCCATAAATGCTAGATTTATGCAGATAAGATACATGTGCCGACGAGTCCTCTGAATGTCATGGCGTCTCCCTGGTCCTTCTCCATGTGGGGCATTGATATGATCGATAAGATCGAGCCGACCGCATCTAATGGACATCACTTCATCTTAGTGGCAATTGACTATTTCACTAAGTGGGTTGAAGCAGCTTCTTTTGCCTACGTCACCAGACAGGTCGTGACTCGATTCATTAAGAAGGACATCATCTGTCGTTACGAAGTGCCCGAGAGAATTATTACTGATAATGGTTCAAATTTATATAACAAGATGATGAAGGATATGTGCCAGAGTTTTAAAATTGAGCATCACAACTCTTCTTCTTATCGTCTGAAGATGAATGGCGCTGTTGAAGCGGCCAATAAAAACATAAAGAAGGTTGTGCAAAAGATGGTTGTGACCTATAAGGATTGGCACGAGATGTTTCCCTTTGCATTACACGGATATCGTGCTTCGGTACGTACTTCAACTGGGGTAAATCCTTTCTCTCTAGTGTATGGTATGGAAGTTGTCCTGCCATTGGAAGTCGAGATTCCTTCTTTGAGAGTTTTGGTTGATGTCCAGCTTGATGAGGCAGAATGGGTGAGGAACAGATTGAATCAACTCAGCTTGATGAACGAGAAGAGGTTGGTATCCATTGCGTATGGTTGTTTGTATCAAAGCAGGATGAAGAAAGCTTTTGATCAGAAGGTGCGCCTTCGGAGCTTTCAGGCAGGTGACTTAGTGTTGAAGCGGATTCTCCCTCCACAGACAGATCATAGGGGCAAATAGACTCCCAATTACGAAGGTCCATACGTTGTAAGGAAAGTCTTCTCAGGAGGAGCCTTGTTACTTTCAACCATGTATGGCGAAGATTTCACATCCCCCATGAACGCAGACGTAGTTAAAAAATACTTTGCTTAAAATAGACCCACTAGAAAGAAAAAGAAAATCCAGGCAAAAATGGGGCATCCCGGTGAACCATAAAAAGAATGGGTTCGGGCAAAAATTAGGGACAAAAATAAAATATGTAAACCCGCAAAGTTGAAAACCTGAAAAGGCGACTTTGGCAAAAATGGGTATCCCGGTGAATCGAAAACCCGCAAGGGCGATTCAGGCAAAAGTTAGAGATTTGAAAAGCAAATGACTGCGGTCTGCATATTGATCTTCCGAGCATAGTGGATTCTGGGAGGACCCGAGGGTCAACCAATCAAGTCAGTCTTTTCAGAGGACGAAGCGTTGGAGAAGCATCAAAGTCATGCAAGCCATAGATGAGTCGACACATGGTGGTTGCCTATACCACATTGCCGACATTTTGTATATCTGTTGTATCTCTTCACTATTTACGCAACTTTATCTTTTTAGGAGTTGCATCTATTGTAAATTTTCCTATTTACAGGCCATTTATCAATGAAGTATATATTATTCAGAAAGCTTTCTTGCTTGTTTTAGCTTTTACTGTTTTGTTTGCAAAAAAACGCCTGATGTTATTGATAAAACTTTGCATACATAAACTTGTGGGCTCTGCTAACCATGATTAAAACTTTGATTTGCTTGAACGATGTCATGGACAATAACCGAGATGGCTCTTATTGTATACAAGATACTTTGTTTGTATTTGTTGCAGGACTCTCATTTGTGAGGTTATTCCTAAAAGCTATCCCCAGCAGAGTATGACTAGTTCCTCCCCAGCAAGTTGAATTCTTGGTTATCCCCAGCAGGTATTTGGGATTATTCTCCCAGCAGTGGGATGAGTGTAGTGTCGTTACCCCCACAGAGTCCAAATCTTTGACTCCTTTCCCCTTAGAGTTCAAGTCAGGACCCAATTCCCTAAGCAGAGGTTGATATCTTTGAGTTTATTGCTCATTTCCCCAAGCAGAGGTAGATGTTGATTCCCTCATTAGGTGAACCCCAACGGGTTGTTGTCCCTAGTAGAGTGGATTCAAATTGCCAGCAGAGCAGAATCTCCGGTAGAGTGGAGTAAGTCCCCGCAGTTTGCTTTACTTCCCCAGTAGAGTCATATTCTGAAAGGCCGTCCAGGGCTGATTTCCCCCAGTAGAGTGGATTTGTTTCCCAAGCCAAGTTGTTTGTTCCCCAAAAGAGTTGTATTCTGGTAGGCCATTCAGGGACACTTTCCTCAGCAGAGTTGATTTTGTGATCCCTAGCGGAGTGGATTTTTATTCTCAGTAGAACAGTTTACCCAGGAGAGTTCTTTTCCAGGAAGCCATCCAGGGCTTGTTTCTCCCAGGATAAGTCCAATTGTACTTGGCACGGCCAGTCATCCCCGGCGGAGTTGGTTTCCCCTCTTTAGCATTTATTTTGCTGGAGTGTTTCCTTTGCATTTACATTTGTGCATATCATTCTCCCAAACGCGTAGCATTCCATTTTGCATGGAGCATTATGCCATATTTAAACATATGCATTCGAAACATATGACAGGTTGTTACCTCTTACTTTCAGGTGTATTTCCAATAGACGATGGTTTATCTCTTTAGCCTGCATGGTATTCAGACCCCGGCTAACAGCGGTTTATTTCTTGAGCCCGTGTGATATCCAGACCCCGGCTCACACCGGTTTATTGCATTAGCATGTGTGGTATTCAGACCCTGGCTAATGTTTATGTCATCAGCCGGCATGGTATCCAGACCCTGGCTAGTGATGATGTTTTATCGAGCCCGTGTGGTATCCAGACCCCGACTTCCACCAGTTTTATTTGGCTCAAGCTCGTGCGGTATCCAGACCGTGGCTTCTACCGGTTCTTTTCTTCAGCCCATGTGGTATCCAGACCCCGGCTAACCCCAGATGTTTTCCTTAGCCCGTGTGGTATCCAGACCCCGACAAATTAGGGTGTTTTCTCAAGCCTGTGTGGTATTCAGACCTCGACAAGAGTTATTGACAGATGTGTTCATATTACTAGTTTATTTCTGTAGCATGTGTGGTATCCATACCCCGACTCTCACCGGTTTATTCCTTTAGCTTGTGTGGTATCCAGACCCAGGCTCTCACCGGTTTATTCCTTTAGCCTGTGTGGTATTCAGACCCCGGCTCTCACCGATTTATTTCCATAGCTCGTGTGGTATCGAGACCCTGACTTACATCAATATATTCCCTTTAGCCTGTGCGGTATCCAGACCCCGGCTTCCACCGGTTCATTTCTTTAGCCCGTGCGGTATCCAGACCCCGGCTTCCTCCGGTTCATTCCTTCAGCTTGTGCGGTATCCAGACCCCGGCTTTCACCAATTTATTCCTTTAGCCCGTGCGGTATCCAGACCCCGGCTTCCTCCGGTTTATCTCTTTAGCCCATGCGGTATCCAGACCCCGCCATCCACCGGTTCATTTCTTTAGCCTGTGTGGTATCCAGACCCCGACTAACACCAGGTGTTTTCATTAGTATGTGAGGTATCCAGGCCCTAGACAATGATGGTTTATCTATTTGCCCGTGTGATATCCATACCCCGGCTCACACCATTTGGTTTCATTGGCATGTGTGACATCTAGACCCTGGCTAGTGATTGTTCCAATGGCACGTGTGGTATCCAGACCCCGATGAATGTTTGGTTTATATCTTGCCTGTGTGGTATCCAGACCCCGGCAGATTGCAATTATTTCCTTTAGCCCTCGAGATATCCAGACCCCAGCCAATGATTTGTCTTGCCTGTGTGGTATCCAGACCTCGGCAGAATGATGTCTTTGATGGATGCGTTCATCTTATCACATTTTCCCCAACAGAGTTTATCGGTTACGGTTATCGGTTACAGTTTCTTTTTGCAGTTGGCAAATTTCCGGGTTCTTTGGTATTCAATCATCTTTTACCTTGAATGTTTGAAAGTCGTTCACTTTTCATCCCTTCAGGTTCAAGTCGTTTGAATAGGGGCAGCTGTTGTACCCCAAAATTTGACCAACCTTTTTCTTCTTAACTTGGTTTATGTTCCATTGCATTCTAGCATTTGCATTTGCATAACATTGTTCTTAGCAGGGGATCAAGAGTTGTTGTGCCATTCAAGAGGAGGGTTTCTTTGGTTTCAAGCTCAAGTAGGAGGTATTTGTGCAAGCCATCAAGTGTTTACCATCATCATGGAAGGATCAAAGCTCCTTGAAAAAAGAGATGGGCGTGTGGATGTTATCTCCTATCTCAGAGGCTCATCAGAGGATCACCAGAAGTTCATGATGTCATTCATTTGGACAGTACTTGGTTTTGAAATTCATTGTATACCTTGGAGAGGCTTGGTGGGGTTTTTGTAGTCATGCAATTCATCTGCAAGAGCCTCAGGCAAAGAACTTGGAGTTAGGGTTCCATCTGGCCAACTCAAGGTCAGCTGTGGACTCGAGAGGTTTCCAAACTAGTCTTCAAGTCACACAAGCCATGGTAAGTCATTTTGAAGCATCTAAGATATCATGACAAGATCAAATCAAGAGGAATCAACAGTGGAAGAAGTTATTAAATTAGGGTTTCAGATGATTTTAGTGTAAAATCCCCTTCTTTAGTGCCTAACTTCAAGGCCATTTTCCATTATGTTGCAAGCTTAATCTCATTTTCATGAAAACATGAGACTTGTATATCATGGTCTTAGCTTTCTTTCGAGTACAAGAACTCATCCATTAGGTTTGTACATCTCAAGTTATGATGCCAACAAGTTAGGGGTCTCAGATAAATAGAATTTTGGTCAACAAAAAGTCAACTCACTTCCAAGGCATTTTTTACCTAGAAGAAAGTTTCCCCTCAACTTTAAGTGAACATTAAAGTTTTTCCTCATGATCTTAGATTTCCAAAAAGTCCTAGAAGTCTTATTTATCACGTGGGGAACTCAAGTTATGGACCTCACAAGGCAAGGGTATTTTGGGAAAGTTTCATTATATGTCATTTGTTTCAATGGTCAAATTCATGAACTTATGTACCTCAAATGCATTATCAACCAACATGGAAATTGTGCCTAAGAGCTTTATTTACATCATGGAACTCAAAATTCATTTGAATTATGGAATTACATGGCCATGTGGAAGACTTTTAAAGTGAAATTTGGACTTTTGGTCATGGGATGAACTTGATACATTATATGTCTTATTTTGTCTTATTTTTTAGTTATTTTACACCAACACATGATCATAAAGGAACTTACCACAATTGGACCAACACAAAATGCCATGAGATGCCACTTTTTCAAGTTTCTTCCTTAAAGAGTTTTCATTTTAAACTTGAGATATGGATCAAATCCAAAGCCCAAATCAATTCAAATCAGAATTACATTCCACACACGTCAAATTGATGAGCTCATGTGGTGTGAAAGAGTCAAAACACGTGTGCATGAGTAAGGGATTCATTTTTGGGCATTTCTTCAAATCTCACTAAACAGCCAACATGAGCCTGCATGGAGTGTCATTACCCATCATATATAAGTTCTTTGATCTGCCATAATGCTCAGAGGAGCTAGTTTGCATTAAAGGAGAGAAGAGAGAATTCAAATTTTCCAAACATTCTTCATCTTCGAATCTGAGTTTTCACCTCAAATCAACTGAAATTGAAGCTTGCATTCTCTTCCTGGGAGCAATTGGAGTGTGTTTGAAGTAAGAAAGTAGAGCTTGCATGCACCTGAAGAACCAACAGAGTTGCTCCGTTCAGTAAGCTTGTCATCCATTTTTCTCTCATTCTAGGCACATGTTTAAGCTCATGTTGGTTGCATATGAAGACCTACGATCCATGGGCAATGTTTGCATCATTATTGCTCTTGTTTGATCACATTTTCAGATGACACATTCAAACTCCAATCCTTTGATTCTCTCTGATTTGGAACTATTTTATTGTTTGGATTATGGATTTGAGATCTTTGTTGTTTAAGCTTTCGAATGGTACCAATTTTGTGCATGTTTGTTGAGATATGTGAACTGAGCTCCGACGGTGTGGCCGAAGAAGACGACCGGAGCCCTAGCTCCAGCGTCTGGTTCATTCTTAGATCTAAGCTGAGTTGGCCTGGGCTGACTTATTGACTTGCATGCGTGGTGGTGTGCGATTCGTTTGACCATGAGCATGTGGCACGCTGACTCCACATCAGATTAATGAAATGGTGCATTTCATTAATCTGGCTCAGCTTTGGTCTTTAGGCTTAGCTTCTTTGCTATCCACGACCCCTGTTTCTGAGCCCATTTCCCTTTTGAACGTGATTCAGTTCATCCTTGTTTTCATTTTGACACCTCCCATGGTTTGCTCTTATTTTATTTTCATTTTCTTTTCTGTTTTGATTTTCAATTATTAAAAATATCTCCAATTGTCAAAAAATTCAATAAAAAATATTTTCAATCATTTCAAAACCTTAATTAATTTTTCATATTTTTTATTTTTGATTTTGTTTTATTTTTCAATTTTATTTCAATTTTGTAATTGAAGGTGTTTTTAATGTTGCCTTTGCTTAATCATATACATTTGAACTACCAATTCACATCACCTGTGAATGATGTTTCTTCTCCATTTAGAGGATGGATTGAGGTAACTTTGAGGCTGATTTTGGTTCATGTTTGATCATTTTATGTTTGACTTTGATGTGAATTTTCTTGACCCTAGATCAATACTCAAAAAGGTGGAGCACCCTTGTTAATCAATTTATTTGGTGATGCCTAAGATTGAGTTTGGCTTTGAAACTTTGGCTTCTGTTTGCCATTGGGTTTGATTACTTTATGCATTTTATTTGGAATTTATTGAACATTTCTTCTATTTTTGATGAAGCTTGCAAGTCAAGTCATCTTAGATGAAGTTCATACAAACTAGTTTGACCTAGTTCCTTTGGGAAATGACTTTGATGGATCCCATATGCACCCTATGAGTCTTGATACTCATTTTTTTACATGATTAAGGTGTTGGGCTTGCCTTTTTAGGTCATACACTTGTGTAACTTGTGTTACAAGTTACTTGGAGGTTAGGGCATTCCACTTGATCTTAAATGTTGAATATGGATTGAACTTTGGTTCTTCCTCTTGTCTTGACTTGTTTCTTGCTTATGCTTTGTTTTCCATTTTGATTTGAACTCTTTCTCTTTTGGTTTCACTTCTGTCCCTTGGGTTTTGATCATCATTTAAGACAATTTGGTATTCATGTTCATACTTTGAGTTTGTCTTGAATGATGGATCACTTTTAGCACTTGTTTGCTCTTTTCTTTTGCATGATCAATATGTTATGTTTGGTTGAGATATTTCTTTCATGTGCTTACTGCCCAAGCTTCTTTCTCCCATCTACATTTTGATCATGGTCTTTGCTTGTGCATTGTGCTTATCTTTTGGTGTAAGTGATTGATGCATGAATGTTTGTAGGAGTTGTAACTTTTCCCATTTCATCTCACTTTTTTCTTTGACTTGTTCAAGTCATTTTTCCTTATTCATTTGTTTGTGTTTCATCATTTGAGTCTTGCATATCATGTTTACTTTGTCCTTGACTTGTTTAAGTCAACTTCTTCTCCTCTTTCATTCTATTTGTGATTGAATTATCTGTTGCTTACTTGGTCCTTTTGCCATGATCCATTAGGATTCCTAGTCCCTCTGTTTAAGATGGGAGTAGGAGAGACATTAGGTGTTCAATCCTTTATATGATAATATTAGGATAGATTATTCCCCCCTTAATCCCAACATTAGGAGCATCTTGCATGACAACATTAGGGTTGATTAGTTTCCCCTTAGAGTTTGTGTCTTTCTCTTCTCATCTCATAATCTCTTAAGACACCTAATAAAGGATAATAAGTGTTGTACGCTACGAGCCTTAAGTACTTGAGGAATGATAGTTGGGGGGCCTCCTCTCAATCTGTCTAGAGTGTTTAGTGTATGCCCTTTGGGCGATATGCGACGGATTCGCTCTCAAGTCATAGTCTTTAGTGCAACATGAGTTACAAATCTTAACTCAATTCACTTCTTCATAAAAAAACACAAAAAAAAACATAAAATCTTTTTATCCTTCGGGATTGTTTGGAAAATCATTTTCAGAAATAGTGTGTTAAGTCTTGGTTTTACCGCAAATAGGCATTGTCCCTAACTGCTGGAACCACCATTTAACCCTACTCAGTTAAAACACTTGAACCAACCTGTGGTCGTGTTAGCCCAAACTACGTTTGCTCTGATTTCTCATACCAGATGAGGATATGTAGGCACAAGACGATGATGTCTTGGCGATAAACCTTCCCGCCTTCACCTGTAGTTTTCCGAACTACGTTGACTCTGACTTTCCCATTGCACGAGGGAGTATATAAGCATAGAGCGGTGATGCTCTATCGAGTCTCTTTTCTTTTTGTTTTGTCCCTGTGAGCCAACCTTTGATAGATTAACACCCTTTTTGATAGACAACAAGCATGGATTCCGTTGTGTGCAATGGACGTGAGGGGTGCTCATGCCTTTCCCTTGCGTAACCCACTCCCGAACCCAAGATTTGGTTGCGATGACCTGTCTTTTCCCCTTTTCGTAGGTTTTCTCTTATCGTTTCCTTCCCTCTCTTTGGGATAAATAACGAATAGAGGCGACTCTTCTGTCTTTGTCGGTCCCTATTCGCAGCGACGCGACACTTTTCATAATATTTAAAATAAATTCAACAATTAGATTGAACATTACAAGATATTAGGGTTGCCTTAATCATCAATTGCTTCCACTCATGAAAACCTTCAGTTTCCCCAATCCTTGATCGCTACAATCATGATCGTGAAATTCTTTTTCTGTCCAAAGGTCCCTTTTTCCTTCTCAAAACATGTCTTAAGTAGTCCCAGTTCCAACACAACAATAAGAAAACACCCAAAATACCCTTAGGAATCAGAAAGGTCAAAAATCCAAGAAAATTAGAAGATGAGGCGCTTTAGCCAACACGGGCCGTGTCAGTTGATACCGGCAGCCGTGTTGGCTCACTGTCTATCTGAAATCAACTTTTTTTTTACCCCAGGCATGCTGGCACGGTCGTGTTAACTAACACGGGCAGCCGTGTCAGCCCCCTGGAATCTCCCTTTCTGTTTCAGGCATGCTGACACAGGCAGCCGTGTCAGCCCTCTGGTTCACTTTAAAATCTCTTCCGAATTCATGCTATTTTCCCCAGGTTTTGCTCTGATTCTTCTTGATTGCTTACCTGAACCTAGAAAAATGGAAATACCAAACCGACGCGTAAAATGCAATAAAAACGAATAAAATGCGACTAAATATATATAATGATTAACTAAAACTAATGGTAAAATATCGTATAAAAACCATTGATCAAAGGCTCACTGTGCATCCCCAATCGGGGTTGAGAAGCGTAGTAGAAAATTTCAACCTCCAGAAACACAATTTCATCCCCAAATACTTTCATTTTTACATCCCTAAGCATAAATAAAACATGGATTACACAAAATATACATGTAGAACAACAAGAACATCATATATCAACATCAATGTTTATGATCATATCATAACCACACAAACCCTAAATCCCCTTTCATGATAACTTTCCCCCCAAAAAAACTAACTAGAACCCATGTCTAAGTGCTGAAGATGATGGAGAAATTGAGATGAATTGGCGAAGATGATGATGATACAAGATTTAGATTCCACTTCCAAGGTTCTTCCCCTTTTATTCTCTTATTCTCCTTTTATTTCTCTCATCTCTTCTCTTATTTTCCTCTTCTTTCTCTCTTCTGTTCTCTTCTTTCTCTTTATTCTCCTCTTTCTCTCTTCTCTTCTCTTATTTTTATTATGTAAAATACCTTTTTTGGTACCTTAACTATACCCTTGGGTTCAGATTTACCCCTTAATTTTTTTTTGTATCAGAATGGTCCCTTAACTCTTTAAATGGTGTCACGTTAGTCCTTTATGTCTAATTAGCAACGGAAAAATTCAAAAATTGGTTGCTAAATTCGTTGCAAATTAGACAAAAAGGGATTAACATGACACATTTTAAAGAGTTAAGAGATTAATCTGACACAAAAAAAAATTAAAGGATCAATATGAACCCAAGGATATTGTTAAGGGACCAAAAAGGATATTTTTCCTTTTTATTACTCTCTTACTAACCAAACAAAATGAGTGGTTGAAAAGAAAAGGGAAAGGAAGAAAATATATTAAGGATATTTTTATCTTTTAGAGAGAAATTGACAAATTATTAATGTTTCCAAAATGTTCCTCCTTTTACAAATTAGTCAAGGTCAACCATACTAAGTAAGAATTAAGTTCATATGAGTTCAGTAATTATTATATTTTCCCTAACTAATAACAAGTGATAACTAATAGAGTAACTAGGAACTCAATATATCCCAACTGACAACTAATAGAGCACTTAGGAGGATATGGGATATTACAAATTAAGTAAGCAACATAACAAATTATACTTCAAAACTTTTGTAACTTTTGATTTACTTTAAATGTTCTTTAGCTTTTGATACTTTTGCATCAATCTCTAGAAACTTCTCTATTTTTTATTTACTTCAATCTTTCTTCTTCATTTGATGATGTATATGATAGATAATATTATTCATTTATCATCATTAGAGCCTCTTAAAAATTTTAAACACATAAAGCCACACCATTTTATTTCCTATTAACCCTAATTATATTTTGATGGTCAATATTATTTACTCGAACATGAGGTACATTAGGTATTTCTTAAGGAATGTCATTATAACACCCTTGTTGGGTGCAACAACTACACCGACTATTGGAACCATATTTATATCCAATGCTTGATATACAATTTTTGTATTATTTATCCTTGAATTAAACATGGTGAAAATATGGTTTAAAAATATTCATCATTATATGAATACAATCATTCATTTGTTTACTAAGGAACTGTAATATGGTATTGGTAATTAGATAATGTGTTTGATTCCTGTATGAAAGAAACTAGCATGTCAAGTTCCTAACTTTTCTATTCTTTTTTCGTAGGAGTATTAGGATACAATAACTTTTTCATTAGAACTTCTCCCTCATACTCCTTTCCTTTTTCACTTTTTTTCAACTTCTCCTCTTTCAACTTCTTTTCTACACCCTTCTTTTCAACTACCTCCTTATCATTATTTTTTTCAACTGCTTCCACTATTTCATCCTCCTTTTCAACTACAACATTTTATTCAACTCCCACACCAATTGTTCTCCCACTCATTGTAAAGATGACTTTGCAAGATTCCTTCGGATTCACTTGAGTATTAGCTAAAATAGTTTCTTAATTGCTTGGAAAATTGTCCAACTTGAGTCTCAAGGTTCCAAATTGCCGCATCCGTTGTCTTTTGAGTTGAGATAGACATTTGCATGAATTGGTTAAAAGTTTCTTCAATCTTTGAGCTTCCGCCTGAGTTTTGTGGAGGTTGCTTGTAATTTTGATACGGTTGACGGTTAGAAGAACTCGGCTCTTGCCTCCACCCTTGTTGGTAACCTTGGCTATCACCTCTCGGTTGGTAGCCTTGGTTATTTCTTTGATATGGTGGTCTTGGTTGATAGCCTTGATTTTAATTTCCCGCATAGTTGGCTTCTTAAATGATCGGTGGAAAATAGCCGGTAGGATGATCACCTTTACATAATTCACAACTTGCAATTTGTTTAGCTTTGTTGAGAACTTCTTGCATCTCTTTGATTTGTTGTGGAAGTTTTGACATTTGCTTTGTCAACAGCTCCACTTGTTGCGAGAGTAATTTATTTTTAGCAAGAATCAAATCATTCATTCTCAACTCGACAATTCCCGATTTTCTTTGCAAAGTACCACGGTTGTGTTGACCTTGATGATCATTTAGTGTCATCCTATCAATGATGGACGCTGCATCTGTCGCGCTCTTTAATATTTGAGAACCACCCGCCGTAGCATCCAAAAGATTTTTATGAACGGGTTGAAGTCCGTTGCAAAAAATGTGCACTTGAGTCAAATCATCAAAAACATGGCCTTGCACTTTATCAGCATATATTTGAATCTCTCACAAGCTTCTTGAGAGATTCACTTCCTCCTTGCGCAAACACCGAAATTGAGGTCTTGGCCTCCATAAATCTTGATTGAGGGAAGAATTGTTTAAGAAACTTCTCCTCCAAAACATTCCAATCCGTCATCACAAGAGCATATTGGTCAAGATATCATTCCTTTGCCTTCCTAATTAACGTATACAAGAATAGTCTCTTAAACAGGGATTCCTCTTCAACTTTCAGCGCTCCAGTTGCACTTCCTATCTCATAGAACTTTGTGAGATGAGTAAACGAGTCCTCATGGTCCATTTCTGCAAAGGGATTTGCATATAAAAGAGCTAGGATTCTCATCTTTAACTTAGAATGCCTCTCGTTGTGGGAGTTACGCACAAACTGAGTGTTGAGTCTTGGACTGTTAACACATGGGATTGAAGGAGTAGGTGGTAATGGTGATGGATCTGCCATGTTTGGCATAACAATGGGTGTAGAAGAAGAAGTTTCTCTGTGCTCTCGTCTTTCTTTGGCAAGTTTCCTCCTCCGCCTAGTTCTTCTATTGAGTTTACGAGCGGTTCTTTCAATCTTAAGATCAAAATGAAGTTGGTATGTGTAGCACCCTAATTTTTGACTTTAAGATCCCACCTCCTGGTGCATTTTTTTCGCATATCATTTAGGCCATCTTTCGTTTTAGCTAACCACTTTAACCGTTTTGTTGGTTGTGCTTTGAGACAGGCCTGCTGCTGGAAGTTCAAGAAGTCATGAAGGTTCTGTGTGTACTCTATCTCTTACAAGATGTGGAGAAAATATACACCCTCATTTTCGTGGTCTCTTAATCAATGCAAAGCCATCTCCCTCAAATTTTCTCAGATAATTCCCAAAGAGAACTAAGGGTCTTTTGATTTGAGAACTGGTGGAATTTTTATGTTTAAAGAGAATCTATGCAGATTTCCCTTCAGTTTGGGTTTGACCAATTACTTATGAATGAGAGGACTACCAACAGTCAAATGAAAGAGTCTGGGTTAGTAACTTTCTGAGCCGTTTACTCAAAACGTTGAATATGGACAATCAATGGGAACTCGAGTTTAGAAAAACAACTTCAAATTGGGACGCATGATCTAATTCTTCGCAAATATACATTGAACTTGCCACAGATTCAATTTTGAGTTTTATATTCAAATTGCAACTCCAAAGAGATCTCATATTTGAATTCCAAGTGAAATTATGCCATATAATTGTTAAGAGTTTTTTCAGAAGGATCTTTTGGCATTCCATTAAGTGTAAGACTCATATGCTTTCATAAGGAGCTAAATTTTAGAAATTGTAGAACTCAGGTTAAAATGAAGAAATTAAAAGTTTGATTGAGCACAAAAGGCAATTTCAAGATTAATGTTCAAATTCAAATTTGTTTCATTATTTTATGTTCCTGACGAGTTTACAAATGCAAGAGTTTCTTAAAAAAAAGTACAGGTTACAAGTTTCATCTCAAACAATGTTACAATTGTTGTTTAAAGTCCTACGTCTTGGAAATTTCTAAGTAAGGGGAAAATCATATTGCTTTCCTCCTAATCAGCTCCCAGCAAACTATACTCCTTTGAATCCCTAAAAAACCTGCAAACACCAGGAACAAGCAATAAAACAATCATAAACAAGAAGAAAAATGAAATTTTTAAGCCCTCAGATACAAGATCATCATAGGGTTTCTTTTAATCCAGAAGGGAAACAATGATTTGCTACCATACTTCCATCTCCAAGCAGAACCACAAAGCAATTTCGGTCAAGCCAAACAAAGAAAGTTAGAAAAACAGTTCAGTTCCAAAATCATCATCACAAAAATATTAAATCCTTTCACGACACATCCATACCAGACAATATCTAAAATTAAGGGTATCTTGAGGAAAAAAAGAAGAAAAGAAACATCTTGAATTGTCAGCAGCACGAAAAATGACCTAAATGGATTAAGGGCATCAACAATGTTCCAAACATAACGAGATCACCATCACCAGACAAAAGTCATAACAAATCGAACAACCTTACCAACTTCCCAAAAATGGCTTAGATTTAGTCACAAGTCATCATCAAGAACCAAGAACGAAAATGGAAACTCCCAAACACGGTTCAAGACTTTCCAAAACAGCCCCATCACACGAAAATAAAATTTAAACAGTTGTATCAACCTTTCCATAAACGAAAATGGAAACAACACCATCATTAGTCGGAACGAAAATGGAAGGTCATAAACATGTCGCCAACAAAATCAAATGAAAAAGGAAAGCCATTAAAATCCCTCTTCAAAGCATTTTAAAATCCGACTATAAAAGAAGAAGAAGAAGCATCACAATAGGGGGCTCATAAAGTTTTCATCATAGCCCAGAAATCCACCATACCCACAACCGAAAATCTCAGTGAACCATCACGAACCATAAACAACAAACAAATCGAAAACCATCGTCAACGAAAAACCACAAAACCCTAGTATTCACAAACCATTCACGAAAGAGATCTCAGAAAAGAAAACCATCACTGTTGTACCCCAAAATTTACCCTCCCATATTCAATACAATGTGTCCCAAGAGGTTACTTAATAGTCACAAGATTCGCAATTGGTCAAAAAGGTTTCTTCAAAGTCTCCTCCTGAACAATGGATCTTAGAACTAGGGCTTTGAGTCTCCCCGAGCAAAATGGACTTCTAAAACTTAAAATGGACTTCATAACATCCCACATACTTCAAAGAATCCCCATGTCAAGTTTCAGAGCTTTCCTCACAAGTTTGGCCAGTCAGATGCTCAGATACCTGAAAATCAATTAACTTGGTCAAAAAGTCAACTGAGGACAACTGTGGTCAACTCAAAGTCAAACTTCAAGATTTTTGTTCAACATCAAGATTACGAGGTTAAATTCATCATTTAATCAAGGGTCGATCATGATTCATCAGGGAAACCTCAGATCATCAAGAATCGGGAGTTGCTAAATTAGGGTTTTGTGTAGGAAAAGTTAACTGAACTTTGACCAGCCATAACTTTCACATGTTTCATCAAACATTTCCCATCCAAATCTCATTTTGAAGGAAGTTTAATTCTCAACAACTTTGTGTCTCACAAGCCAAGCCTAAAAATGCTTCATTTGAAAGATATGAGCCAAGATATTATAGGTCCTTTTGAAAGTCAACAAAAAGTCAACTGTTTCCAAAGCTCATAATTTGAAAATGGTAAAACATATGGACATGGGTACAAAAGGGTTGATTATAGGATACCCTAATATTTCTAAAAAAGTCTTAGAACACCTCCATAGCCTTAAAATTGAGGAAGTTATGCATTGTCAAAGTTGGTAATTTTTCAAGGGGTGTATGAAGTAAAAAGGGCCATAACTCCAATTCTTTCCAAATGGGCCCATAAAATTGCAACCCAAACTTGAAGATAAAGTCATTCACGACCTAATGACCATATTTTCTGATTTTTATCATTTATTTTATATTATTTTTTATTTTTATCATTTAAAATCATTTTTAATTAAAATAAATTATAAAAAATCAAAGATTTGATTTAAGATTTATTTTGGGATCAAATATATGGTATTCAAAGTGATTGAAGTCATCCAAATTCGTTCAAGACCAGTATGGTATGATTTAATTTGATTTTTTTTGACAATTATGATAATTGGCTCCTTCATCTTCAAGCAACCCATAAACTCCAACCAAGGCCCAATTATTTACCCTAATTTACACTACTTTATATACACAACAAAGTCAGAATGAAAAGGAGGAGAGAAAAAACTTTTGGAAGCCATAAGAACCATAGAAAAATCTTAAAACAACTTTGCAATAAGATTCAATTAGCTCTACAAGTCCATTCACATTCCTCAAGATCCTAGGAACCTATCCCACAAAGACTTGAAGGTTGAGACCTCACGAAGTGCATCCCATGAACATTCCGCCTCTCATTCTTCTTTTTTTTGCTTTCTAATCTTTGATTTCATTGCACTTTATCATATTTTCGGTTCATAATGATCTTCATAATCATGTTTAGGTTTGTTTTGATAATTTGTTTGCAAGATATGATGCAGTTTTCAAGAAGTGTCATGGTTAAGGCATAAGCTTTTCAAGAGTCAAAACTCTTCGTACAGACATTTTCAGGTCTTCCCCCATTTATTTTTAGTGAATTTTTTCCTTTTTTATTTATTTATGTTTTATAGTTATTATTATTAAAACATTATTATTAATTTAACTAACCATTAATCCTTACTAACTGCTCACTAATTATTTTTCTTAAAATAAATTTTATAATATAATTTTATATATTTTTTTCTCTCACATAACTTTTTTTTTAATTTATTAATTAAAATTGTAAATGAATATAACTAGGTTTAGATTAATTTAAAAATCCTAATTTTTAACTAACCCTAATTAGACCCCAATTTTCTAAATTTGATCTTTTTTTTAAAACAATTAATTTTCTAATTTAATTTATTTCCATTGCTTTATTTATATTATTTAGAGTATTGTATAGGATTTTCCTTATCTAATTTATTTTTTCGCACCGATTATTCTGTAATTGCCCCGAAGCCGTGTAATAGTTTAGGACTTTATTTCTTGTTTTTTTTATTATTTCCGTAAATATTTAATTGCTTGGTTAGTAATCTAGGGCGTGAAAAGATCTAATTGAATAAACTGGACTTAGAGAATCAATAATAAAAGAAATATCTGAAAATAATCACTCACACACGTAAGTCGATCGTTCTACGATCGCCATCTACACCTCCTAGGGTTACCCCTCTTAGTCGCCTTAATATGGGCAAGTCCCTCAAATGTAGGGGTGTCTTAAGCGATGTCCCTGCAAACAGATAAATCATCAAGTCCCTTTAAAGTTAAAAGGATCATAGTCCCTTCGAAGTTGCCTACGGAATAAATGATCTTGTCCCTCGAAATGATGATAGTCCCTTCGAATTACTAAGACACCCCTACATGTTGCCTTCTTTGACCATACGATGACCCTACGCCCGTCCCTTAACATCCAAGGTAAAGACTACTTACTCACTAATAGTAAGGACAATCTTACCCATAAAGGAAATAAATAACAAGAAAGACCTTACAAACTTATGGTAGGTAGCACTTAAATACTTGCTCACTTTTTTCAAAAAAATATTCTTTACACCCTACTTTCAAAATATTTCCAAACTCAAGGCTTTGTATACATCCATACGAGGATCACTACAAAGAACTTCTGAAAATCTTTTCTAAATATACACTTCACATTACTTTTCAAACAAACAAGTGAGCTAAGTAACTAAGATCCCATGGATAACCATGGATATAAAGGGTGTTAACACCTTCCCTTTATATAACCTACCCCCCGAACTCAAAATCTTTTCTAAAAGGTTTTTCCTATTCTTTTATAGCCTTTCCTATTGGATAAAATAAAAGTCGATGGCGACTCTTGCTATCCGCACATGTTTTTGTCAAACAAAAACACCAAGTCAGTTCTCCCACCGTGTTACAGAACTAGCGACTCTGCTGGGGAGTACTTGGTAAAAGAGGGGTTCCCTTAGGAATTAGATCACTTATTTGTTTGTCTTGCTTGCTTTACTTACTTGTTGGGCTTTTGTGTGAAAGATCCTAACCCGGATCTAGTGTACCTTAGGTAAGTAGCAATAGACCAAGGAAATTGTACGGCGTATACCGATAAGGTTGATCTGGTGGCTACAGTTAGTGTGACTTCTTGGTGGGTACTTATGTTCCTTAAGTCAGTTGAGGATAATATGAGGCTATCATATGTTGTCATTAACACTAACTAACTTTTAGAACCCTAATTGACCTATCTTGGCCTTTAGAAAGTAGTGAGATAACCGACTTTGGTGAAGACTGAAGTTGGTTGATACTCGATACTACACTCATTGAGATTCTAATCTAAGGGAGTTTTGGTTGGCAAGTCAGTTGCCTACTGAACAACAACCTTTGAGAAGAATCAATGATATTGAGATCTCGTAGAACCCGGTTACTATTTCTAGGACAGGATGAACCAACTAAACTTCGGTGGGAGGGTACTTACCTTTAAACCTCATGCAAGCCTTTAAACCTAGGGTTGTTATGTGAATTGCTTGTGTGTGCCACATGTTCGTGTTTGGACATAACATCATGACATCATAAGCATAGCATTCTCACTAACCATTTCAAGGACCAAAGGATTTATTTTTGTTCTTTGTTACAGGTTATGGCTTCCGCTCGTAGGAACACTATCCGAGTCAACTTTGTAAGGATACCTCCCAAGCTTAAGGAATTGGTCTCTAAAGTTTCTGAAAGCTCTCAATTCATCAAGAAGCATGGTAACCTACTTGACTTGGTTACTTCAGGGTTTGATGAAGATATGATGAGTGTTCTGTTCCAGTTCTTTGATCCTAAACATCATTGCTTCACATTTCCCGATTATCAGCTGGTGCCCACAATGGAAGAATTCTCCAAATTACTTGGTGTGCCTATCCTTGATCAGAAACCTTTCACAGGCTTAGGGAAAAAGCCTAAACCTGAAGTCATTGCTGCAGCCCTACATCTAAGGAAGTCAGACATTATATTGGAAACGAGAAGTGGAACTAAGGGTATTCTTGCTAAGGTATTGATGGAGAAAGCCCAAATATTCCTGGATGCTATAAGTTATGATGCCTTTGAGGAGATCTTAACCTTATTGATTTATGGTTTAATGTTGTTCCCTAATCCAGACCAGTTCATAGATGTACACACCATCAACATATTTCTGACTCACAATCCAGTGCCTACTTTTCTTGGAGATATATTACACTCTCTTCATACTCGTACCACGAAGGCGAGAGGAGCTCTGACGTGTTTCATCCCTCTACTATCAAGGTGGTTTATTTCACACCTTCCTCGATCTGTGAGGAAGAATGTGCAAGGTTGGAGGTGGTATAAAAGAATAATGTCACTTTCTCATTCAGACATTCATTGGTGTTCCAGATCTATGGAGAATGTCACTATCATTGACCATTGCGGAGAGTTCCCTAATGTGCCACTCCTTGTTATAAGAGGAGGCATTACCTACAATCATTCTCTAGCACTACGTCAGTTTGGTTACGCTCGGAGTAATGGTCCTCCTGACATGCTTATTCAGGGCATTGTGTTTGATTACGACAGCGATCTTCAAGATTACCATCAAAGGATTATACGAGCTTGGAGCATGGTGAATAAGATCAACAGCAATACTTTGGAACCAAAGCACTCCATTCCTATGGAACCTTATCTCAGATGGTGCGGTCTCGTGCTCAGACTCTTATGATGCCATACCCTGTTGTCCTACCAATAACTGTGGAGCCTGTTGCTGAAGGAGATGTTTCTTATACTATTCTTCATTCGGACATGCCTACAGATCTGGAAGAGTTGCCGAAGTCTTAGGTTCAACTGAAGGAGGAAAAAGATGCCTTTGCGACTCAGTTTCATGCTTACAAAGACAAGGTGTTGGAGCTAACAAAGCAACTTCACGAGGAGCGGAATCTCAATACCTATCTCAACCCAAAGAGAAAGCGTCTATGGGAGACTTGAATCTCATATGCTTTATTTTCTTTATAATTTCTATGTTCCTTCATCTGTAAGCCCAAGGGGCAATACTATTTTATGTTTACTAATAAAAATTTTATTTCTGCCTGTTTTCAACAAATTTAAATCCTGCGGTCTTTGAAAACATTGCATATGCATCTTCATACCATATTATTGCATAACAGGTTTCCGTTACGGGTTTCTCATCTTCTCGCTGTTTATTTCAGCAGAAATGGCTCCCGATCAAACTATCCAAGAACTTCAAGCTCAGCATGCTCAGTTTCAAGAGATAATCCTGAACTTGACCAAGGGACAAAAAGAATCTAATGTTGTTTATGGTCAACAGGGTCATAATAAGAATAGCCGAAATCAATCTGTTGGGGCAGTTCTGATCTCCAACCCTGCACCTACACAACAGAATCAGCAACCAAATAATCAGCCTAAGCAAGGTGCACCCAAGAGAGTGTTTACAAAGCTCAACATGTCATTGGCTCAAGCATTGCAACACATGCTGAAAGGGGAGCTGATTACTGTGAGGTATCCTCCTACTAACCTCAATAATTCCTCTCCTCGTTACAATCCCAATGTAAGGTGTGCATATCACTCAAACTGCCCCGGGCATGATACTAATAACTGTTGGGCGTTGAAGAATAAGATTCAGAATATGATTGATGTTGGAGAAATTGAGTTTGACCCTCCTGAGACTCCTAATGTGATTACTGCTCCTATGCCTAAGCATAAGAAGACTGTTAATGCTGTTGATGATAGTTCTTATGTTTCTATGGTGACTGATCTGACTACTCCTCTCATGATTGTTAAGAAGAAGCTGCTGCAAGCCGGTTTATTTCCGGGTTGCAATGAAGACTGTTGTTACTATATCTACCAATCCAAAGGTTGCTGGCAGCTGAAAGAAGGTATTCAACGTTTGATGGGCAGTCGCACAATATTGTTTGAGAAGAATCCCTCTGTAGAAAGCTTGTGTGAAGGTTTTTCTCAAGATTTAAAGATTGAAGACGTTCCCATGGTTACTAAAATTCTTGTGAGGATTACTACTAAGGGTCTTGTAAAGACTACTGCTGAAGGTCCTGTGAAGATTACTACTGAGCCAACGGTGGCTCCCTTGATTATTACTACTCCTGGTCCAATTCCTTATTCTTCCGACAAAGCTATTCCCTGGAACTATGGTGTTGATGTTTATATCCATGGTGTTAAGTAAGAACCTTTGACTGATATACTTACTGAAGATGTTAATCCGGACATCGATAATATTGTTGGGACTAGTAAGGTGACTAGAAGTGGAAGGATTTTATCTCCTGAGAATATCTCAAAGAATGCTGCAACTCCAGTTCATATCTCCTCCTCTGGGCCAAGTACTGAAGCTCGAGGCAAAGCACCTGTGAGTAAGCCTGGCCAAGTTGAAACAACAGCTGTTGAAGATCTCTCTAAGCCGATGGAGGAAGTTCTAAAGATCATCCGCAAGAGTGATTATGATATTGTTGAACAATTGGGGCATACTCCCTCCAAAATTTCTATGTTGTCTCTACTACTGTGTTCTGAAGCCCATACTAAGGCTTTGGTGAAGTTTCTAAAGTCTGCTCATGTACCACATGAGATCTCTGTGGAACAGTTTGAGAATTGTGTTTCTAATCTAACGATTGATAATGGCTTAGGCTTTTCTGATGCTGATTTAACTCCCGCTAAGAGAAACCATAACAGAGCTCTGCATATCTCCACTGAGTGTAGGGGCACTACTTTGTCTCATGTGCTGGTGGACAATGGTTCCTCGTTGAATGTGTTACCAAAGGCTGTTCTCGATAAGCTCAACTCTAAAGATGTTGTACTAAGACCTAACAATGTGGTGGTGAGGGCCTTTGATGGTTCAAGAAGAATGGTACATGGAGAAGTCAACCTTCCTATCAAAGTAGGATCTCAAGTTTTTGATTCCACTTTCTATGTGATGGATATCCGTCCTGCTTATTCTTGCTTGCTTGGGCGCCCCTGGATACATGGGGCAGGTGTTGTGACCTCTACTTTATACCAGAAGTTGAAGTATCCATTGAAGGGTAAGATTGTCATTGTCTATGGTGAAGATGAGTATATGGTCAGTCACGTGAATAATTTCAGGTATGTAGAAATGGAGGGTGAATTTGTTGAAACTCCTTACCAGACCTTTGAAGTGGTTTTTCAGAATGTTCCTGCTGTTAAGAAAGTTCCTGTTGTTACCCGAAAACCTCCTACCATGGCCTCTCTGAAGGATGCTAGAGTTGTAGTTGAAGAAGGTGGTATTACTATTTGGGGTCAGCTTCCAGACATCCCTTACAAGTCTGACAAGTTTGGTTTAGGTTTTACTGTAGAGGCTCAGAAGGCTGTTCGTCGTGTTTGTGTTGTTCGTATTACTAATCAAGGAATCCAGAGAGATAATGTCAATGTTGTGGAAGACTCTAATGAAGACTGCAACTTGGACGATTGGATATTTCCCACCGTTGGAAATGGACTCAACAATTGGAAGGCTGAAGATTTCATTCCTATCTCCTTTAGTCAGGAGTAGTTGTTGTTTTTTGTCTTTCTTTATTTTGGCCTTGTAACTTTGAACAATTTAAAAACTTTTAAGTCTTGTGCCTTGCCCGTGGCACAATGGTATGCTTGTTAAGGGTTGTCATTTCATTTGCATATCTTCATTAATAAAATCATTGGACGTTTTGCTTTCGTAAATGTTGCGCTCACTGTCTTTCTTTTTATTTTATTTTAAAAAAAAAAACTATGTGTTCTTACACACACCCACGTAACTAAAATGCAGATCCTCATCCACTCCGGATCCTATTGATAAAAGTTCTGTTATTGCTAATTATGACTTAGAAAATCCGATCTACCATGCCGAGGATGGAAATGAGGAAGATTGTGAACTGCTTGCTGAACTTGCTAGGCTGCTACGGCAAGAAGAGAAAGTTATACAACCGCATGAAGAACCAATCGAAGTTGTGAATCTAGGAACTGAGGAAGACAGAAAAGAGGTCAAGATAGGAGCTGAATTAGAAGACAGTGCTAAGAACAGGTTAGTTCAAATGCTACGCGATTATGTGGAGATCTTTGCTTGGTCTTATGAAGATATGCCAGGGATGGATACAGATATTGTGGTTCACCGTCTACCGATGAAGGAATATTGTCACCCAATAAAGCAGAAAGTTCGTCGTATGCGCCCAAATATGTTAGAAAAGATTAAAGCTGAAGTAATGAAACAATTTGAGGCAGGATTCCTAGCTGTCACTTCTTATCCTCAATGGGTTGCTAATGTGGTACCAGTACCGAAGAAGGATGGAAAAGTTCGTATGTGCGTGGATTACAGGGATCTGAACAAAGCCAACCCTAAAGATGATTTTCCGCTTCCACACATTAATGTTTTGGTAGATAACACTGCTTAACATAAGGTATTCTCTTTTATGGATGGTTTCTCTGGTTACAATCAGATTAAGATGGCACCCAAAGATATGGAGAAGACTACATTCGTCACACAATGGGGCACCTTTTGTTACAAGGTAATGCCATTTGGTTTGAAGAATGTTGGGGAAACTTATCAGCATGCTATGGTATCCTTGTTCCATGATATGATTCATCATGAGATAGAGGTATATGTTGATGACATGATAGCCAGGTCCCAGACTGAAGAAGAACACCTTGACCACCGGCACAAGTTATTTAAGAGGTTGAAGAAATACAAGTTGAGATTGAATCCAAACAAATGTACCTTTGGAGTTAGATCTGGTAAACTCTTGGGTTTCATGGTCAGTGGTAGAGGTATTGAAGTTGACCCCGCGAAGGTAAAAGCTATACAAGATATGCCCGCTCCCCGTACTGAGAAGGAAGTCAGAGGTTTCTTGGGACGCCTAAACTACATTGCAAGATTTATTTTCCAATTAACTGCTACTTGTGAACCAGTCTTCAAGTTTCTGAAGAAATATCAAGTAATGGAATGGAACGACGAATGCCAGATAGCTTTTGATGAGATTAAGAAGTATCTCTAAGAACCTCCGATTTTGATGCCACCAGTTGAAGGGAGACCCTTGATTATGTACTTAACAGTGCTAGACAATTCAATGGGGTGTGTTTTAGGCCAGCATGACGAGTCTGGTCGAAAAGAGCAAGCAATATACTACCTTAGCAAAAAGTTTACCTACTGTGAAACAAGATACTCATCGCTCGAGAAAACTTGTTGTGCTTTGGCATGGGCTGCTCGCCGACTAAGACAGTATATGTTGATTCATACCACTTTATTGATTTCAAAGATGGATCCTATCAAGTACATATTTGAGAAACCTGCCCTCTCCAGACGAATAGCAAGATGGCAAATGATTTTGACAGAATACGACATCCAGTATACCACTCAAAAAGAAATTAAAGGAAGTGTGGCAGCTGATCATTTGGCTCATCAACCAGTGGATGACTATCAGACTATGAATTTTGAGTTTCCAGATGAAGATATTATGCTTGTCGCTAAAGAACCTAGACAGTACGATGGACCTGAACAGGAATCCCGATGGACTATGGTTTTTGACGGAGCTTCTAATGCACTTGGTAATGGCGTTGGTGTTGTGATTATCTCTCCTGAAGGTTGTTATACACCGTTTACTGCTAGACATTGTTTTCGTTGTACAAATAATATGGCTGAGTATGAAGTCTGCATCATGGGTATCAAGGCTGCCATTGAGATGAAGATCCCGTTCTTAAGTGTATATGGGGATTCAGCCCTGGTAATTAGTTAGGTTAAAGGAGAATGGGACACAAAACATCAAAATCTCATTCCTTAAAGAGAACACGTGTTGTCTTTGATTCCATATTTTTAAGAGATTACTTTTGAACATATTCCACGAGACGAGAATCAATTGGAAGATGCATTAGCTACCATGGCATCTATGTTTGAGATCAGGGGGGATGATGAAGCTCCTAGAATTACTATTGATCGATTTTCTGAACCTGCATACTGTTGTCGCTACTGCGAAAATCGGCGCCGGCTGACAGAAGAGTCGCCACCGTGCATTATTTATCCCAACTGAGGGAAAGGGAACGCTCGAAGTAAACCTCGCAAAAAAACAGGAAAGGTATGGTCATCGCAACCAAAACCTGGATTTGGGAGTCGGTTACGCAAGGGGAAGGTATTAGCACCCCTCACGTCTGTCGTACTCGACGGGATCCACGCTTGGTGTTTATAAGGAAAAGGGTGTGTTTATCTATCTACGCTAATGGTCAGTCTGAAAAGAAAAGAAAAGGACAGGACTCGACAGAACATACGGTGTTCTGGGCCTACGTACTCCCTCGTGCAATGGGAAAGTCAGAGTCAACATAGTTCGACTACCTACGTCTAAACGGGGGGAGGTTGCTCGCCAGGACGTCGCGTCCTGTGCCTACGTACTTCCACACGGCATGGAAGATCAGAGCAAACGTAGTTCGACCAACTATGGCTAAACTGGGCGTTCTCACACAGCAGTGAGAAATTAATCTGGTTTTAAGGGTTCGGGAACCTACAACTACGGTCTGGTCTCAAATGCACTCGGGCAAGAGAAAAGGGATAACAATCAGTCGTCAGCGGGGAAAGTCTCGATCGCACAGCAGCGAGAGAACAAAAGGTTAGTTGTTAGTGTGCTCGCTAGGATATCGCATCCTATGCCTACATATTCTCGTCTGGTACGAGAAATCAGAGCAGCTGTAGTTCGGCTAACTACGACACAAGCTATTCAAGTGCTTCTCTGAAAGGGAAAAGACACCCTAAAACTATGGTTGAAAAGGGGAATCTACCTAATGTTATCATGCCTGGTTGACCCACCTAATGTCTATCATAACCCCTCCGCAGCGGAGAAGTTAGAGCTCCTAAGGGATCATGGCAACAAGACTAAACAACAAACAGGGATCAACTGCGAAGTAAAGAAATACTGGAAACATGCATGAATGAAACAACCAAACAAACAAGGCACAAAGGCCGCAAACCACAGAGGTAAGGGAGCTCAGCTCTACCAAATACCAGCAAGCAAAGCCACTCAATAAAAAGCAAGCAGAAGGAGGTCCACCTCAACTTCTCGTGCACACAAAGCCTACTTCTAAGATGCACCTACCTCAGAAATATCTAGATGAACCCCTAAGTCTAATGCAGCACAGCACCACACAAATCAAACAACACAAAGAGAAGGCTAGCCAGCCTGACAAACCCCTATCCAAAAGCATGAAACTACCCCTGAGCAAGACCCTAATCAAATCTCTAAGCAAAACCCTAATCAAATCTCTAAGCAAAACCCTAATCAAATCTCTAAGCAAAACCCTAATCAAATCTCTAATCAAAACCCTACACACAAGAGAAATCAATCCCAGTCTTCAAGCTTTAGAACAATCTTACCAAAGAAAGGGAGCTAAGCAGACAAACCCATAGTGCCTTCCTCAGGAAAGTACCAGGGGGTTACCACTCAGGAATCATATCCTATGCGGCTCAACAACTGTAAACGGTTTACATTCCTCCTCAGGAGAAACTAAACTCACATGAAGGCTCCGACATCATTGGATACTTAAGAAATCCTAGATGAACTAAGGGAACTAAGTGAACAGGCCCATAGTGCCTTCCTCGGGAAAGTACTAGGAGGCTTCCACTTAGGAATCATATCCCATGTGGCTCGACAACTGTGATCAGTTTACATTCCTCCTCAGGAGAAACTAAACTCACATGAAGGCTCCAACATCATTGGATACTTGAGAAATCCTACCTGAACTAAGGGAACTAAGTGAACAGGCCCATAGTGCCTTCCTCGGGAAAGTACTAGGAGGCTTCCACTTAGGAATCATATCCCATGTGGCTCAACAACTGTGATCAGTTTATATTCCTCCTCAGGAGAAACTAAACTCACATGAAGGCTCCAACATCATTGGATACTTGAGAAAGAGGTGAGAAGAAAGAATGAAAGACATCCATAGTGCCTTCCTCAGGAAAGTACCATAAATTTCCCTCAAACTTCGGGATCTCAAACCTCACAAACAGAGAACAAGCTCCCAGACTAAGACCTCAAACCATGCATCCTTGCAAGCTCCATCAAGACTTCACCTAGCCTCCACCTTCAAGAAGAAACCACAGGCCCTCAAGCCCAAAGAAACTATCTCTGAAGTTCAACCACAGTTGAACTTCAAAGTCAGAAGCCCTCAAGACTTCTCTTATTCTCAAGCTCAAGCCAAAAATAACAGAACACCCTATAAAAATCTATCAAAAATCTAGGGGAAACCTACATGGCTCTATGATCCCAAGATCAAATCTCAAAGCCTAAGTCAACTTCTAAGGCTACTAAACAATCCCTAACATATGAATGGTCAAGGGTTAACCAGCAAGTTATGAGGTCTTTATTCTCTAACCCTAAAACAATATCAATCAATCTCTAAAAAATCCACTAAAATCCTATGGGGAGCATGCATCAGTCTAGTATAACATACTAAAAAAAACCAAAGCAAAAATCAATACCAAGCAAGAGAAATAAAATCAGCAAGGCACACACACCATAAACCAATTATTCCATATCAATTAAAATGCAAAAATGCAAAATAAAAATAAACTGCATGATCCAATTAATTTTTTTGTACTATAAAATTCTACATTGAATCATGAGTCTACAGAAAAAAGAATGGAATTAATTGGACACTCCTACTATTTTTTAGGAATTATTTTCTAACATGATGCAAAACAAAGAAATTAACAAAATAAAGAAAGATAAACACAAACGGGGGGTGCAGCAATAGCAAAATCTCAGTTGTTTATCCACTGGGCCCATACACGGGGGGTGCGCCCAGCAATGGGGCTTAAGCCCATACAAAACTCTCACCATTCCTCTCACGCAGGGGGGGGGGGGGTAACGAGCAATGAAGGGGGGATATCAGCAAAACGAATTTGGGCTTACCACAGCCCAAACCCTAATCCAACTTAACAATCAACAAAACCAACCTTTCTTCCCCAAACTTCTGATCACTGTTCACTACCCCTAACCCTAACACGCTGTTCCCTCCCTCGCGAGCTCTCTCCCAACTCTCTTTGAGAAATTCTCTCAAAGCAAACTCAAACATTCTGAAACCCTAATCAACCTAGATCATCTCCATCAATTAACACTAAAACTCCAAATCTTGAAACGAGAAACCCTAAAACCATAGCAATGAATGAACGGTAATGGAAGTGGTGAAAAGGAAAACGAACCTGAGACGATGAAGTTTCTGGGGTTTCTTGAAGGTTCGCTTGAAGAAGTATGAAGAAAGGATGAAAACTTCTTGAAGATTACTGGGAAAAGCGAAGAACACACTCAAAGATCTTGAAGGATCTGTGAGATTTCTGGAGATTTACAATAAACTGATGAAGAATCCTAATAGCTGCTGGAAAAACGTAAAGGAGGTTGAAGGTTCTTGATGGAATCTGGAGAATGCATGAAGAACACTACGAAGAACGGATGAACACGATGAAGGTTTGAAGACTCTTCATGAATTTCTGGAGATTTTTCTGAGGTTGCTGATGAAGGATCTGGAGATTCTTTGAATTTTCCGGTAACAGATGAAGTTTCTGGTGGACTGGAATGAGTTTTCCGGCGAGTCGTTGATGAGGGTGGACGAAGGAGAAAGGGGGAGAACGAAGTGTTTCTGGGAATTCCTGAGAATTTCTGCAGATTCTGGCGTCTTCAACGGTCTCCGGTAGCCGTTGCGGTGGAGGGAGGTGTCCGGGCCGGCGGCTGCATGGCCGGCGATGGAAGACTCCGGTGAGGATGATGGTGTGACAAGTGTCAAAGGGGAGGTCAGAGGTGGTGACACGCGTGAGTGGGAGAGACTGGGGGAAGACGCGTGGCTGGACGTGTGGCAGAAGAGAGGGTGAGTGGAAAACGTGGCGAAGTCTGGTGGATTCTGAGAATTGAGGTGGGGTCCCCAGAAGTGAACACGTGGACTGGCTATATAGTAGACATGTGGCATGTAATCTGGACAAAAACTGACCAAAAACGGATCTGATACTGGGCCTCCAACCTGCACAATCTGGGCCCAACGAAAATGCTACCATAAACCCAAAAATTGAATTTAAAATGATTAGTATGAAAAATGGATTAAAAAACTGATTAAGACCTTAAACCTAACTAACTAATGATTAACTAATTAAACTAATTAAAACTAAACCTAATTAACTAGTTAAAACCACAATTAAATCTGAATGAAAATTAAACTAATCCTAATTAATTCTAACAAATTTAAAAACCTAATTAAATCTAAAAGAAGAATTATCATCTAATTAACTTCTAAAAAACTATCAACTAATAAAAATAAAACCCTAATTATTTCTATTTAAAATCTTACTAAATTTCTATTAAATTTCTAAAAAATCTATACCATTTATTTAAAACCATTAAAAAAGCTATTAACCTATAAAAAAAACTATTAAATTCTAAAAAATGATTTAAAGCTATTAAAATATTAAAAAAACCTATTTAAATTCTAAAAAAATCTATAAAGCCTATTTAAAATCCACAAAAGGCTATAAAATCCTAAAAAAAATGCAGACAAATGCAAATAACCAGCATAAAAGATAGCGCGAGACCAGATCGAAGCAAACAGTAAACCCCTGGTATCAGAATATCCCGAGAACCACCATGCAATCTGAAAACACCGAGAAGCGCACAATTTCCCGAAAAATAAAACCCTGATGATCTAGACTGGATCTGAAATATCAGGTAGATGAAAACCAAGCTGTAAATCTGATATCCTCTGTCTGTGCACAAATGTCATGCATCTGATTTGCGAATACGAATTGAACCATGAACCAGATAGGAGAACCAGTTGGTCAAATTTTAGGGTGCAACAGCTGCCCCTATTCAAGCGACTTGGACCTGAAGGGTTTGAAGAGCGCTCAGCCTTCAAACATTCAGAGGTACGAGACGGTTGAATACCAATAAAACCCGAAAATTTGCCAACCGTGAGAATATACTGTAAAACTGCTTGGGGAATAAAATCCAGAAAACCAAGTCCAGTCATTACGGCAACAAACTGATCAATCATCTGATAAAGAACTCCTGATTTGAATGCCAATTACCTGTGATACCACATATAACAACCCGAGGGTTGCAACAACACCTGATCCTCTCACATCGTCTACTGATAGACAGGAAGAGAAATGTACTCGCATCGTCTAAAGATAGACGGAAAGACACCCCTCCCGAAGGAAAACCATCAATACTCACATCGTCTAAGGATAGACGGGAAGACACCCTTAATCCATACTCATATCCAATACTCACATCGTCTAAGGATAGACGGAAAGACACCCTGCCATCCAATACTCACATCGTCTAAGGATAGACGGGAAAACACCCATCCCGAAGGAAACATCATCAATACTCACATCGTCTAAGGATAGACGGAAAGACACCCTGATCCAAGGAAGGAAACATCAATACTCACATCGTCTAAGGATAGACGGAAAGACACCCATCCCGAAGGAAAAAAATCAATACTCACATCGTCTAAGGATAGACGGGAAGGAACCCTGAATTCATACTCACATCGTCTAAGGATAGACGGGAAGGAACCCTGAATTCATACTCACATCGTCTAAGGATAGACGGAAAGACAATCATCCCGAAGGAAAAAATCAATACTCACATCGTCTAATGATAGACGGGAAGACACCCATGATCCAATACTCACATCGTCTAAGGATAGACGGAAAGACACCCTGCCATCCAATACTCACATCGTCTAATGATAGACGGAAAGACACCCAAAATTCCGAAGGAAAAAAAATTCAATACTCACATCGTCTAATGATAGACGGGAAGACACCCATAATCCATACTCACATCGTCTAAGGATAGACGGGAAGACACCCATAATCCATACTCACATCGTCTAAGGATAGACGGGAAGACACCCAAATCTACTTCAACACCACCAAATTTCAGAATCCTTCCGTCTACGGGACTTGATGGAAAGAACAATATCCTTAAAGGGGCCACATCATCAGTAAGGACCGACGGGAAGAAAACCACCTTTGAAGAGCCATGTCATCAATAAGAATCGACAATCAGGAAATCCCTCTTGAAATGTCATCTCACCCAATATACAAAAAGAAAACCACTATCCGAAAGATCGCTTTGAAACCCCTCAACATCCAAAGATAACCGGAGAATACTCGCTGGGGAAACACACCATCCGTGTGATCTGACGATAAGAAACCCGCTGAAAAAACACCTGCAACTTCCCATCGTCTACTGATAGACGGGAAGGACACCACTTGGAGAAACCCATCTTGAAACCCTACTGGAAAATCACCCGAAACTTCACATCGTCTACTGATAGACGGAAAGAAAACCAATTAGAGAAACCCCATCTTGAAACCCTACTAAAAAACTGAAACTTCACATCGTCTACTGATAGACGGAAAGACAAACAATTACTAACTCAAGACGTCTAATGATAGACGGAGAAATCCACTTATTGGAGGAACACATCGTCAATATGAATTGACGGGAAGAAAAGTTTGTCGATACCAGATGACTGATTGATCAAAGCATAACTGTTGTATGATCTGAAATACGAATAAACCACTGAATTGCCTGAACACTACTGCTGGATGAATGCCCCTGAACTGATCACAGAGTAGTTCATGTGCCATATGAGGCTGATAGAGAACCTGGCTTATGCTTCGTATGCATATGCATATGTTTGAATCTTTCTATGACGTAATGCTCCATTCAGGATGGAAATGCTACGCATCTTGAAAATGAAATGCAAGTATGATGCAGATATGATGATATGCAACATGCTAATGCAGGCTCGAGCTGCTGGAGAAAATTGGGTACAGAAAACCACTTCAGCAAAATAAATGCTGAAGACGAAGCCAACTCCACTGGGGATAACCCGGATATCACATGATTATTCCAGCAAAATAAATGCTGGAAAAGTGAAATCAACTCCGTTGGGGAAATTGGGAACTTAACCAAACACCTCGTTGGAGTAACGCTCTGCTGGGGAATATAACTCTGCTGGGGAATATCAGATGTACCAGGTATGATTGGACTTCTCTGGGGATAGCTTACCCGTGCCAATGAAAAATTGGACTTTGCTGGAGAAAATAGACGGAGTCTTCCTGCGTACTGATGACGATTGGATTTGGAAACTGATGCGCCAACACGGATGGGTCTCACAGTGATCGCCAATATGGACTTGGTCTTTTAGGCTATCTGTGATGGGTCAGGTACAACTGACGCTGGAAAACATTTTGTCTGAATACACAGCTTTCTGGTTGAAGAGTCAAGGGATAGTACCACAACTTCCCAACATTCGTCTCGCACTCGAAAATTAGCTGAATCTGCTCGAACAATTCTGAATAACTCTGCTGATACGGAGAAGAACAAACCCTTCGCTTCTGATATGCCCCTGCCTGCGGGACCCCTGTGGGGATAGTCCTCGAAAGGAATTCCGAAAACCTGTACCCTGACGGTCTGATATGAAATGCCCCAGCATTCTGAACTTCGGAAAGATACTTCACATCAAATGCTTCTCGAATAAAGAACAACCCCTGCGCTCTTAAGATGGCCTGCCCCTGACTACAATGACTTTGCCCCTGATTATCTAATTCAGAGCAGTGCCCCTGACTACGACATATTTACCGAATCTCAACCTGATTGCCCCAGGATAACTGACTTCAAAAGGCTGACCTGATTGGGGCTCACGATAATAGCTTGCCCCTGCTCTCGGAACATTCGGGCGCTCTGCATTCTATCCTGACCATCCTTTCCATTGTAGAAAACTCTCTTGCTGTCAAGCGCTTACTCACAAGTAAAACAAGTTGTTCTGCGTAAAAGATATACTAATGCAACACATATGACCGCTTTGACATCCAATCTGTTCACTGGGAAAAGGAAAAAACAGTTTATGGCACATAACACACAAAACATTTATCAAGAATATCAACATCAGTACCAACATGGTAAGAGGAACCCTTTTAGGAGTCAGAATCGACGCGATCTTTGCCGAAGTATGCTTTCGAAATAACCTGCTTCAATTAGGACTTTTGAAGGTTGTAACGTGGTCAGGTTCACGGTTTTGAAGGAAAGGATAAAGGCTCAAAGTTTATTTTAACCCACCCATTCTCCTTGATGTCCTCCCATCCTACGTTCAGCTAATTCGACCTTAGCACTCACCTCTCAGAGACTGAAAGATAGGAGTGATATTTCGAGAAACCATGAGTTTTTGGAGTGACAGCCACTCACTCTTCGTCTTTGACACTTAGGGTCACACGACTCGTATCTCATTTGAGGATTTTTCTTTTGTCATCCTTTCATCTTTTCCTTATCCCTGACTTTTGCCTGGACTAACTCTTTTTGAGTTCTTTTGATTCTTTAAGTCCAGCGGGATGCCCTCATTTTTGCCTAAGTCATTTGTTTTGAAGCTCTGACTTAGCGGGCTCTTGATTCTCTTTTTGCTTCCTTCTTTTTCCGAACAAGTCGTGTGACACTGGTTGCCGGACTCATTGGAGAATAACGCGACTGTCTCACTCTTGATTTAACCATTGTGGTTTTTTAGGCACGACCTCTAGAGGTGTGATTGATCCTCGAACGGACACTCCTTTTGCAACTTGAACGCTCTGCCAAATTAGCTAACACCTACCCTGCCCCAGGTTAAAGATGGGGGGTTTTTTCGTTTTTTCAGAAAGAAACTCCTACTACAAGGCTCAAAGGGGTTGACAAGGGATTATCTTCCTTATATCACCGGTGTTTTAGGGATTTGAAACAATGCCTGTACATCATCAGCAGGTTTTATCTCAAAAGCATACAATATCGGAAGTTGCATGTCGTTCATTTTCGTCATCCTCCCCAGATTCTTCTTAACTAGGCGTTGGACATTTGTAAAAACAATTAGTGAACACGAAAGGATTTAATCAAAACATGCATATTTATTTCATTATCACCAATTGAATGGAAACAACAAGTTTTACAAACAAGATTGCATTTTAAACAGGAAAGAAACTACAAACGTAAAGAACTGACAAGATAAAACAAAGAAAAAATGCCAGCTTCCGAGAACCGGGCTTTCACATCTGTCCTGCTGCTGAACCATCTATCTTCACACTCAGTTATTAGAGGCAACTCTGCTTTCAACGACCCAGCCAAATTATAGAGCCCTTCCTCCTTATTCAGATGATTTTGGGCCCTTCCTGCCCGAAGTTGATAGCTGCACTGTCAAGTAGGTCCTGCACCTTGTGCTTGAACGCCAGACAATCTTCAATATTGTGCCCCTGTGCTCCTGAATGGAAATCACAGCGCTCCTTGATATCATAACCTGCTGGAGGCGTTCCTGTCAGCGGGGCTAACTTCCTCTTCTCAACCAACTGTAATCGTAGCAACACCTGAAGAAGTTCGGCATATGGCATCGGAGGCATACTAAATACTCTCACCGGCCTCTGATTTGGAGCTCTTTGCTGATTGGTATGCTGTTGCCTCTTCCACTGTTGAGATCGTTGCTGTTGTCGCTGGTACCGGGTTGACTGTTGAACAACCTTCGTAGCAAATACAACATCGGTTTCTTGACTTCCACCGCACTGATTAAGGCACTCCTTATGCTTAGCCATTTTCTTTCTCAGATCTGCCCCAGGAATAGGCAACAGTTGTGGGCATGGAGATTCTGACAGCATGGAGTCTAGGATACGTTTCTGACCTACTGCAGCTTTAGAAACATCCATCATTTTAGCATCAACTGGGATAGGACTAATACGTACAGCTACGCCGCTCGGCGTGAATTCAATATCTTTTGAGTCAATCAGGTCTTGAACATTGTGCTTAAAAGCATGACAACTTTCGATGTTGTGTCCGAGTGCCCCAGAATGAAATTCACATTGCTTACTAGCATCGTACCCATAAGGAAGCGCTCCTGTGGGTGGGTCCAACGTTCTCTTCTCAACCAGATTAAACCTCAATAAAGTCTGCAAGAGCTCAGCATACGTGGAAGGTGGCGCCTCAAATACCCTCTTTGGCTTTCCCTCCTGAATCCTCTATTGAGCCGGGTGTACCCTTTGTTGTTGTTGCTCAGGTTCCACAGGCACAGGTGGCACGAGCTTCTTCACTGCGGCTTCAAATAGCTGATCATCCCCTTTCCTCAGCACATTCTTGACTACTTCCATAATCAAGCTCATTTGGGTCTTCAGCTGACTATTTTCCTCCTTGAGGATCCTCTGCTCCAGACGCATCTCTTGCATGTCTCTCATCATCTGCCCCAGCTGGCTTCGGACTTCAATCAATTCAATCTGATTCTGTTCCATATCTCTGAAGGAATTCCTGCAACAAACTAGACGATGAGGGAATAAGACCCACGGTTCTGATGTACCTGTTAAATGATAATGCAAAGCAGAAAGCAAACACATATTCATGACAAGACAAAGAGAAACTCAAACTATAAGCACCCAGACGAACATCTCCCACACATGTATAACCAACAAAAGCAGCGTGTAAGCACAAATGAGTACGAATACAATGACCCCAGCCAACAATCCTAGTGGTGGTCAGCAAACACTAGTGCACAAAAGCTAAACGGGTTAGGCAGAGAAAACAGATGCAACACCCGGCACAGAAACCTCTAGAAACTTCTCCCATATTCAACTGAACTCTCCGTTTGACATTCTTCAGAACACACACTTCCCGTGGAGTCTTCCATGATATTAACTGATGAACCCACACAACTGGATGACGGAGAATCGTTAATCTGAACAAAACCCTGGGGCGCGATGAAAATCCGGTTAGAGTCTAACAGATCTTGAACCTGGCTTCTAAGCACTTTACAATCATTTGTTGAATGCCCCTGTGCCCCAACATGGTACTCACAGCGGGCGCTGGCATCAAAACCTGGAGGATATGGCGGAATCACTGGATTAGTCTCTTTCGGCACTATCAATCCACTTCTGACCAGATCTGGCAATAACTGACTGTACGACACCGGTAGCTGAGTAAACTGCCTTTTAGGTTTCCTTGGTCTTCGTTGGGCGTGCCGACGCGATCGACGACAGGATGACCATTGACTCGAAGCGTCTGAAAACCGACCCTGAGATGCTAAAGATTCTGAGACGACATCATTTCCTTCTTCCCACTCTTCTTGAGAACTGACAACTGACTCATTCTTATCAACTGGGATATAAGGAGCATCTCGAAGCTTTCCACTCTTGAGCCCTCTCTCAACAAGCTCCCCCATTCTCATTAGGCCCACAAAGCTTGTACAACCAAACAATTTGTCATAATAATGGCCTTCCAGCGTACCCAAGAAGATGTCAGCCATTTCTCTTTCCTGAAGCGGTGGTTGAACACTAGCAGCCAATTCTTTCCATCTTTGCAAATATCCTCTGAATGATTCATTCTTCGCCCGAGATAATTCTTGCAGATGTACGAGACTGGGAGCCATATCCAGGTTGTAATCGTACTGCTTCACGAAAGCTCTGGCTAAATCCACCCATGATCGAATCTGATTACTCTCTAACTGCACATACCACCTCAAAGATGCCCCAGTCAGACTATACTGAAAGCAATGGATCATCAATTTGTCATTTCGCACAAACGAAGTCATTCTTCGACAGAACATCCTCAAATGTTGCTTCGGACAGCTATCTCCCGGGTACTTTTCGAATTCCGGCACTTTGAACTTATAAGGCCACACCAGGTCAGGGACCAAACACATGTCTGCAGCATTCAGGTTAACAGCATCTTTGACCTCCAAAGCTTTAACTCTTTCTTCCAATCTTCGGAACCTTCTATCACCTTCAAGAGCTCTTGAGTTTAAAGTCCTGGCTACCGGGATATATCTGCGTGGATTCCTCTCAGGGAAAACGGCACCTTGATTATTAACAGGAGGATGACGTTCATTTCGGGCAACAAACTGCTCATGTCGATCTTGGTTCTCAACAGTAAGCTGTACAACCTGATCTGCAGTAACGTTGTTCGCTTGCGGGAAGTCTTCCATAGAATCATACCGATGGTTGGACGTCATAATAAACCCTGTCAAGGTGTTAGGAGCCTGGAAATTGCCTCCGGACATAGCTACCAATTACCTGTAACTGACTACACTGCTTGATTCTGCTCAAATCTGCTTCAGCCCCTTGGTCGTCTTCAACACTCCACTCTTGCCTCGAACAATCCCCCAAGAATCACCCTCTGGTGAAAACAAAGGCTGGATAAGTGCTCTAGCCAGCTAGAGAAATGCTATGCAATATGATTTATGCAGATAGAATACAAAAAATGCTAACGTGCATGTGTGCATTGGGGATATTTCCCCTCCAACTCTAGTGTCAAGGTAGCAAGACAAGATAAACCATAAAGACAATATTTAGAAAAACCCTCATCTATTTATTGGAATGACAATCTTGTCAAGACGTTACACAACTATGTTCCTTACAACTGATATGATAAAGGAGGATCCCAACCAACATGCCTGGTGGTGATCTCAACATACAGAATACAAGAGAGAAATCAAGTGCGGGTACGGTCGCAGAAATCCTCAACCAGCTTCTTCGTCTCTGGGTGATCCGGTCGATGCATCAAGCCTTCTATCAACTGATCCCTTTTCCTGATCGTTCCATGGATATCTCTGACAAAATCTTCCCAAGCCTTATCCTGGGCACCATCCTCAAGTTTGGGCCTCTTGATGTCTGCTCTGCGCTGGCAATCTTCCAGATTTTTTAAGGCATCAATCAATTGGCGTTCGGCCTCATATCGACGGCATGCTTCTTCTTCAAGCTCTTCAGACTTCACCCTAACCTGTTCTCCCAACTGAGCAACCTGTGTCTTTAGCTCTTCTTCCCGTTCTTTGCGTTTGGCCATAGTGAGATCCCAATGCTCTCTGAACTTAGCTAACTTCGTGTAGGCCCTTTCCAGCTCTTGTTTCTTAGTAGCCAATACACTGATAACTGAGTCTACATCTAACTCCAGACGCTTCTTGGTTTCAGTCAACTCCAATAAAGTAGTCTTCAGATGTTTCAAAGTTTCGGCCTGTTGCTTGGAAAAATATCCCGTTTCAATCTTTTCATGACGAAGCTGGGCATTCTCTTTCTCTAAAGCTTCTTTAGCCTTTGCTAACTCTTCTTTCTCCGCCATCAGCTGCTTGTATACCTGTATGTCTATAGTGGTGGGCTCCTCCACCGGAGAAGGATACAATGGCTGAACTGCAGGATAAGGCATAAGGAACTTCGTAGCTCGTTCACGAATCCATTCCACATACGGACCAAGAACTCGAGTACCCCCTCTGCTACCTGAGGGCTTCCCCCTCTTATGCAGGTTCTTCCATGCTTTCTCAAGCTTGATCAACATCTCTTTCTCTATTGCCCCAGTGAGATACAGAGATTCCTGTATCTCCTCGGGCTTCGGCGCTTCCTGAGGTACATACCCAAACTGCCTGATTAATAAGGAAGGGTTGTAATTGACACACCCTTTCCTTCCTATCAAAGGAACATTAGGGAATCCTTCGCATCTGTATATGACCTCAACTCCGAACACCTCCTCATTAACCCACACCACATTCTCAGAAGTCAACCCCATCAAGCGCTCAGGCCATCCTAAAGAATCAATAGAAGTGACAAAAGGCCCTGACTTCGGCATATGACTAGTGAACCACCTGCACAGTAGAGGTACACAGCAAGAGACATTCCTTCCTCACCGCTTTTCATTTTGGTAGTGAGTTGAATGGTGGATATCTCCCAGCAAGGTAGGAACTGGGTTCTTCGCAGCCAGAATATAGAAAGCATCTGCATCAACAAAATCAGGAATGTTTGGGAACAATACAATGCCATAAACACACACAGCAAGGATGGCGTCAAAAACAACCCAGCCACCCTTCTTGGCATACTCCCGAGCCTTCTCCACCAAAACATACAACGGAAATCCCCACACATCTCCTCTTCTGATCATCTTCCCTGTCAGCTCGAACTCTCCTAAGTACAGAATAGCAGAAAGCTTAGCCAGATCAGGCTTAGCGTCCGTGTGATAGAAAGGCATCTGCTCGCGAATCGGTATATCCAAGAGTGCAGAATACTCCTCCAGGGTAGGAGCCAATACAAAATCAGGAAATACGAAACACCTGAGCTCAGCATCATAAAACTGCAATAGGGTGTAAATGTCGCTGATCTCATAAGCCGAGGGCTGGTAAACATAAGTCAGGATCCTCCCATATGTCTTTCTGAAATCTCCCATCACCTTCTTCTTAGCAATAGTAATTAACTCTGACAACAGACTGATATCTGGAGACGGGAATTTGTAGGGTAACACTCTCTTCATGGCTTCCATGTCTTGCTAGGAAACGAACACCGGAACTGGGAGGGAAAATATGTACCTGCAATACACACACGTTAGTTGGATGCAAATGGTGATGCAATAATGCAATATGATAAATGATGCAATCAGTAAAACACAGGGGCCATGCTGTAGCCTGAAGAGGAACATCTCTGTGATGTCAAGAGCAGAAAACCACTACAGTCACCAGAACTTCATGACACTAACTATCATCTGACACTCAAAATACCAATCCCCTGGTAAGAAATCCATCTGAACCTCTGTGACTGACGAGAAAACCATCTGATAATAGTATCAACCTCAAACAAGAAACCCATCTGATCCAAGCAACACACCAGTTAGCGAGCCAAGAAAACCATCTGATAAATACCGAATCATGGTTTCTGAAGGCCAGTTTTCCTGCAATAACCCAATCCCTCTCACAGGTATGGACCTAATCCACGGACAAAGGTACGGCATCCTATGCGGTCATCAGCGTCACAGACTTTCATGAGTGACGATACGATTCCCAGAAGGAGTGGCATCATCAAGTCATGAAGAGGCCTCACTTAGCTGACTTCCAAATGATCGGTCCCCAGAGTCGACAATCCTCACGTCTGGACTCCCCTCAGATCCTCAGGACCGGAAAGGAGCACCTCTGCGAGAACCTCGTCTGAGCGCAGATTTCGTAGGGAACTGTGCCTGCTCAGCAGACAGGTCCGTCTACTACTCTCCACAACTATATCTAGGTGCATACTCAAGCCCAGGTCCGGTGTCGCTACTGCGAAAATCGGCGTCGGCTGAACAGAAGAGTCGCCACCGTGCGTTATTTATCCCACGGGAGGGAAAGGAAACGCTCAGAGTAAACCTCGCACAACACGGGAAAGGTATGGTCGTCGCAACCAAAACCTGGATTCGGGAGTCGGTTATGCAAGGGGAAGGTATTAGCACCCCTCACGTCCGTCGTACTCGACGGGATCCACGCTTGTTTGGGTTGTCTAAAGGATGCAAACAATCTATCTACGGCTGCTAAATCTAAACGGAAGGGAATTGACTCGATAGAGCGTCGCACTCTATGCCTACGTATTCTCAAGAGAGAAAGTCAGAGTTGTCATACCCTAAATTTGCCCGCTAGCTTTTGTAAATATTTTCGCATTTTTATTTTGCATTTTTCATTTAATTTCATACCGCTTAGACACGTGTCCGTCCCGATTGGGCATTCTTCAAATCTCGACTTTTTTATCCAATAGGAGCGCGACACATGGCCTAAGGGTATTTTTTGTAAATTTTAATCTCATGTTTATTCTCTCATTTTTCCGTTCTAATATTTTATTTTGTATATGTTTTTATTTTAGCTTTTCATTTAGATAATCAATTTGTTTTTTATTATAATTTTATAATAGGTTTTATTATATTAAATAGAAATAGTTTTTTTATTTTTAGTTAGAATAGTTTTTATTTATTTATTTACTAACTTGTTAAAAATAGTTTTTTTTAGATTATAGATTTTATTAGATTTAAATAGTTTTTAGATATGAATTCTATTTTAGAGTTTTAATATTTAGCTAGTTCTTTAGTTTTAAAATTAATTAGATTTGATTTAATTTAGGACTATTTTAGGATTTTAAAATTAAGTTAGTAATTTTAGAGATATTTTAGGATTTTAGAATTAAGTTAGTAATTTTAGAGCTATTTTAGGATTTTAGAATTAAGTTAGTAATTTTAGAGATATTTTAGGATTTTAGAATTAAGTTAGTAATTTTAGAGATATTTTAGGATTTTAAATTTAAATTAGTAATGTTAGAGATATTTTAGGATTTAAATAGTTTTTAGATTTTGATTTTGATTTTAGAGTTTTAACCATTTTTAATTTTATTAGAAATAGTTTTTATTTTAAATAGATTTAATTATATAGTTTAGAAATAGTTTTTAGGTTAAGTATAATTTTTAGTGATTTTTATTATTAGGAGTTAAATAGAGTTTTATTTTGTTTTAATATAGAATTTTATTGTGTGAGTTTTTATTAAGATTTTTAGAATTAATCAGAGTTTTTTTTAGAGTTTTTTAGCTTATTTATTTATTTATTTATCATTTTATTAAAAATTAGATTAAGTTAGATTATTATTATTAGTTAATTAGATTTATATTTTTTTTTTTTACTATTCATTTAGATTAGTATTAATTTAATTAAGATTGTTATTAATAGATTAGGATATTATTTTGTGTTTTATTTCTTTTAGAATAGTTATTAGGATTCATCATTAACTGTGTTCATTAGGAATCAAATTCATCATTAATCAGTTATTAAGCCCTCAGCTGCCACATGGCAGCCCTATATAGGGTGTGCCCTATTCATTCTCTTCTTGAGAGAGAGCAGCCTCCAAATCCTAGGGACACAACCCTAAAGTTACCAGCCGCCACTCATCAACTTCATCACCTTCCAACGTTCATCAACTAACCCAGCTTGCATCAACACCATTTTTCTCCGTTGAACTTCAACCTTTCTTCCTCTTCGTTCAAAATAAACCAACAAGCCCAGAAAGTCTTCTGCAACCTTCAAAGCAAACCACTCACCACCAATTTCCTGACAAAAAAAACCCACACTCTGTTTTATTCATTCCAACTCACAAACATTTATTTCTCCATCTTCCACTAAGTTTCATAAACAAACAAAAATGATTATTGTCGCTTGCACATCTTTCTGGTAGTATAATCACACGTCATCACCTTTCTTTAACTCATAAAACAAAAACCATCTACACCTCCAAACACTTTTTTCCATCACCGCCGTGTAGAAATGCACATCCATCCAAAACCACCACATAAAACTTCTTTTCTAACCTCATCTTCTGAAACCCTCTTCAACTCAAACCTACCGCCATCTCCAGATTCGTCCAGAACTCCATAAACATAAACATAAACTGTAAAATTTCAAGCTTTCAACCCCATATCCCATTTCACTTTAAACCCAGAAACTCCATAAATCCGAAAACCGCTTTTGAATCTTGAACCCATCTCACCTTCTCGAACACAACCGTGTTCCACCACACAACTTTCAGAATCAGTAAAAATCCACAACAATAACACGAAAACAGAATCAAAAACAGCGAGAGTGAGAATCGTGAGAAACAACAAGAGTGAGTGAGAATCGTGAGAAAAGTGAAACAGAGCGAGGGAGTTATAGAGTTGAGAGAGAAAAACGGTCAAGCGAAGAAGAGGATCTGTTTGTTGGTCTCTTTTTATTTTTATTTTACTTTTTATTTTATTTATTTTCATTCCTTTTTTTAAAGATTTGGGGATAATGGGCTTTTAACCCATCCGATCCAGGATCACACACCATCATGTTCCTCAAAACCCCCTGCTTCATTAATATTTTCTTTCCTTATTCTTTTTATTTTTTTATAATGTATATTATTATTAGTTATTTTATATATGTATTATATATTGTATTTTGTAAATACCTCTTTTATATATTTTTGTTTTTGTTTTTTTCTTTTTTTTTTAAATATATTATACAAACAAGTTTCCTATTTTTATTATGTATTATAGTTTTTGTAAATAATTTATATATATATTCTATTTCTTTTAGAGCTTATGTTATTTTAGAGTTTATATATATTCTCCTTTTTATAAGAGTTTTATTACTTTTTTAGAATTTAATAAGTTTTTTTTAGAAGTTCATTTTATTTTCTTTTAGAACTTTAGAACTATTTTATATTTAAGTTTTGAAATTTATTTTATTGTAGAGTTAGTTTAATTTCTCATTTTTTTACTGGACTCTTTGTCCCATTTTCTGTTTGGGTCGATGAAGAGATTTCCACCGTTTAGTCGTCAAATTATTGACGTGAAACAAAGGATCCGAGACCACCCCATTCTCTTCTCATCTCTTCTCCGTTTCAACTGTATTTTTGACTTATGGATCGATGAAGTCTTTTTATCCGCAAGCGTCAGATTTTTGAAGTCGATAACCTTCCCGATTTCAAATCTATGGGGGATGACCATTGGGGTTATCTTCCTTACTTTGGGATCGCGATAGGCTACCTTTGATTAATTGACATTTTGTTTGTGGTTAAGACGAGATCCCATTCTTTGCGTCCCGATTCGATCAACTAACCACTAACTTTACTTTCTGTCAAATATACAACTATTTTATCTTTCTGTCAAATATTAACTATTTTATTTTTCAGTCATTATATTTTGTATATTATCATATCTTGTAAATATTCAAACACTTGTACATTATTTAAAACACTTAACAAATATCGAAACCGTAAACTTTAAATTGGTGGACTGTTGATTATATATCTTGTATATTATCCATTATCTGTATATATTTGCTTCTGTTTTTTTCATCTCTTTGACAGGCGCTCATCAATAAGGAATCAAATTCTTTGTATTGAATTAAAAAGAGAGGATTGGGTGTAGACCTCTTCTTCTCCGAGTGTCGAGATGCTCACTGTAGTGTGGGTGGTTTCGATACTCGTCTTTCAATACGAAGACGTTTTCCATCCACTTTCTCTCCTAAAAAACCTCGGCTCCGTGCCGAGTACATTTTCAAAACCTCGATTCCGTACCGAGTCCTTTTTTTAAATCTCATCTCCTTAAAATAAATTCTTTGTATTGAATTAAAAAGAGAGGATTGGGTGTAGACCTCTTCTTCTTCGAGCGTTGGGATGCCCACTGTAGTGAGGGTGGTTTCGACACTCGTCTTTCAATACGAAGACACTTTCATCCTTTTTTCTCCTAAAACCTCGGTCCCGTACCGAGCGCATTGTCAAACCCCTTCAATAAGGAATCATTTCTCTTTGTATTGAATTAAAGAGAGAGGATTGGGTGTAGACCTCTTCCTCTCCGAATGTTGGGATGCCCACTGTAGTGAGGGTGGTCTTGATATTCGTCTTTCAATACGAAGACGCGCCTCTATCCACCGCCTCTCCCTTTCATAACTTCCTTCCGCAACCCTTTCACACCTAAAACCTAAGTCACGTACCGAGTGCATTTTTTCAAATTCTTTTCATAACCAAACTTGAATGGTCGTGGAGTGGTTAGGCGCAGGCCTTCTCCTATCCCGAGTGCTGACGTTTACCGTAGGGTTCTCTGTCGCAAAGCACTTACCATTCATAACCAAAAATACCTTTAATAAGGAAATGAAGCTCTCTTTATGTTGAATTAAAGAGAGAGGATTGGGTGTAGACCTCTTCCTCTTCGAGTGTTGGGATGCCCACTGTAGTGAGGGTGGTTTCGACGCTCGTCTTTCAATACGAAGACGCCTCGTTCGCCACACCTTTTCATGACAAAAACTTTGAGATAACGAATTGGGTATTACCCGTAGGGGTTACTATCCGAGGACCTATCTCGCCCCCTAAAAACAGTCTCACCAATCAAACATGACACCTTGCCTCGCATGGCGAAAACCAGTCTCCCAAAGGATATGTTACGTCCGTTCTACCGCAAACAGGTACGCATAAGTCTCCAAACGAGCGAGCAGCAAAACACCTAAACTGCTAGAACACGTACGATAACATCATCCACAAAACACACCGGTTATCCGCACCGTAGGCACGAACTACGTTGCTCTGATTTCTCATGCATAATGGGAATACGTAGGCATAGGATTGCAATGATCCTAGCGAGCACCCTTTTCTTTTTTTCACGCTTTCCCATAAAGGCATGCTACGTCCATTCTACCGCAAACAGGTAATGCCTAAGTCTCCAACGAGCGAGCAGCAATACACCTAACTGCTAGAATGCGCACGATAGTAGCGTCTACCAGACTTCCCCGCGCACTGTAGGCCGAACTACGGCTGCTCTGATTCTTTACTTCTTTTAAGTAAAGATACGTAGGCACAAGGGCCACAATCCTTGCCGAGCACATTCCCCCCATATCTGTAGTTCCCCGAACTACGTCGACTCTGACTTTCTCACATCTATTGAGAATACGTAGGCATAGGACTGCGAAGTCCTACCGAGTCTGTTCTTTCTCTTTTCTTCCCCGTTCTCTCTTTCCTCCTAACTTTCTTGTTTCTAACCTTTCTTTTACCCCGTGGAACACTTCTTATAGCATAATGTTTAAGCAAATAAATTCACACGTCGACAAACAAAAGGTTCCCATCGAGTACGATGGATGCGAGGGGTGCTAATACCTTCCCCTCACATAACCGGCTTCCGGACCCGTTCTTGGTTGCGAGACCATCTTATCCATTTCTTTCTTAAGGTTTTCTCGATATTTTCCTTTCCCCTCATGGGATAAATAAAGTTCGGTGGCGACTCTTCTGACTATCTTTTTCGCCTCCCCGTTGTTGCGCGATGCATTTTTCGAGTAGCGACAGCTGGCGACTCTGCTGGGGACATCTAGCAAGCCAAGCCTAGTTTGTTTGTCGTGTTTGTGTTTTTATTTGTTTTACTTGTTTATGTTTTGTTCTCTAATTGTTGGGTTTATTTGGATGGTTTGTGAGGATAAAAGCTTTCTACCAAAGCTTTCAAGTATACACTAAGTTAGGAGGTGGTTTCTTTCTGATTTGCGAGACTTAGGACTCGTTGAGTTGGATCGAATCCCACCGCTCAGATGAGACCCCTTTGGGATGATTATGTCTTACGAGTAGTCGTAATGGCGTTCTTATTTCTAACTTGGGAGTCTGCGACTCTGAGGACCTTTTGTAGAACCTTATTCCAAAGGTTCCTAAAACATAACTTTGTGTTCATCCTTTGAAGGGATTACCGTCTTACGAGTAGTCGTTCTGATGGAAAACTTTTGAGGGTTAGTGCATGGGACTTTGTTTAAAGGCCTTTTGGGATACCCTCTTATAAACCAGTAGATAGCCCACCCAATGGGAGAGATACCTTTTGTTGTAGTCTTATAGGATCTGTGACTTAGATCCTTGATGTGGATCTGTGCTCGTGTGCACTCATTGCATTGCATTTGCATAAACATCTCTACATCATTTTGCATTTTTTCCCTGACCAAGATTCCAAGCTTACCCATCCTCTGTTCATAACCCGCAGTTGATTTCTCGACACTCCTGCTGAACTCGTGAGAGCTGTGAAGCGTTTGAAGCAAGAGGAACGTAGACGCCTTGAAGGGCCAATCAAACAAGGAAAGTCGAGTTAGATATGTCAGAGAACGACCGCCAGAATGTTGATCCCCCACAAGGATTTAAGGTGACGAACAATCCACTGTATGATCTTCCATCGGATGACCATCCTCCACAAATAAACGTTCCTACTCGACCCCCGAGGATGCCAATGACTGATCCCATGGAAGAAAAGCTTCGCACCCTCGAGGAGACAATTCAAGCTATGAGAGTGTCTGATATGCTCGGCCTCGATGTTGCTGATATGTGTCTAGTGCTAGACTTGGTGATTCCTCCAAGATTCAAGATACCCAACTTCGAGGTGTACACAGGCTTTAGTTGCCCGAGGCGTCATTTGGTGATGTACTGTCGAAAAATGACCCCCTATACTCATGACGATAAGCTGATGATCCACTGTTTTCAAGAAAGTCTGAGTGGGGCATCATTAAGTTGGTACACAAATTTAGAAAGGAGTCATATCCAATCGTGGAGGGACCTAGCCAGCGCTTTTCTAAAGTTTTACCAGTTTAATTTGGACACTCCTCCCATCCGCATGCAGTTACAAAGCCTATCTCAGAATGAGAATGAACCCTTTAAGGGATATGCACAGCGGTGGAGAGAATTCGCAGCAAGAGTGCAACCACCACTCTCGGACAGGGAACTGATTGACATGTTCATCAACAGTTTGCAGGGCTCTTATTTTGAAAGAATGGCTGGTTGTACGCCATCAAGCTTCTCTGACCTTGTGATTGTAGGAGAGCGCCTCGAAAGTTACCTCAAAAGTGGACAAATCCAGGACGCATCAGGCAGCCAGGCCAGTGAGATTGAATCTTTTGATGATTTCCATGAGGAAGAGAAGGATGAAACCAGCACACCCATAGCAAACGTTGAGTATTCTCACGATGTACCAACAAAACTCTATAGTCCCTTGTCTACTCAACAGGCATCATTACCAGTGCCATGTTATCCTCATGGACAATCGGCCATGCCTAAAGCTTCATCCCATAAGCCACGGGTCGCTCCTCATGCAAATCAACGAGCCCATGGCCGAGGTCATCCGAATCAGCGCCGCGATCAGAATAGGCCCAATAACAACTTGGAAAGAAGGACTGCTCCTCTTCATCCGGTCCCTATGTCGCACAGTCAGCTTCGCTCGCATTTGATTCAAAACTCATTGGTGGAGCCTAAAACTCTTAAGCCTGTGCCAGAACCTTACCCTCCTGGGTACAATCCCAATGCTCAGCGTGGATATCATGGAGGATCCATGGGGCACTCGATTGAAGAATGCAAAGCCTTCCAAGCCAAGGTGCAACAACTAATTGACAAAGGGTACATCTCTTTTCCAGAAGGAAGTTTGGTTGTCCATGTCAACCTCTCAGCTGTCTAAACTCGAATATTTCAAGGGTCATTTCCAAGAAGCCAGTGGTCTAGACAGGCAAACGTCCTCAACATTGGCAGTCCTTGAACGCTTTTATCATTTGCATCTTGTAGTTTATTTCCTGTTAATTGCTACTTGTGTTTAAACATTGTTGTTTTGAATGGTAATATTAATGGAGTTATTATGCATTTTCTGAATCAGTCACGTCGTATTCACTCATTATTTCCACTTATCACAGACACATACACTTTTATCCACTCCACTTCATCACTGTTGTGTTTAGCAAATATTGGAGGGAGGATGACGAAAACGAAATACCCATAATTGCAAACTGTATGCTTTCAGACAAAATCTCGTCAATGATGTACAGGCATTGTTTCAAATCCCCTAAACACCGGAGTTATAAGGAGTTAATCCCTAGTCAACCACTTCGAGCCTAGAAGTAGGAGTTTTCTTCGGATATTCAAACCCTTACACTCAACCTGGGGCAGGGTAGTGTTCAGTTAATCTAATCACACACTCAAAATTCAAAAGACAAGACGGTTGTTCATCAATGACCCGTGACATGGCAGCCATAATCTTCCAACAAAATTCAAAAAGATCAAAAGCCTGCTAAGTCAAGCACCTCAAAGGGGACTTAGGCAAAAATCAAGGCAATCCCGATGGATCTGACAAGCAAAATCAGTCAATGCAAAAGTTTGGGATCAAAAAACAAGAGCAAAAGAGGTCCTCAAACCCTCAACAAAAACAAAGTAAGATTCAGTGGCCACCCAAATCAAGGGGCTACTAACATCCATCAAAATAAGGTGACTGCCATCTTAAGTAAGCCTTGAACCATCAAGCTTACACCGTCAAATCCGTAAGTGCAGAATTAACTGAACGTAGGTATGGAGATCATCAAGAAGAAGGGGTGGATACAAATCATACTTTGAGCCTAATATCCTTTGTTTTTTAAACCGTGAGCCAGACCACGTTACAACCCTCGAAAGACCTAATTGAGGCGAGATTTATTTTGAAAGCATACTATTGCGAGGTTGCGTAACCTGACTCCTTACATATTTGCTAATCATCAGTATTGGTGTCAATATCCTTGCTATATCTTTCACACCAATCAAATTAGCACACCGTTTGGACTAACAGTCCATTCGTCTCACTATCACGACACTCAATAAACGACATGTTTTTCCAAAACTTGCATGAATGTCACATTAAAATTACCATTCGTGAAAAAACAATTTTAATTGCAAGTTAGTAGTTGGCGTCAAGGAAATTCTAACACAAAGCAATCAAACAGGACTGGATCATTCAATAGTCTGTATCAGAATCGAGCATGCCTTGTAGCCTTGTGATCTGGGGCATTGACATCCGAGAGCATGGAATCAGTCATTTTGAGGCAAATCCCCATGCATCGGTTGATTATGGGGCAGATCATCAAGAAGAGGTTGATCAAAAGTGAACTACACCAATCAGGGGCAGGCCACCCAGAGTTTCTTTGACTTGAGGATAGATCCCTCCAATGTTCAATCAGGATAAGTCAAGTCGCTTCAATGCTCTTTCAAGGGCAAGCTACTCCAAAAGTATGTTAAAGCCAACCACAAGAATCACTTAAACAATGATGAATCTATTCATGGTACAAACTCTGGGGCAAGCCATCTTGAGGTCATCTCATGGCAAGCTACTCAAGCAAGTTCATCCTCATTAGCAACTGTTGAGTTTAAAACGAGTGTCGGGGAATTGTACCGTCATCTCACCCAATAACCTTAACCGTCCGAAAAGGCTTTGTTGTCATTGGATCCTTCATGCCACAGCCTAAACCTGTCACCTATCAAAACAAACCAAACCTCCAAAGTCCATGTCCTTACCTGTCAAAACCTTGTAACTTTCAAACCAGTCCCATCTGGTTAACCCTTTGCTGAATATCTAGCCCCGTCTGGTATATGTCAGCTTTTGAACCAGCTCTCATCTGGTCACCCTTCCTTTAACCTTCTGTTTAACCAGTCCTCGTCTGGAAAACACAATTTCAAAGTCCAGTCCTCGTCTGGCAAACCACAAAGTCAGTTCCCGTCTGACACCAAACCTAGAAGTCAGTTCTCGTCTGACAACTTAACCTTTCTGCCACCAGTTCTTGTCTGGTAAACCTCATCCCAGAGTCCAGCTCCCATCTGGCAAACCATAAAATCAGCCCTCCTTTGACAACTTAACCTTTCGCCAACCAGTCCCATCTGGTCTACCCTCCGAATACCAGCCCTCATCTGGTAATTCCAACCCAAAGTCCAATCTGCATTGGCAACCACCAAAGTCCAACTTGTATTTCCCAATCACCTGCATTTCCAATCACCTGCCTGCAATCATACGCATCATATGCATCGCATTCGACTTCATAAGCATCTTGCATCATATGCATACCCATAATCATATCATATCTCCCCCAGCTCTTGCATCCCCGTGCATCAGCATTTGCATTTGCATTTCCATTTATGGAACATCATCATCATGAAGCATTAGCATATGCGAGCTCAGATCCAGGATCAAGTTCGAAGATTTTCAAGACCGTAATCAGCCTAATCAGGGGCATCTTCCGCAAGACAGTGAGTGTTTCCTACGAAGTGGTGCAACCTTCGTTGGGCAAACTCAAGAGTTTCAAAGCAAAAATTAATCCCGGTCAGGGTCACCATTTCAAGACCATGGGTATTTCCCATGACGTATTGTACGCCCGCGGCTCATCAAATCTCCAAATTAACATTTAGCCCAAATCAGGGGCATCTTCAGTAAAGCAATGGGTATTCCCCAGTGAGTTTTCTCCAGCAGACTTGAACGATAAGTGGCAATCTCTTCAGAGAAGCTTATCCATCTTCAGTGATAAGTGGCAATCTCTTCAGAGAAGCTTATCCATCTTTAGTGATAAGTGACAATCTCTTCAGAGAAGCTTATCCATCTTCAGTGATAAGTGGCAATCTCTTCAGAGAAGCTTATCCATCTTTAGTGATAAGTGGCAATCTCTTCAGAGAAGCTTATCCATCTTCAGTGATAAGTGGCAATCTCTTCAGAGGAGCTTATCTTTCTTCAGTGATAAGTGGCAATCTCTTGGGAGAAGCTTATCCATCTTCAGCGATAAGTGGCAATCTCTTCAGAGAAGCTTATCTTTCTTCAGTGATAAGTGACAATCTCTTCAGAGAAGCTTATCCATCTTCAGTGATAAGTGGCAATCTCTTCAGAGGAGCTTATCTTTCTTCAGTGATAAGTGGCAATCTCTTGGGAGAAGCTTATCCATCTTCAGTGATAAGTGGCAATCTCTTGGGAGAAGCTTATCCATCTTCAGCGATAAGTGGCAATCTCTTCAGAGAAGCTTATCTTTCTTCAGTGATAAGTGACAATCTCTTCAGAGAAGCTTATCCATCTTCAGTGATAAGTGGCAATCTCTTCAGAGGAGCTTATCTTTCTTCAGTGATAAGTGGCAATCTCTTGGGAGAAGCTTATCCATCTTCAGCGATAAGTGGCAATCTCTTGGGAGAAGCTTATCCATCTTCAGCAATAAGTGGCAATCTCTTCAGAGAAGCTTATCTTTCACCAACGATAAGTGGCAATCTCTTGGGAAAAGCTTATCCTCCATCAATGATAAGTGGCAATCTCTTGGGAGAAGCTTATCCGTCTTCGGCGATTAAGTGGCAATCTCTTGGGAGAAGCTTATCCTCCATCAACGATAAGTGGCAATCTCTTGGGAGAAGCTTATCCGTCTTCGGCGATTAAGTGGCAATCTCTTCAGAGAAGCTTATCCATCTTCAGTGATAAGTGGCAATCTCTTCAGTGAAGCTTATCCATCTTTAGTGATAAGTGGCAATCTCTTCAGAGAAGCTTATCCATCTTCAGTGATAAGTGACAATCTCTTCAGAGGAGCTTATCTTTCTTCAGTGATAAGTGACAATCTCTTCAGAGAAGCTTATCCATCTTCAGCGATAAGTGGCAATCTCTTCAGAGAAGCTTATCCTTCACCAACGATAAGTGGCAATCTCTTGGGAGAAGCTTATCCTCCATCAACGATAAGTGGCAATCTCTTGGGAGAAGCTTATCCGTCTTCGGCGATTAAGTGGCAATCTCTTCAGAGAAGCTTATCCCCTACATCCTTTTGGTGTCAGGGTTGATTTTGTTTCGCTCCATCATCCTTTTGGTGATGGGTCTGGCATCCTTTTGGTGTCATGACTAGCGTGTTTTCCATTATCCTTTTGGTAATGGACTCCTCACATCCTTTTGGTGTCGGGTTTGCCTTGTTTCGCTCCATCATCCTTTTGGTGATGGGTCTGACATCCTTTTTGGTGTCATGACTAGCGTTTGTTCTCCACTATCCTTTTGGTAGTGGATTCCTTACATCCTTTTGATGTACGGGCAGTATGTGTGAGTGTACTATCATCCTTTTAATGATAGGCTTGTCATCCTTTTGGTGTCAGGTTTTCTCCGTTAACATCCTTTTGGTATTAACAGCCTTTGTAAGCTATTCAGTATTTCATTCCCGAGCTTTTATTTCTTTTTGGACAAATTTAGGATATTCTTTGTATCTAATTGACTTCTACCTTGAAAAATGAACGCTGCAGCAATTCATCTTACTCGGTCTAAGCCAATTAGATAGGGGCATCTGTCATACCCTAAATTTGCCCGCTAGCTTTTGCAAATATTTTCGCATTTTTATTTTGCATTTTTCATTTAATTTCATACCGCTTAGACACGTGTCCGTCCCGATTGGGCATTCTTCAAATCTCGACTTTTTTATCCAATAGGAGCGCGACACATGGCCTAAGGGTATTTTTTGTAAATTTTAATCTCATGTTTATTCTCTCATTTTTCCGTTCTAATATTTTATTTTGTATATGTTTTTATTTTAGCTTTTCATTTAGATAATCAATTTGTTTTTTATTATAATTTTATAATAGGTTTTATTATATTAAATAGAAATAGTTTTTTTATTTTTAGTTAGAATAGTTTTTATTTATTTATTTACTAACTTGTTAAAAATAGTTTTTTTTAGATTATAGATTTTATTAGATTTAAATAGTTTTTAGATATGAATTCTATTTTAGAGTTTTAATATTTAGCTAGTTCTTTAGTTTTAAAATTAATTAGATTTGATTTAATTTAGGACTATTTTAGGATTTTAAAATTAAGTTAGTAATTTTAGAGATATTTTAGGATTTTAGAATTAAGTTAGTAATTTTAGAGCTATTTTAGGATTTTAGAATTAAGTTAGTAATTTTAGAGATATTTTAGGATTTTAGAATTAAGTTAGTAATTTTAGAGATATTTTAGGATTTTAAATTTAAATTAGTAATGTTAGAGATATTTTAGGATTTAAATAGTTTTTAGATTTTGATTTTGATTTTAGAGTTTTAACCATTTTTAATTTTATTAGAAATAGTTTTTATTTTAAATAGATTTAATTATATAGTTTAGAAATAGTTTTTAGGTTAAGTATAATTTTTAGTGATTTTTATTATTAGGAGTTAAATAGAGTTTTATTTTGTTTTAATATAGAATTTTATTGTGTGAGTTTTTATTAAGATTTTTAGAATTAATCAGAGTTTTTTTTAGAGTTTTTTAGCTTATTTATTTATTTATTTATCATTTTATTAAAAATTAGATTAAGTTAGATTATTATTATTAGTTAATTAGATTTATATTTTTTTTTTTTTACTATTCATTTAGATTAGTATTAATTTAATTAAGATTGTTATTAATAGATTAGGATATTATTTTGTGTTTTATTTCTTTTAGAATAGTTATTAGGATTCATCATTAACCGTGTTCATTAGGAATCAAATTCATCATTAATCAGTTATTAAGCCCTCAGCTGCCACATGGCAGCCCTATATAGGGTGTGCCCTATTCATTCTCTTCTTGAGAGAGAGCAGCCTCCAAATCCTAGGGACACAACCCTAAAGTTACCAGCCGCCACTCATCAACTTCATCACCTTCCAACGTTCATCAACTAACCCAGCTTGCATCAACACCGTTTTTCTCCGTTGAACTTCAACCTTTCTTCCTCTTCGTTCAAAATAAACCAACAAGCCCAGAAAGTCTTCTGCAACCTTCAAAGCAAACCACTCACCACCAATTTCCTGACAAAAAAAACCCACACTCTGTTTTATTCATTCCAACTCACAAACATTTATTTCTCCATCTTCCACTAAGTTTCATAAACAAACAAAAATGATTATTGTCGCTTGCACATCTTTCTGGTAGTATAATCACACGTCATCACCTTTCTTTAACTCATAAAACAAAAACCATCTACACCTCCAAACACTTTTTTCCATCACCGCCGTGTAGAAATGCACATCCATCCAAAACCACCACATAAAACTTCTTTTCTAACCTCATCTTCCGAAACCCTCTTCAACTCAAACCTACCGCCATCTCCAGATTCGCCCAGAACTCCATAAACATAAACATAAACTGTAAAATTTCAAGCTTTCAACCCCATATCCCATTTCACTTTAAACCCAGAAACTCCATAAATTCGAAAACCGCTTTTGAATCTTGAACCCATCTCACCTTCTCGAACACAACCGTGTTCCACCACACAACTTTCAGAATCAGTAAAAATCCACAACAATAACACGAAAACAGAATTAAAAACAGCGAGAGTGAGAATCGTGAGAAACAACAAGAGTGAGTGAGAATCGTGAGAAAAGTGAAACAGAGCGAGGGAGTTATAGAGTTGAGAGAGAAAAACGGTCAAGCGAAGAAGAGGATCTGTTTGTTGGTCTCTTTTTATTTTTATTTTACTTTTTATTTTATTTATTTTCATTCCTTTTTTTAAAGATTTGGGGATAATGGGCTTTTAACCCATCCGATCCAGGATCACACACCATCATGTTCCTCAAAACCCCCTGCTTCATTAATATTTTCTTTCCTTATTCTTTTTATTTTTTTATAATGTATATTATTATTAGTTATTTTATATATGTATTATATATTGTATTTTGTAAATACCTCTTTTATATATTTTTGTTTTTATTTTTTTCTTTTTTTTTAAAATATATTATACAAACAAGTTTCTTATTTTTATTATGTATTATAGTTTTTGTAAATAATTTATATATATATTCTATTTCTTTTAGAGTTTATGTTATTTTAGAGTTTATATATATTCTCCTTTTTATAAGAGTTTTATTACTTTTTTAGAATTTAATAAGTTTTTTTTAGAAGTTCATTTTATTTTCTTTTAGAACTTTAGAACTATTTTATATTTAAGTTTTGAAATTTATTTTATTGTAGAGTTAGTTTAATTTCTCATTTTTTTACTGGACTCTTTGTCCCATTTTCTGTTTGGGTCGATGAAGAGATTTCCACCGTTTAGTCGTCAAATTATTGACGTGAAACAAAGGATCCGATACCACCCCATTCTCTTCTCATCTCTTCTCCGTTTCAACTGTATTTTTGACTTATGGATCGATGAAGTCTTTTTATCCGCAAGCGTCAGATTTTTGAAGTCGATAACCTTCCCGATTTCAAATCTATGGGGGATGACCATTGGGGTTATCTTCCTTACTTTGGGATCGCGATAGGCTACCTTTGATTAATTGACATTTTGTTTGTGGTTAAGACGAGATCCCATTCTTTGCGTTCCGATTCGATCAACTAACCACTAACTTTACTTTCTGTCAAATATACAACTATTTTATCTTTCTGTCAAATATTAACTATTTTATTTTTCAGTCATTATATTTTGTATATTATCATATCTTGTAAATATTCAAACACTTGTACATTATTTAAAACACTTAACAAATATCGAAACCGTAAACTTTAAATTGGTGGACTGTTGATTATATATCTTGTATATTATCCATTATCTGTATATATTTGCTTCTGTTTTTTTCATCTCTTTGACAGGCGCTCATCAATAAGGAATCAAATTCTTTGTATTGAATTAAAAAGAGAGGATTGGGTGTAGACCTCTTCTTCTCCGAGTGTCGAGATGCTCACTGTAGTGTGGGTGGTTTCGATACTCGTCTTTCAATACGAAGACGTTTTCCATCCACTTTCTCTCCTAAAAAACCTCGGCTCCGTGCCGAGTACATTTTCAAAACCTCGATTCCGTACCGAGTCCTTTTTTTAAATCTCATCTCCTTAAAATAAATTCTTTGTATTGAATTAAAAAGAGAGGATTGGGTGTAGACCTCTTCTTCTTCGAGCGTTGGGATGCCCACTGTAGTGAGGGTGGTTTCGACACTCGTCTTTCAATACGAAGACACTTTCATCCTTTTTTCTCCTAAAACCTCGGTCCCGTACCGAGCGCATTGTCAAACCCCTTCAATAAGGAATCATTTCTCTTTGTATTGAATTAAAGAGAGAGGATTGGGTGTAGACCTCTTCCTCTCCGAATGTTGGGATGCCCACTGTAGTGAGGGTGGTCTTGATATTCGTCTTTCAATACGAAGACGCGCCTCTATCCACCGCCTCTCCCTTTCATAACTTCCTTCCGCAACCCTTTCACACCTAAAACCTAAGTCACGTACCGAGTGCATTTTTTCAAATTCTTTTCATAACCAAACTTGAATGGTCGTGGAGTGGTTAGGCGCAGGCCTTCTCCTATCCCGAGTGCTGACGTTTACCGTAGGGTTCTCTGTCGCAAAGCACTTACCATTCATAACCAAAAATACCTTTAATAAGGAAATGAAGCTCTCTTTATGTTGAATTAAAGAGAGAGGATTGGGTGTAGACCTCTTCCTCTTCGAGTGTTGGGATGCCCACTGTAGTGAGGGTGGTTTCGACGCTCGTCTTTCAATACGAAGACGCCTCGTTCGCCACACCTTTTCATGACAAAAACTTTGAGATAACGAATTGGGTATTACCCGTAGGGGTTACTATCCGAGGACCTATCTCGCCCCCTAAAAACAGTCTCACCAATCAAACATGACACCTTGCCTCGCATGGCGAAAACCAGTCTCCCAAAGGATATGTTACGTCCGTTCTACCGCAAACATGTACGCATAAGTCTCCAAACGAGCGAGCAGCAAAACACCTAAACTGCTAGAACGCGTACGATAACATCATCCACAAAACACACCGGTTATCCGCACCGTAGGCACGAACTACGTTGCTCTGATTTCTCATGCATAATGGGAATACGTAGGCATAGGATTGCAATGATCCTAGCGAGCACCCTTTTCTTTTTTTCACGCTTTCCCATAAAGGCATGCTACGTCCATTCTACCGCAAACAGGTAATGCCTAAGTCTCCAACGAGCGAGCAGCAATACACCTAACTGCTAGAATGCGCACGATAGTAGCGTCTACCAGACTTCCCCGCGCACCGTAGGCCGAACTACGGCTGCTCTGATTCTTTACTTCTTTTAAGTAAAGATACGTAGGCACAAGGGCCACAATCCTTGCCGAGCACATTCCCCCCATATCTGTAGTTCCCCGAACTACGTCGACTCTGACTTTCTCACATCTATTGAGAATACGTAGGCATAGGACTGCGAAGTCCTACCGAGTCTGTTCTTTCTCTTTTCTTCCCCGTTCTCTCTTTCCTCCTAACTTTCTTGTTTCTAACCTTTCTTTTACCCCGTGGAACACTTCTTATAGCATAATGTTTAAGCAAATAAATTCACACGTCGACAAACAAAAGGTTCCCATCGAGTACGATGGATGCGAGGGGTGCTAATACCTTCCCCTCACATAACCGGCTTCCGGACCCGTTCTTGGTTGCGAGACCATCTTATCCATTTCTTTCTTAAGGTTTTCTCGATATTTTCCTTTCCCCTCATGGGATAAATAAAGTTCGGTGGCGACTCTTCTGACTATCTTTTTCGCCTCCCCGTCGTTGCGCGATGCATTTTTCGAGTAGCGACAAGAGTCAACGTAGTTCGGGACTACGGGGAAAATTGCTCGCCAAGACTTCGCGTCTTGTGCCTACGTACTTCCACACTGCATGGAAGATCAGAGCTTTACGTAGTTCAGGCTAACTACGACTAAACTGGGCGCTCTCACCCAGCAGTGAGAAAATAAACTGGTTCTAAAGGTTCGGGAACCTACAACTACGATCTGGTCTCAAATGCCCTCGGGCGAGAGAAAAGGGTAACAATTAGTCATTAGCGGGAAAGTCTCGATCGCACAGCCGCGAGAGAACAAGGGTTAGTTGTTAGTGTGCTCACTAGGATATCGCATCCTATGCCTACATATCCTCGTCTGGTACGAGGAATCAGAGCGGCTGTAGTTCGGCTAACTACGACACAAGCTACTCAAAAGCTCCTACCGAAAGGAAAAGGAAAAGACACCCTAAACTATAGCTGGAAAAGGGGAATCTAACTACTGTTATCATGCCTGGTTGACCATCCTCATGTCTATCATAACGACTCCGCAGCGGAAAAGTTAGAGCTCCTAAGGGATCATGGCAGCAGGACTAAACAGCAAACAGGAATCAACTGCAAAGTAAAGAAATACTGGAAATATGCATGAATGCAATAACCAAACAAGCAAGGCAGAGAGGCCGCAAACCACAGAGGTAAGGGAGCTCAGCTCTACCAAATACCAACAAGCAAAGCCACTCAATAACAAACAAGCAGAAGGAGGACCACCTCAACTTCTCATGCACACAAAACCTACTTCTAAGATGCACCTACCACAGAAATATCTAGATGAAACCCCTAAGTCTAATGCAACACAGCACCACACAAGTCAGACAACACAAAGAGAAGGCTAGCTAACCTGACAAACCTCTATCCAAAGCTTAAACAGAAACCCTGAGCAAGACCCTTAACAACCCTAAAACAAGCCCCTGACTTACCCCTGAACAAAACTCTATGCAAAGCCCTAAACAAAACTCTAAGCAAAAACCCTAATCAAAACTCTAAGCAAGAGGAATCAATCCCAGTCTTCAAGCTTCAAGACAAGCTTACCAAAGAAAGGGAGCTAAGCAGACAAACTCATAGTGCCTTCCTCAGGAAAGTACCAGGAGGTTACCACTCAGGAATCATATCCTATGCGGCTCAACAACTGTGAACGGTTTACATTCCTCCTCAGGAGAAACTAAACTCACACGAAGGCTCCAGCATCATTGGATATTTGAGAAAGCCTATATGAACTAAGGGAACTAAGTGAACAGACCCATAGGACCTTCCTCGGGAAAGTACTAGGAGGCTTCCACTTAGGAATCGTATCCTATGTGGCTCAACAACTGTGATCAGTTTACGTTCCTCCTCAGGAGAAACTAAACTCACATGAAGGCTCCAACATCATTGGATACTTAAGAAATCCTACATAAACTAGAGGAACTAAGTGAGCAGACCCATAGGACCTTCCTCAGGAAAGTACTATGAGGCTTCCACTTAGGAATCGTATCCCATGTGGCTCAACAACTATGATCGGTTTACATTCCTCCTCAGGAGAAACTAAACTCACATGAAGGCTCCAACATCATTGGATACTTAAAAAAGAGGTGAGAAGAAAGAATGAAAGTCATTCATGGTGCCTTCCTCAGGAAAGTACCATAAATTTCCCTCAAACTTCAGGATCTCGAACCTCACAAACAGAGAACAAGCTCCTAGATTAGGCCTCAATCCACTGCATCCTTGCAATCTCCAACAGGACTTCATCCAGCCTCCATCTTCAAGAAGAAACCACAGATCCTCAAACCACAAGAAACTATCTCTGAAGTTCAACCACAGTTGAACTTCAAAGTCAGAAGCCATCAAGACTTCTCCGATCCTCAAGCTCAGACAAAAAATATCAGGACACCCTACAAAAATCTATCAAAAATCTAGGGGAAACCTACATGGCTCTATGATCCCAAGATCAAATCTCAAAGCCTAAGTCAACTTCTAAGGCTACTAAACAATCCCTAACATATGAAGGGTCAAAGGTTACCAACAAGTTGTGAGGTCTCTATTCTCTAACCCTAAAACACTATCAATCAACCTCTAAAAAATCTATGAAAAATCTATGGGGAACATGCCTTAGTCTAGTACAACATACTAAAGAATCAGAGCAAAATTCATTACCAGATGAAAGAACTAAAATCAGCAAGGCAGACATATCCACAAATTACACTTTAGAATCAATAAAAATGTAAAAAATGCAATTAAAATGAAAATGCATGATTAAACTAATGTTTTCGTACTATAAAATTCTACATTGAATTACGAGTCTACAGAAAAAAGAATGGAATTATTTGATCGAATCTACTATTTTTTATGAATTTTCTAATAATATGCATGAACTAAAAGATATTAAAAAGGTCATTTAAATGGAAAATATGCTAAAAATAGCAAACAAAAATAAAATGGCATTTTTATTTTTATATAATTTTCTAGACATTATTATTGACCTGTAGCAAAAAGAAGAATTAAAAACATTGATTTTTCTATTTTATATGATTTTATTAAAATGCTAACAATATAAAAGAAATCAAAGAAAAAGAAGAAATGAATAAAAGGGAGGGGGTGTCAAAATGAATTCGCCCAGTTCACTTTCTATGATGGGCCCAGGAGGGGGGTGCGCCTAGCATGGCGCGCCTGGGCCCAATTGCTATCAAAAACTAAAAAAAAAAGAGAAAAATGGTCAAAGGTTCGGTGCAGTTAGCAACTGATTAAAGCTCATTTTTGGTTTGGGCCGTGCGAGGGGGTGCGCCCAGCAAATCCAATCTTGGGCCCAAATGCTACCCAAACCCTAGCCCACGCATCTGATTAACAAAACCTAAGTCTCCTTCCCCAATTTTGATCACTGTTCACCTGAGGCAAACCCTAGCACGCCGTCGTCTTCCCCAAATCTCTCTGAACTCTCTCAAGCATTTCAATCAAACTCTGAAACCTCTCAGACGAACACCTCACTCTCTCACAAGAACCCAAACCTAAACTACACCTCTCCAAACCTCCGCTCAAGATCTAAACTCCACCTAAACTCCAATTTAACACCAGATGAATTCATACACTCAACAATTCAAAACGAGACGCGAGCAAGGAGCAAAAAACAACGTACCTGGATGTGGAACGCGAGTCTTATTGAAAAGAACTAAAGATCTGGAGTCTCGCTGATGAACGCTCTGAGGATCCTTGAAGGTGTTGATGGCGACGAACGGAGTTGTAACGCTCTTGAAGGACCGGTTGGCTTGCGATGAAGGCGCTTCTTCGCGTTCTAGAAATTTCTGGGCGAATCGTATTGCTTGGTGAAGAACGCTGTTCTGGTTTATGAAGGTTCTGGGGATTCACGAAGAATAAACGACGTTCTTGACGATCGATGATGATAATGATGATTTTCTGGGATTTCGCTGAAGAACACTGAAGCCTTGATGATTTTCTGGGTAATTGTTCTTGAAGAACGATGAAAATGGATGAGTTCTGGAAAACTGTTCTTGAAGTTTCCGGCAGTGTTTAAACTTTCCGGTGAGATAGCGATGAAGGTGGACGGAGGAAGAAGGGGGGAGAACGAAGAAGATTCACCGTTTTCTGGGCAAAAGTAACTCCGGCGATGGTTGCGGTGGCCGGAAGGCGTTAGGGGTGGCCGGAAGGAGTTTGCATGCCGGCCGGTGGAGTTTCCGGCGAAGCTCAGGTGAAGGTCTGTGGTGATGACAAGTGGCAGGCGTGAGGGTTGTATGTGAGACGTGTGGCAGAGTGAAGGTGAGTGGAAAACGCGTGTCAGTGAGAAAGAGAGTTCTGAGTGGTGTGGTGGTGGGCCCTGGTGCGAACGTGTGGCGCGACTATATATGGACACTTGGCACATGCAAAATTCTGGACAAAAATGGATCAAAAAAAACTGATAATGGGCCTCCCAAAGCCCCTTCTGGGCCCACGAATTTGACAATAATCCCTACAAAAAACTGAATCAGAAAATTAATATGAAAATGGAATAGTAAAAAACTTATTAAACCAATTAAAACTAATCAAAACCTAATTAACTAATTAACCTGACTAATTAATTCTACAACTAAACTAATCTAATTTTAATTAAATCTAAATGACTCAATTAAAATCTAACTAACACTAGACTCTACTTAAACCAATTAAGTCCTAATTAACTCTAAAAATGATTAAAATCTAATAAAACTCTAATAACCTCTATTATCTAAAAACATTAAAACCCTAATGACTCCTATTTAAAATTCTATTAAAACCCCATTAATTCTAATAAAATCTATACCATTTATTTAACACTATTAAAAAAGCTATTATTAATAAAAGAAAACTATATTCTTTTTATATTATCCTAAAAACAATTAAAACTATTTAAAATCTTTTATATTCTAAAAATGATTTAAAAACTTATTAAACCAATTAAAAACCTATTTAAATTCTAAAAAAATCTATAAAGCTCTAGAAAAAGATTTAAGCTATTTAAAAAATGTTAAAAATCTATTTAAATCCTAAAAAATGATTAAAAGCCTATTTAAAATCCACAAAAATCTATTAAACCTTAAAAATGCAAACAGAGGCCAATAACCAACATAAAAGAGCGTGCGACCAGATCAAATCAACCAGTGAACCCCCGGTATCAGAATATCCCGAAAACCACCATGAGAGCTGCAAACACTGAGAAGCACACAATTCCCCGAAAAATAAAACCCTGATGATCTGGACTGGATCTGAAATATCCGACAAATGAAAACCAAGCTGTAACCCTGATATCCTCTGTCTATGCACAAATGTCATGCATCTGATATGCGAATATGAATATAAACCACGAGTCCGATAGGAGAACCGGTTGGTCAAATTTTAGGGTGCAACAGCTGCCCCTATTCAAGCGACTTGGACCTGAAGGATTGAAGAGCGCTCAGCCTTCAAACATTCGGAGGTACGAGACGGTTGAATACCAATGAAACCCGAAAATTTGCCAACCGTGAGAATATACTGTAAAACTGCTCGGGGAATAAAATCCAGAACCGAGTTTAGTCATTACGGCAACAAACTGATCAATCATCTGATAAAGCACTCCTGATTTGAATGCCAATTACCGGTGATACCCCATATAACAAACCCGAGGGTTGCAATAAAACACCTGATCCTTTCACATTGCCTACTGATAGGCAGGAAGAGAAATATACTCACATCGTCCAAAGATGGACGGGAAGAAAGACTTCAATACTCACATAGTCTAAGGATAGACGGAAAGAAAGCCAAAATCCCGAAGGAAACATTCAGTACTCACATCGTCTAGGGATAGGCGGGAAGACACCCTGATCTCCATACTCACATCGTCTAAGGATAGACGGAAAGACACCATTAATCTCCATACTCACATCGTCTAAGGATAGACGGAAAGAAAGCCAAAATCCATACTCACGTCGTCTAAGGGTAGACGGAAAGAAAGCCAAAATCCATACTCACGTCGTCTAAGGGTAGACGGAAAGACACCATTAATCTCCATACTCACATCGTCTAAGGATAGACGGGAAGACACCATTAATCTCCATACTCACATCGTCTAAGGGTAGACGGGAAGACACCCTTAATCTCCATACTCACCTCGTCTAAGGATAGACGGAAAGAAAGCCAAAATCCATACTCACGTCGTCTAAGGGTAGACGGAAAGACACCATTAATCTCCATACTCACATCGTCTAAGGATAGACGAGAAGACACCATTAATCTCCATACTCACATCGTCTAAGGCTAGATGGGAAGACACCCTTAATCTCCATACTCACCTCGTCTAAGGATAGACGGAAAGAAAGCCAAAATCCATACTCACGTCGTCTAAGGGTAGACGGAAAGACACCATTAATCTCCATACTCACATCGTCTAAGGATAGACGGAAAGAACAATATCCTTAAAGGGGCCACATCATCAGTATGGACCGACGGGAAGAAAACCACCTTCAAAGAACCATGTCGTCAATAAGAATCGACAATCACGAAAACTGAACATTCTTCAAAGAGCATCGACATCAATAAGGATTGACGGTCAAAAGAAGTCCCTCTTGAAACGTCATCTCATCCAATAAACAGAAAGGAAACCACCATCCGAAATATCGCTTTGAAACCCCTCAACAATCAAAGATGGCCGGTGAAGACTCGCTGGGGAAACATACCCTCTGTATGAACTGACAATAAGAAACTCGCCGAACAATCACTTGAAACTTCACATCGTCTACTGCTAGACGGAAAGAAACCCACGTTCAAACTCAAGACGTCTAATGATAGACGGAGAAATCCACTTATTGGAGGAACACATCGTCAATATGAATTGACGGGAAGAAACGTCTGTCGATACCAAGCGACTGACTGATCAAAGCATAACTGTTGTATGATCTGAAATACCAATAATCCGCTGAATCGTCTGAACACTGCTGCTGGATAAATGCCCCTGAACTGATCACAGAGTAATTCACGCGCCATATGAGACTGGTAGAAAACCTGACTTATGCTTCGTATGCATATGCATATGTTTGAATCTTTCTATGGCGTAATGCTCCATTCAGGATGGAAATGCTACGCATTTTGACAATGACATGCAAGTATGATGCAAATATGATAATGCATGCAATATGCTAATGCAGGCTCAAGCTGATGGTGGAAGTCGGGTACAGAAAATCACTTCAGCAACATAAATGCTGAGGACGAAGCTAACTCCGCTGGGGATAAACCGGATATCACAGGATTATCCCAGCAAAATAAATGCTGGGAGAGTGAAATCCACTCCGCTGGGGATATTGGGAACTTAACCGAACACCTCGACGAAGTAATACTCTGCTGGGGAATATAACTCCGCTGTGAAAATATCAGATGTGCCAAATATGATTGGATTTCTCTGGGGATAGCTTACCCATGCCACTGACAAATTGGACTTTGCTGGAGAAAATAGACGAAGCCCTCCTGCGTACTGATGAAGCTCGGATCTGGAAACTGATGCGCCAACCCGGATGGGCCTCACAGTGATCGCCAACATGGATCTATGCTTTTAGGCTATCTGTGATGGGTCAGGTACAACTGACGCTGGAAAACATTCTGCCTGAATACATAGTCTCTTGGTGGAAGAGTCAAGGGATAGTGACACGACTTCCCGACATTCGCCTCACACTCGAAAATTGGCTGAATCTGCTCGAATAGCTCTAAATAACCCTGCTGATATTGGAGAAGAACAAATCCTTCGCTTCTTATATGCCCCAGCCTGCGGGACCTCTATGGGGATAGTCCTCGAAAGGAAATCAGCAAATCTGTTCCCTGATGGTCTGATATGAAATGCCCCAATATTCTGAACTTCGGAGAGATACTTCACATCAAATGCTCCTCGAATAAAGAGCAACCTCTACGCTCTTAAGATGGCCTGCCCCTGATTGCAATGGCTTTGCCCCTGATTATCTGGTTCAGAGTAGTGCCCCTGACTACGAGATATTCACCGAATCTCAACCTGATTGCCCTAGGATAACTGACTTCGAAAGGCTGACTTGACTGGGGATCACAATAATGACTTGCCCCTGCTCTCAGAACATTCGGGCATTCGGTACTCTATCCTGACCATACTTTCCATTGTAGAAAATTCTTCCGGCTGTCAATCGCTTACTTGCAAGTAAAACCAGTTGTTCTGCGTAAAAGACATATTAATGCGACACATATGACAGCTTTGACATCCAATCTGTTCACTGGGAAAAGGAAGAAACAGTTTATAGCATATAATGCACAAAACATTTATCAACATCAGTACCAACATGGTAAGAGGAACCCTTTTAGGAGTCAGAACCGACGCGACCTTTACCGGAGTGTGCTTTCGAAACAAACTGCTTCATTTAGGACTTTTGAAGGTTGTAACGTGGTCGGGTTCGCGGTTTTGAAGGAAAGGATAAAGGCTCAAAGTTTATTTTAACCCACCCACTCTCCTTGATGTTCTCCGATCCTATGTTCAGCTAATTCGACCTTAGCGCTCACCTCTCAGAGGCTGAAAGATAGGAGTGATAGTTCGATAAATTGTGATTGTTGGAGTGACAGCTACGCACCTTTCGTCTTTGACACTTGAGGTCACACGACTCGTATTTCCTTTGAGGATTTTTCTTTTGATCCTTTTCATCTTTTTCTTTTCATATCCCTAACTTTTGCCTGGACAGACTCTTTTGAGTTTCTTTTGATTTTTTTTTTTTTAGTCCAGCGGGATGCCCTCATTTTTGCCTAAGTCATTTGTTTTGAAGTTTTGAATTAGCGGGCTTTTGATTCTTTTTTTTCGCTTTCTCTTTTTTCGAACGAGTCGTGTGACACTGATTGCTTGACTCATTGGAGAATAATGTGACTGTCTCACTCTTGAGTTAACCATTATGGTTTTTTAGGCACGACCTCTAGAGGTGTGATTGATCCTCGAGCGGACACTCCTTTTGCAATTTGGACGCTCGGTCAAATTAGCTAACACCTACCCTGCCCCAGGTTAAGATTGAGGGTTTTTCGTGTTCAGAAAGAACTCCTACTACAAGGCTCAAAGGGGTTGACAAGGGATTATCTTCCTTATAACTCCGGTGTTTAGGGATTTGAAACAATGCCTGTACATCATCAACAGGTTTTATCTCAAAAGCATACAATATCGGATGTTGCATGTCGTTCATTTTCGTCATCCTCCCCAGATTCCTCTTAACCAAGCATTGGACATTTGTAAAAACAATTAGTGAACACGACTGGATTCAATCAAAACATGCATATTTATTTCATTATCATCAATTGAATGAAAACAACAAGTTTTACAAACAAGATTGCATTTTAAACAGGGAAGAAACTACAAGCGTAAAGAAATGACAAGATAAAACAAAGAAAATGCCAGCTTCCTAGAACCGGGCTTTCACATCTGTCCTGCTGCTGAACCATCCATCTTCACAATCAGTTATTGGAGACAATTCGATGTTGTCCTGATCTGCTTTCAACGACTCAACCAAATTATAGAGCCCTTCCTCCTTCATTCAGATGATTTTGGGACCTTCCTGCCCGAAGCTGATTGTTGCACTATCAAGTAAGTCCTGTACTTTATGCTTGAAGGCCAGACAATCTTCAATGTTGTGCCCCTGTGCTCCTGAATGGAAATCACAGCGCTCCTTGTTATCATAACCTGCTGGAGGTGTACCTGTCAGTGGAGCTAACTTCCTCTTCTCAACCAACTGCAATCGTAGCAACACCTGAAGAAGTTCGACATACGGCATCGGAGGCACCTTAAATACCCTCAATGGCTTCTGATTTTGAGCTTTTCGCTGATTGGGATGTTGCTGCCTTTTCCACGGTTGAGATCGTTGTTGTTGTTGCTGGTATCGGGTTGACTCTTGAATAACCTTTGTAGCAAATACAACATCGGTTTCTTGACTTTCACTGTACTGATCAAGGCACTCCTTATGCTTAGCCATTTTCTTTCTCAGATCTGCCCCAGGAATAGGCAACAGTTGTGGGCATGGGGATTCTGACACCATGGAATCCAGGATACGCTTCTGACCTACTGCAGCTTTAGAAACATCCGTCATCTTAGCATCGACTGAGACAGGAGCAATACGTATAGCTACGCCGCTCGGCGTGAATTCAATATCGTGCGAGTCAATCAGGTCTTGAACATTGTGCTTAAAAGCATGACAACCCTCGATGTCGTGTCCGAGTGCCCTAGAATGAAATTCACATTGCTTACTGGCATCGTACCCATGAGGAAGCGCTCCTGTGGGTGGGTCCAACGTTCTCTTCTCAACCAGATTGAACCTCAATAAAGTCTGCAAGAGCTCAGCATACGTTATAGGCGGCGTCTCAAATATCCTCTTTGGTTTCCCCTCCTGGATCCTTCGTTGATCCGGATGTATCTTCTGTTGCTGTTGCTCAGGTTCCACAGGCACAGATGGCACGAGCTTCTTCACTGCGGCTTCAAATAGCTGATCATCCTCTTTCCTAAGCACATTCTTGACTACTTCCATGATCAAGCTCATTTGGGTCTTCAGCTGACTATTCTCCTCTTTGAGAATCTTCTGCTCCGAACGCATCTCTTGCATGTCTCTCATTATCTGCCCCAGCTGGCTTCGGACTTCAATCAATTCAACCTGATTCTGTTCCATATCTCTGAAGGAATTCCTGCAACAAACTGGACGATGAGGAAATAAGACCCACAGTTCTGATGTACCTGCTAAATCATAACGCAGTGCAGAAAGCGAACACATATTCAAGACAAGGCAAATAGAAACTCAAGCTATAAGCACCCAGACAAACATCTCCCACACATGTATAACCAACAAAAGCAGCACGTAAGCACAAATGAGTATGAATACAATGACCCCAGCCAACAATCCTGGTGGTGGTCAGCAAATACTAACGCACAGAAGCTGAATGGGTTAGGCGGAGAAAACAGATGTGACACCCGGCATCGAAACTTCTAGAAACTTCTCCCATATTCAACTGAACTCTCCGATTGACAATCTTCAGAGCACACACTTCCTGTGGAGTCTTCCATGACATTCACTGACGAACCCACACAACCGGATGACGGAGAATCGTTAATCTGAACAAACCCCTGAGGCGTGATGAAAATCCGGTTAGAGTCTAATAGATCTTGAACCTGGCTTCTAAGCACCTTACAATCATTGGTTGAATGCCCCTGTACCCCAGCATGGTACTCACATCGGGCGCTGGCATCAAAACCCAGAGGATACGGTGGAATCACCGGATTAGTCTCTTTCGGCACTATCAATCCACTTCTGACCAGATCTGGCAACAACTGACTGTACGACACCGGTAGCTGAGTAAACTGCCTTTCAGGTTTCCTTGGTCTCCGTGGGGCATGCTGACGCGATCGGCGATAGGATGACCGTTGACTTGAAGTGTCTGAAAACCGATCCTGAGATGCTAGAGATTCTGCGACGACGTCATTTCCTTCTTCCCACTCTTCTTGAGAACTGACAACTGACTCATTCTTGTCAACTGGGACGTAAGGAACATCTCGAAGCTTTCCGCTCTTGAGTCCTCTCTCAACAAGCTCTCTCATTCTCATCAGGCCCACAAAGTTGGTACAACTGAACAATTTGTCAAAATAATGGCCTTTCAGAGTACCCAAGAAGATGTCAACCATTTCTCTTTCCGGAAGCGGTGGTTGAACACTAGCAGCCAATTCTTTCCATCTTTGCAAATACCCTCTGAATAATTCATTCTCCGCCTGAGATAATTCTTGCAGATGTACGAGACTAGGAGCCAAATCCAGGTTGTAATCGTACTGCTTCATGAAAGCTCCGGCTAAATCCACCCATGATCGAATCTGATTATTTTCTAACTGCACATACCATCTCAAAGATGCCCCAGTCAGACTATACTGAAAGCAATGGATCATCAATTTGTCATCTCGCACGAACGCAGTCATTCTTCGACAGAACATCATCAAATGTAGCTTCGGACAGCTAACTCCCATGTACTTCTCAAATTCTGGCACTTTGAACTTGTAAGGCAACACCAGATCGGGAACCAAACACATGTCTATAGCATCCAGGTTAACAGCATCTTTCACTTTCAAGGCTTTTATTCCTTCTTCCAACGCTCGGAGTCTTCTATCCTTTTCAAGAGCTCTTGGATCTACCATCCCGGCCATTGGAATATCTCTTTGGTAATTCATCACAGGGAAAGCAACACCTTGATTGTTAGCAGGAGGATGACGTTTATTTCGGCCAACAAACTGCTCATGTCGATCTCGGTTCTCATCCGTAGGCTGTACAACTTGGTCTGCCGTAAGGTTGTTCGCTTGCGGGAAGCCTTCCATAGAATCATACTGATGGTTGGACGCCATAGTAAACCCTGTCAAGGTGTTAGGAGCCTGGAAATTGCCTTCAGACATAGCTACCAATTACCTGTAACTGACTACACTGCTTGATTCTGCTCAAATCTGCTTCAGCCCCTTGGTCGTCTTCAACACTCCACTCTTGCCTCAAACAATCCTCCGAGAATCACCCTCTGGTGAAAACAAAGGCTGGATAAGTGCTCTGGCTTGCTAGAGTAATGCTATGCAATATGATTTATGCAGACAGAAATACAAAAAAATGCTAACGTGCATGTGTGCATTGGAGATATTTCCCCTCCAATTCCAGTGTCAGTGGTAGCGAGACAAGATAAACTATAAAGACAATATTTAGAAAAACCCTCATATATTTATTGGAATATCAGTCTTGTCAAGATGTTACACAACTATGTTCCATACAACTAAGGTGATAAAGGAGGATCCCAGCCAACATGCCTGGTGGTGATCTCAACACAACAAAATACAAGAGAGAAATCAAGGGCGGGTACGGTCGCAGAAATCCTCGACCATCTTCTTCGTCTCTGCGTGATCCGGTCGATAAATCAAGCCTTCTATCAACTGATCCCTTTTTCTGACCGTTCCCTGGATATCTCTGACAAAGTCTTCCCAAGCCTTATCATGGGCAACATCCCCAGGTTTGGGTCTCTTGGCGTCTGCTCTATGCTGAAAATCTTCTAAATTCTTCATGGCATCAATCAGTTTGCGCTCGGCCTCGTATCGGCGGCATGCCTCTTCTTCAAGCTCTTCAGTCTTCACTTTGACCTGTTCTTCTAACTGAGCAACCTGTGTCTTTAGCTCTTCTTCCCGCTCTTTGCGTTTGGCCATAGTGAGATCCCAGTGCTCTCTGAACTTAGCTAGCTTCGTGTAGGCCCTTTCCAGCTCTTGCTTCTTAGTAGCCAATACACTGCTAACTGAGTCTACATCTAACTCCAGACGCTTCTTGGTTTCAGTCAACTCCAATAACGTAGTCTTCAGATGTTTCAGAGTTTCAGCCTGTTGCTTGGAAAAATATCCTGTTTCAATCTTTTCATGACGAAGCTGGGCATTCTCTTTCTCTAAAGCCTCTTTAGCCTTTGCTAGCTCTTCTTTCTCCGCCATCAGCTTCTTGTATACCTGTATGTCTACAGTGGTAGGCTCCTCCACCGGAGAAGGGTGCAATGGCTGAACCGCTGGATAAGGCATAAGGAATTTCGTAGCTCGCTCACGAATTCATTCCCCATACGGACCAGGAACTCGAGTATCCCCTCTGCTACCTGAAGGCTTCCCTCTCTTGTGCAGGTTCTTCCAGGCTTTCTCAAGCTTGGTCAACATCTCTTTCCCTATTGCCCCAGTGAGATACAGAGATTCCTGTATCTCCTCGGGTTTCGGCGCTCCCTGAGGTGCATACCCAAATTGCCTGATCAATAAGGAAGGGTTGTAATTGACACACCCTCTCCTTCCTATTAACGGAACATTCGGGAATCCTTCGCATCTGAGTATGACCTCAACTCCGAATACCTCTTCGTTAACCCATACCACATTCTCAGCAGTCAACCCCATCAAGCGCTCCGGCCATCCTAGAGAATCAATAGAGGTGACAAAAGGGCCTGACTTAGGCATATGACTGGTGAACCACCTGCACAGGAGAGGTACACAACAAGACACATTCCTTCCTCGCCGCTTTTCATTTTGGTAGTGAGTTGAATGGTGGATATCTCCCAGCAAGGTAGGAACTGGGTTCCTTGCAGCCAAAATATAGAAGGCATCTGCATCAACAAAATCAGGAATGTTTGGGAACAATACGATGCCGTAAACACACACTGCAAGGATGGCGTCACAAATAACCCAGCCACCTTCCTTGGCATACTCCCGAGCCTTCTCCACCAAGACATCCAACGGAAATCCCCACACATCTCCTCTTCTGATCATCTTCCCTGTCAGTTCAGACTCTCTTAAGTACAGGATGGCAGAAAGCTCAGCCAGATTAGGCTTAGCGTCCGTACGATAGAAGGGCATCTGCTCGCGAATTGGTATATCCAAGAGTGCAGAATACTCCTCCAGGGTAGGAGCCAAGACAAAGTCGGGCAATACGAAACACCTGAGCTCCGCGTCATAAAACTGTAACAGGGTATAAATGCCGCTAATCTCATAGGCCGAGGGCTGGTAAACATAATTCAAGATACTCCCATAGATCTTCCTGAAATCTCCCATCACCCTCTTCTTAGCAACAGTGATCAATTCTGACAACAGACTGATATCTGGAGACGGGAACTTGTAGGGCAATACTCTCTTCGTGGCTTCCATGTCTTGCTAGGAAACAAACACCAGAACTGGGAGGGAAAATATGTACCTGAAATACACACACGTTAGTTGAATGCAAATGGTAATGCAATGATGCAGTATGATAAATAATGCAATCAGTGAACACAGGGACTATGTTGTAGCCTGAAGAGGAACATCTCTGTGATCAAGAACAGAAAACCACCACGGTCACCAGAACCTCAAGACACTAACTATCATCTGATACTCAAAATACCGATCCCCTGGTAAGAAATCCATCTGAACCTCTGTATCTGACGAGAAAAACCATCTGATAATAGTATCAACCTCAGATAAGAAACCCATCCGATCCAGACAACACACCTGGAGATGAATTAAGAATACCGTCCGATAAATCACGATTTCTGAAGGCCAGTTTTCCTGCAATAACCCAATCCCCCTCACAGGTATGATGAACCTAATCCACAGACAAAGGTACGGCATCTTATGCGGTCATCAGCGTCACAGACTTTCATGAGTGACGATACGATTCCCAGAAGGAGTGGCATCATCAAGTCATGAAGAGGCCTCACTTAGCTGACTTCCAAATGATCGGTCCCCAGAGTCGACAATCCTCACGTCTGGACTCCCCTCAGATCCTCAGGACCGGAAAGGAGCACCTCTGCGAGAACCTCGTCTGAGCGTAGATTTCGTAGGGAACTGTGCCTGCTCAGCAGACAGGTTCGTCTACTACTCTCCACAACTATATCTAGGTGCATACTCAAGCCCAGGTCCGGCTTCTCACTCATAGTAACCTCCCTTGCCCACAACAATAATCATAATATAGTGCTGAAAGTAAATGCGGAAAGGTAAAGATGCGGGAAAGTAAAGTGAAGGAAAGTAAAACACATATGCACAACACCCAACAGATAAACACCCAAGCGCTAGGATTGACTCGCGTAGGGGATGGGAAACGGTCCCAGCATAAGGGATGCGAAAAGTCCCTAGATGCTATAAGTCCTCAGCAGAGTCGCCAGCTGTCGCTACTGCGAAAATCGGCACCGGCTGAACAGAAGAGTCGCCACCGTGCGTTATTTATCCCACGGGAGGGAAAGGAAACGCTCAGAGTAAACCTCGCACAACACGGGAAAGGTATGGTCGTCGCAACCAAAACCTGGATTCGGGAGTCGGTTACGCAAGGGGAAGGTATTAGCACCCCTCACGTTCGTCGTACTCGACGGGATCCACGCTTGTTTGGGTTGTCTAAAGGATGCAAACAATCTATCTACGGCTGCTAAATCTAAACGGAAGGGAATTGACTCGATAGAGCGTCGCACTCTATGCCTACGTATTCTCAAGAGAGAAAGTCAGAGTCAACGTAGTTCGGGACTACGGGGAAAATTGCTCACCAAGACTTCGCGTCTTGTGCCTACGTACTTCCACACTGCATGGAAGATCAGAGCTTTACGTAGTTCAGGCTAACTACGACTAAACTGGGCGCTCTCACCCAGCAGTGAGAAAATAAACTGGTTCTAAAGGTTCGGGAACCTACAACTACGATCTGGTCTCAAATGCCCTCGGGCGAGAGAAAAGGGTAACAATTAGTCATTAGCGGGAAAGTCTCGATCGCACAGCCGCGAGAGAACAAGGGTTAGTTGTTAGTGTGCTCGCTAGGATATCGCATCCTATGCCTACATATCCTCGTCTGGTACGAGGAATCAGAGCGGCTGTAGTTCGGCTAACTACGACACAAGCTACTCAAAAGCTCCTACCGAAAGGAAAGGGAAAAGACACCCTAAAACTATAGCTGGAAAAGGGGAATCTACCTACTGTTATCATGCCTGGTTGACCATCCTAATGTCTATCATAACGACTCCGCAGCGGAGAAGTTAGAGCTCCTAAGGGATCATGGCAGCAGGACTAAACAGCAAACAGGAATCAACTGCAAAGTAAAGAAATACTGGAAATATACATGAATGTAATAACCAAACAAGCAAGGCACAGAGGCCGCAAACCATAGAGGTAAGGGAGCTCAGCTCTACCAAATACCAACAAGCAAAGCCACTCAATAACAAACAAGCAGAAGGAGGACTACCTCAACTTCTCATGCACACAAAACCTACTTCTAAGATGCACCTACCACAAAAATATCTAGATGAAACCCCTAAGTCTAATGCAACACAGCACCATACAAGTCAGACAACACAAAGAGAAGGCTAGCTAACCTGACAAACCTCTATCCAAAGCTTAAACAGAAACCCTGAGCAAGACCCTTAACAACCCTAAAACAAGCCCCTGACTTACCCCTGAACAAAACTCTATGCAAAGCCCTAAACAAAACTCTAAGCAAAAACCCTAATCAAAACTCTAAGCAAGAGGAATCAATCCCAGTCTTCAAGCTTCAAGACAAGCTTACCAAAGAAAGGGAGCTAAGCAGACAAACTCATAATGCCTTCCTCAGGAAAGTACCAGGAGGTTACCACTCAGGAATCACATCCTATGCGGCTCAACAACTGTGAACGGTTTACATTCCTCCTCAGGAGAAACTAAACTCACACGAAGGCTCCAGCATCATTGGATATTTGAGAAAGCCTATATGAACTAAGGGAACTAAGTGAACAGACCCATAGGACCTTCCTCGGGAAAGTACTAGGAGGCTTCCACTTAGGAATCGTATCCTATGTGGCTCAACAACTGTGATCAGTTTACGTTCCTCCTCAGGAGAAACTAAACTCACATGAAGGCTCCAACATCATTGGATACTTAAGAAATCCTACATAAACTAGAGGAACTAAGTGAGCAGACCCATAGGACCTTCCTCAGGAAAGTACTAGGAGGCTTCCACTTAGGAATCGTATCCCATGTGGCTCAACAACTGTGATCGGTTTACATTCCTCCTCAGGAGAAACTAAACTCACATGAAGGCTCCAACATCATTGGATACTTAAGAAAGAGGTGAGAAGAAAGAATGAAAGTCTTTCATGGTGCCTTCCTCAGGAAAGTACCATAAATTTCCCTCAAACTTCAGGATCTCGAACCTCACAAACAGAGAACAAGCTCCTAGATTAGGCCTCAATCCACTGCATCCTTGCAAGCTCCAATAGGACTTCATCCAGCCTCCATCTTCAAGAAGAAACCACAGATCCTCAAACCACAAGAAACTATCTCTGAAGTTCAACCACAGTTGAACTTCAAAGTCAGAAGCCATCAAGACTTCTCCGATCCTCAAGCTCAGACAAAAAATATCAGGACACCCTACAAAAATCTATCAAAAATCTAGGGGAAACCTACATGGCTCTATGATCCCAAGATCAAATCTCAAAGCCTAAGTCAACTTCTAAGGCTACTAAACAATCCCTAACATATGAAGGGTCAAGGGTTACCAACAAGTTGTGAGGTCTCTATTCTCTAACCCTAAAACACTATCAATCAACCTCTAAAAAATCTATGAAAAATCTATGGGGAACATGCCTTAGTCTAGTACAACATACTAAAAAATCAGAGCAAAATTCATTACCAGATGAAAGAACTAAAATCAGCAAGGCAGACATATCCACAAAATACGCTTCAGAATCAATAAAAATGTAAAAAAAATGCAATTAAAATGAAAATGCATGATTAAACTAATGTTTTCGTACTATAAAATTCGACATTGAATTACGAGTCTATAGAAAAAAGAATGGAATTATTTGATCGAATCTACTATTTTTTATGAATTTTCTAATAATATGCATGAACTAAAAGATATTAAAAAGGTCATTTAAATGGAAAATATGCTAAAAATAGCAAACAAAAATAAAATGGCATTTTTATTTTTATATAATTTTCTAGACATTATTATTGACCTGTAGCAAAAAGAAGAATTAAAAACATTGATTTTTCTATTTTATATGATTTTATTAAAATGCTAACAATATAAAAGAAATCAAAGAAAAAGAAGAAATGAATAAAGGGGAGGGATGTCAAAATGAATTCGCCCAGTTCACTTTCTATGATGGGCCCAGGAGGGGGGTGTGCCTAGCATGGCGCGCCTGGGCCCAATTGCTATCAAAAACTAAAAAAAAAGAGAAAATGGTCAAAGGTTCGGTGCAGTTAGCAACTGATTAAAGCTCATTTTTGGTTTGGGCCGTGCGAGGGGGTGCGCCCAGCAAATCCAATCTTGGGCCCAAATGCTACCCAAACCCTAGCCCACGCATCTGATTAACAAAACCTAAGTCTCCTTCCCCAATTCTGATCACTGTTCACCTGAGGCAAACCCTAGCACGCCGTCGTCTTCCCCAAATCTCTCTGAACTCTCTCAAGCATTTCAATCAAACTCTGAAACCTCTCAGACGAACACCTCACTCTCTCACAAGAACCCAAACCTAAACTACACCTCGCCAAACCTCCTCTCAAGATCTAAACTCCACCTAAACTCCAATTTAACACCAGATGAATTCATACACTCAACAATTCAAAACGAGACACGAGCAAGGAGCAAAAAACAACGTACCTGGATGTGGAACGCGAGTCTTATTGAAAAGAACTAAAGATCTGGAGTCTCGCTGATGAACGCTCTGAGGATCCTTGAAGGTGTTGATGGCGACGAACAGAGTTGTAACGCTCTTGAAGGACCGGTTGGCTTGCGATGAAGGCGCTTCTTCGCGTTCTAGAAATTTCTGGGCGAATCGTATTGCTTGGTGAAGAACGCTGTTCTGGTTTATGAAGGTTCTGGGGATTCACGAAGAACAAACGACGTTCTTGACGATCGATGATGATAATGATGATTTTCTGGGATTTCGCTGAAGAACACTGAAGCCTTGATGATTTTCTGGGTAATTGTTCTTGAAGAACGATGAAAATGGATGAGTTCTGGAAAACTGTTCTTGAAGTTTCCGGCGGTGTTTAAACTTTCCGGTGAGATAGCGATGAAGGTGGACGGAGGAAGAAGGGGGGAGAACGAAGAAGATTCACCGTTTTCTGGGCAAAAGTAACTCCGGCGATGGTTGCGGTGGCCGGAAGGCGTTAGGGGTGGCCGGAAGGAGTTTGCATGCCGGCCGGTGGAGTTTCCGGCGAAGCTCAGGTGAAGGTCTGTGGTGATGACAAGTGGCAGGCATGAGGGTTGTATGTGAGACGTGTGGCAGAGTGAAGGTGAGTGGAAAACGCGTGTTAGTGAGAAAAAGAGTTCTGAGTGGTGTGGTGGTGGGCCCTGGTGCGAACGTGTGGCGCGACTATATATGGACACTTGGCACATGCAAAATTCTGGACAAAAATGGATCAAAAAAACTGATAATGGGCCTCCCAAAGCCCCTTCTGGGCCCACGAATTTGACAATAATCCCTACAAAAAACTGAATCAGAAAATTAATATGAAAATGGAATAGTAAAAAACTTATTAAACCAATTAAAACTAATCAAAACCTAATTAACTAATTAACCTGACTAATTAATTCTACAACTAAACTAATCTAATTTTAATTAAATCTAAATGACTCAATTAAAATCTAACTAACACTAGACTCTACTTAAACCAATTAAGTCCTAATTAACTCTAAAAATGATTAAAATCTAATAAAACTCTAATAACCTCTATTATCTAAAAACATTAAAACCCTAATGACTCCTATTTAAAATTCTATTAAAACCCCATTAATTCTAATAAAATCTATACCATTTATTTAACACTATTAAAAAAGCTATTATTAATAAAAGAAAACTATATTCTTTTTATATTATCCTAAAAACAATTAAAACTATTTAAAATCTTTTATATTCTAAAAATGATTTAAAAACTTATTAAACCAATTAAAAATCTATTTAAATTCTAAAAAAATCTATAAAGCTCTAGAAAAAGATTTAAGCTATTTAAAAAATGTTAAAAATCTATTTAAATCCTAAAAAATGATTAAAAGCCTATTTAAAATCCACAAAAGTCTATTAAACCCTAAAAATGCAAACAGAGGCCAATAACCAACATAAAAGAGCGTGCGACCAGATCAAATCAACCAGTGAACCCCCGGTATCAGAATATCCCGAAAACCACCATGAGAGCTGCAAACACTGAGAAGCACACAATTCCCCGAAAAATAAAACCCTGATGATCTGGACTGGATCTGAAATATCCGACAAATGAAAACCAAGCTGTAACCCTGATATCCTCTGTCTATGCACAAATGTCATGCATCTGATATGCGAATATGAATTTAAACCACGAGTCCGATAGGAGAACCGGTTGGTCAAATTTTAGGGTGCAACATCCGGCTTCTCACTCATGGTAACCTCCCTTTCCCACAGCAATAATCATAATAATATAGTGCTGAAAGTAAATGCGGAAAGGTAAAGGTGCGGGAAAGTAAAGTGCGAAAAGATAAAACACCTATGCACAACACCCAACAGATAAACACCCAAGCTCTAGGATTGACTCGCGTAGGGGATGGGAAACGGTCCCAGCATAAGGGATGGGAAAAGTCCCTAGATGCTATAGTCCCCAGCAGAGTCGCCAGCTGTCGCTACTGCGAAAATCGGCGCCGGCTGACAGAAGAGTCGCCACCGTGCGTTATTTATCCCAACGGAGGGAAAGGGAACGCTCGAAGTAAACCTCGTAAAAAAACGGGAAATGTATGGTCATCGCAACCAAAACCTGGATTCGGGAGTCGGTTACGCAAGGGGAAGGTATTAGCACCCCTCACGTCCGTCGTACTCGACGGGATCCACGCTTGGTGTTTATAAGGAAAAGGGTGTGTTTATCTATCTACGCTAATGGTCAGTCTGAAAAGAAAAGAAAAGGACAGGACTCGACAGAACATACGGTGTTCTGGGCCTACGTACTCCCTCGTGCAATGGGAAAGTCAGAGTCAACGTAGTTCGACTACCTACGTCTAAACGGGGGAAGGTTGCTCGCCAGGACGTCGCGTCCTGTGCCTACGTACTTCCACACGGCATGGAAGATCAGAGCAAACGTAGTTTGACCAACTATGGCTAAACTGGGCGTTCTCACACCGCAGTGAGAAATTAATCTGGTTTTAAGGGTTCGGGAACCTACAACTACGGTCTGGTCTCAAATGCACTCGGGCAAGAGAAAAGGGATAACAATCAGTCGTCAGCGGGGAAAGTCTCGATCGCACAGCAGCGAGAGAACAAAAGGTTAGTTGTTAGTGTGCTCGCTAGGATATCGCATCCTATGCCTACATATTCTCGTCTGATACGAGAAATCAGAGCAGCTGTAGTTCGGCTAACTACGACACAAGCTATTCAAGTGCTTCTCTGAAAGGGAAAAGACACCCTAAAACTATGGTTGAAAAGGGGAATCTACCTAATGTTATCATGCCTGGTTGACCCACCTAATGTCTATCATAACCCCTCCGCAGCGGAGAAGTTAGAGCTCCTAAGGGATCATGGCAACAGGACTAAACAGCAAACAAGGATCAACTGCGAAGTAAAGAAATACTGGAAACATGCATGAATGCAACAACCAAACAAACAAGGCACAAAGGCCGCAAACCACAGAGGTAAGGGAGCTCAGCTCTACCAAATACCAGCAAGCAAAACCACTCAATAAAAAACAAGCAGAAGGAGGTCCACCTCAACTTCTCGTGCACACAAAGCCTACTTCTAAGATGCACCTACCTCAGAAATATCTAGATGAACCCCTAAGTCTAATGCAGCACAGCACCACACAAATCAAACAACACAAAGAGAAGGCTAGCCAGCCTGACAAACCCCTATCCAAAAGCATGAAACTACCCCTGAGCAAGACCCTAATCAAATCTCTAAGCAAAACCCTAATCAAATCTCTAAGCAAAACCCTAATCAAATCTCTAATCAAAACCCTACACACAAGAGAAATCAATCCCAGTCTTCAAGCTTCAGAACAAGCTTACCAAAGAAAGGGAGCTAAGCAGACAAACCCATAGTGCCTTCCTCAGGAAAGTACCAGGGGGTTACCACTCAGGAATCATATCCTATGCGGCTCAACAACTGTAAACGGTTTACATTCCTCCTCAGGAGAAACTAAACTCACATGAAGGCTCCGACATCATTGGATACTTAAGAAATCCTTGATGAACTAATGGAACTAAGTGAACAGGCCCATAGTGCCTTCCTCGGGAAAGTACTAGGAGACTTCCACTTAGGAATCATATCCCATGTGGCTCGACAACTGTGATCAGTTTACATTCCTCCTCAGGAGAAACTAAACTTACATGAAGGCTCCAACATCATTGGATACTTGAGAAATCCTACCTGAACTAAGGGAACTAAGTGAACAGGCCCATAGTGCCTTCCTCGGGAAAGTACTAGGAGGCTTCCACTTAGGAATCATATCCCATGTGGCTCAACAACTGTGATCAGTTTATATTCCTTCTCAGGAGAAACTAAACTCACATGAAGGCTCCAACATCATTGGATACTTGAGAAAGAGGTGAGAAGAAAGAATGAAAGACATCCATAGTGCCTTCCTCAGGAAAGTACCATAAATTTCCCTCAAACTTCGGGATCTCAAACCTCACAAACAGAGAACAAGCTCCCAGACTAAGACCTCAAACCATGCATCCTTGCAAGCTCCATCAAGACTTCACCTAGCCTCCACCTTCAAGAAGAAACCACAGGCCCTCAAGCCCAAAGAAACTATCTCTGAAGTTCAACCACAGTTGAACTTCAAAGTCAGAAGCCCTCAAGACTTCTCTTATTCTCAAGCTCAAGCCAAAAATAACAGAACACCCTATAAAAATCTATCAAAAATCTAGGGGAAACCTACATGGCTCTATGATCCCAAGATCAAATCTCAAAGCCTAAGTCAACTTCTAAGGCTACTAAACAATCCCTAACATATGAATGGTCAAGGGTTAACCAGCAAGTTATGAGGTCTTTATTCTCTAACCCTAAAACAATATCAATCAATCTCTAAAAAATCCACTAAAATCCTATGGGGAGCATGCATCAGTCTAGTATAACATACTAAAAAAAACCAAAGCAAAAATCAATACCAAGCAAGAGAAATAAAATCAGCAAGGCAGACACACCACAAACCAATTATTCCATATCAATTAAAATGCAAAAATGCAAAATAAAAATAAAATGCATGATCCAATTAATTTTTTTGTACTATAAAATTCTACATTGAATCATGAGTCTACAGAAAAAAGAATGGAATTAATTGGACACTCCTACTATTTTTTAGGAATTATTTTCTAACATGATGCAAAACAAAGAAATTAACAAAATAAAGAAAGAAAAACACAAACGGGGGGTGCAGCAATAGCAAAATCTCAGTTGTTTATCCACTGGGCCCATACACGGGGGGTGCGCCCAGCAATGGGGCTTAAGCCCAGACAAAACTCTCACCATTCCTCTCACGCAGGGGGGGTAACGAGCAATGAAGGGGGGATATCAGCAAAACGAATTTGGGCTTACCACAGCCCAAACCCTAATCCAACTTAACAATCAACAAAACCAACCTTTCTTCCCCAAACTTCTGATCACTGTTCACTACCCCTAACCCTAACACGCCGTTCCCTCCCTCGCGAGCTCTCTCCCAACTCTCTCTGAGAAATTCTCTCAAAGCAAACTCAAACATTCTGAAACCCTAATCAACCTAGATCATCTCCATCAATTAACACTAAAACTCCAAATCTTGAAACGAGAAACCCTAAAACCATAGCAATGAATGAACGGTAATGGAAGTGGTGAAAAGGAAAGCGAACCTGAGACGATGAAGTTTCTGGGATTTCTTGAAGGTTCGCTTGAAGAAGTATGAAGAAAGGATGAAAACTTCTTGAAGATTGCTGGGAAAAGCGAAGAACACACTCAAAGATCTTGAAGGATCTGTGAGATTTCTGGAGATTTATAATAAACTGATGAAGAATCCTAATAGCTGCTGGAAAAACGTGAAGGAGGTTGAAGGTTCTTGACGGAATATGGAGAATGCATGAAGAACACTACGAAGAACGGATGAACACGATGAAGGTTTGAAGACTCTTCATGAATTTCTGGAGATTTTTCTGAGGTTGCTGATGAAGGATCTGGAGATTCTTTGAATTTTCCGGTAACAGATGAAGTTTCCGGTGGACTGGAATGAGTTTTCCGGCGAGTCGTTGATGAGGGTGGACGGAGGAGAAAGGGGGAGAACGAAGTGTTTCTGGGAATTCCTGAGAATTTCTGCAGATTCCGGCGTCTTCAACGGTCTCCGGTAGCCGTTGCGGTGGAGGGAGGTGTCCGGGCCGGCGGCTGCATGGCCGGCGATGGAAGACTCCAGTGAGGATGATGGTGTGACAAGTGTCAAAGGGGAGGTCAGAGGTGGTGACACGCGTGAGTGGGAGAGACTGGGGGAAGACGCGTGGCTGGACGTGTGGCAGAAGAGAGGGTGAGTGGAAAACGTGGCGAAGTCTGGTGGATTCTAAGAATTGAGGTGGGGTCCCCAGAAATGAACGCGTGGACTGGCTATATAGTAGACATGTGGCATGTAATCTGGACAAAAACTGACCAAAAACGGATCTGATACTGGGCCTCCAACCTACACAATCTGGGCCCAACGAAAATGCTACCATAAACCCAAAAACTGAATTTAAAATGATTAGTATGAAAAATGGATTAAAAAACTGATTAAGACCTTAAACCTAACTAACTAATGATTAACTAATTAAACTAATTAAAACTAAACCTAATTAACTAGTTAAAACCACAATTAAATATGAATGAAAATTAAACTAATCCTAATTAATTCTAACAAATTTAAAAACCTAATTAAATCTAAAAGAAGAATTATCATCTAATTAACTTCTAAAAAACTATCAACTAATAAAAATAAAACCCTAATTATTTCTATTTAAAATCTTACTAAATTTCTATTAAATTTCTAAAAAATCTATACCATTTATTTAAAACCATTAAAAAAGCTATTAACCTATAAAAAAACTATTAAATTCTAAAAAATTATTTAAAGCTATTAAAATATTAAAAAACCTATTTAAATTCTAAAAAAAATCTATAAAGCCTATTTAAAATCCACAAAAGGCTATAAAATCCTTAAAAAAATGCAGACAAATGCAAATAACCAGCATAAAAGATAGCGCGAGACCAGATCGAAGCAAACAGTAAACCCCTGGTATCAGAATATCCCGAGAACCACCATGCAATCTGAAAACACCAAGAAGCGCACAATTTCCCAAAAAATAAAACCCTGATGATCTAGACTGGATCTGAAATATCAGGTAGATGAAAACCAAGCTGTAACTCTGATATCCTCTGTCTATGCACAAATGTCATGCATCTGATTTGCGAATACGAATTGAACCATGAACCAGATAGGAGAACCGGTTGGTCAAATTTTAGGGTGCAACAACTGTTATGAGGTTGATACTGAGGGAGTAGAAGAAAAGCCTTGATTCCATGAAGTAAAAAGATATCTCGAAGCTCAGGAATATCCTGAAGGGGCATCTATCAATGACAAGAAATTTCTAAGGAGGTTCTCTGCCAAGTTCTTCCTGAGTAATGGGATTTCTTATAAGCGCAATCACGATTAAACTTTGCTCCGTTGTGTGGACAAGAAGAAAGCAAGGGAGATTATGGAAGACATGCATGATGGGATATTTGGTACTCATTCTAGTGGGCATATGATGGCAAAGAAGATTCTGAGAGCAGGTTACTACTGGTCTACCATGGAAGTTGATTCTCATCTACATTCCAAGACTAGTCATAAATGCCAGATATATGTTGATAAAGTACATGTACCTCCAGTTCCATTGAATGTTCTGACGGATCCTTGGCCTTTTGCAATGTGGGGCATTGATATGATTTGTGAGATCAAACCTATAGCTTCCAATGGACATCGTTTCATTCTTGTTGCTATTGATTACTTTACGAAATGGGTAGAGGCAACTTCATTCGCTTCTGTTACCAAGAATGTTGTGGCTCGGTTTATCGAGCATAATCTTATATGTAGATATGGCATCCCCCGAAAGGATTATCACGGACAATGGTACTAATCTGAACAATACTATGATTACTGAACTTCACACGCGGTTCAAGATCAAACATCACATTTCTTCTCCATTTCGACCAAAGATGAATGGCGCAGTGGAAGCCGCCAACAAGAATATTAAGAAGATTTTGCAAAAGATGACAGTGACATACAAAGATTGGCATGAGATGTTACCATTTGCTCTTCATGGTTAATGTACCACAGTACGCACTTCAACTGGGGCAACCCCGTTCTCTCTTGTTTATGGTATGGAAGTAGTTTTACCTGTTGAGGTTCAGATTCATTCTTTGAGAATTATGAGAGATGCAGACTTAGAGGAAGATGAATGGATTCAGACTTGACTTGACCAGATAAATTTGATTGATAAGAAGAGGCTTGCAGCAGTTTGTCATGGTCATATGTATCAGAAGCGTATGATCAAAGCCTTTAATAAGAAAGTCAAACATCAGGTCTACCAGGTTGGAGATTTCATAATCAAGCGTATCACATTACCACAGGGTGATCCTAGGGGAAAATGGACTCCCACTTATGAAGGGCCATTTGTATTCAAGAGGGTGTTTTCTGGAGGTGCCATGATACTTGTCACCATGGATGGTGAAGATTTCCCGCAACCCGTGAACGCAGACATAGTCAAAAAATACTACGCATAAAAAAAAGGGACCCGCTAGGTTGACTGGCCTAGGCAAAAATAAGGGCATCCCGGCGAACCAAAAAGGTTCGGGCAAAAATTAGGGATATATATAAAAAAAATTATACACCTGGCAAGTCGAAAACCTGAAAAAGCGGCTTGGGCAAAAAAGGGTATCCCGATGGATTGAAAACCCAAAAGGGAGATCAAGGAAAAAGTTAGGGATTAAAACGTACGACTATGTCTCGTTGGATCACCCATGTAACCTTAACTAGTTGTACTACCAATGTCAAGTTCAAACGATGCAGATCAGTCCAGTTGTTTCTTCTCCAACAACAAAGAGATGAGATGCTTGAAGATAATAGCAATAGCAGATTTGAAACTTGATAGAATCATTTACACATAGTTGTTTCCCTTGTACTCTTTTCAAATTTTCTACAATGAACTCCTCTAGGATTTCTGTCTCATTGTTCAAAAACTTGCCTGTTTATAGGCCATTTTTCAAAATTAATACAATTTAGTTTTCTTTTCCTGTTTTACTTAAGCTTAAATGTCCATTGATTAGATTGAATGAATATATGCTTTTGAATATGATTGATGTTTACCAAAAAATAAAATACATATGAAATTACAATAACAACATTTACGAAGGACTATTAGAGGTAAGAATCCCCAATAAAGTCCATATCCAGCAGATCTTCGTAGGGTCATCCCCACAGAGTAATCTTCACGGATTTATTTCAACAAAGCATTACAAATAATCTCTTGTACTTCCAGTTCTACAAAATCCCAAATAGATTCCTCTTAAATATGGTGTCCCTAGAAGAGTTAATATATGACCAGATAATACATCGGAGGTATATCCATCTCTTTTATCCCCAGTCAGGATATTCAGGAATTTATTCTTCCAATAAAAAGTACAACAAACAAAAATCGAAAAGGGTCCTAAATACTACATGCTGAAACAAGATGGGAACAATGTCTTCATATTCTTCAACAATGAATCGAGATTTATTTTCCTCAGCTGGCAGTGGTCACATGAAGCTATTGACAAGCTTCAACTACATAATTTATACATACATCATTTCATATCATACACATACAACATTCTCATTTATGATAAGAATATCGTCTTACAAAGCGTATATACATCATGACATTGCATAGAACTAACCTTGTTTTTCAGGTTAATTCCCCAGCAAACGAACGTCATCAACAACTTATTCTCGGGCTGCTTTAAACCCCCGGGACAATATCTTGGACTGCTTTATCCTTTAGGAACATATATAACAATATCTTGGATTGCTTTATCCTCCAGGAGTACATATAATAGTATCTTGAGCTGCTACAACCCTTAAGATTACATCCATCAATGTCTTGGGCTGCTACATCCCCTGAGATTACATCTGTATCCATCTTGAGCTGCTATATTCCCCTAAGGGCTACCTCAAACAATATCTTGGGCTTCTATAAACCCCTAGGATAATATCTTGGACCGCTCTATCCTCCAAGATTACACATAACAATATCTTGGACTTCTCTATCCTCCAGGACCACATCAAATAACATCTTGGGCTGCTACATCCCACGAGATTACATCAATCTACGTTTTGGACTGCTTTATCCTCCAAAAGATATATTTGAAGAACATTTTTACCCCGAATGGCATCTTTAAGCCCATTCAAGCAAGACAACCAACCAACAACACTACTTCGCACACCGGCGAGTGAAAAATTTTGGGCTTCAGTGTTCAATCCTTTTCAACCTTCAAGTCACGAAAGGCGGACATGCCAATCTAACTCCCCAGGTTTTAGAAAATTGAACAAGGGCAGCTGTTGTGCCCCAAAATTTACCCTCGCATATTCAAGACAATTTTTCCCAAGAGATTACTTAATAGTCACAAGATTCGCAATTGGTCAAATGGATTGAAGGTTTCTTCAAAGCCTCCTCATAAATAATGGATCTTAGAACTAGGGTTTTGAGTATCCCCGAGCAAAATGGACTTCTAAAACATAAAATGGATTTCATAACATCCCATATACTTCAAAGAATCCCCATGTCAAGTTTCAGAGCTTTCCTCACAAGTTTGGCCAGTCAGATGCTCAGATACCTGAAAATCAGTTAACTTGGTCAAAAAGTCAACTGAGGACAACTGTGATCAACTCAAAGTCAAACTTCAAGATTTTTGGTCAACATCAAGATTACAAGGTGAAATTCATCATTTGATCAAGGGTCGATCATGATTCATCAGGGAAACCTCAGATGATCAAGAATCGGAAGTTGCTAAATTAGGGTTCTGTGTAGAAAACGTCAACTAAACTTTGACCAGCCATAACTTTCACATGTTTCATCAAAAATTTCCTATCCAAAGCTCATTTTGAAGGAAGTTTAATCCTCTACAACTTTGTGTCTCACAAACCAAGCCTAAAAATGCTTCATTTGAAAGATATGAGCCAAGATATTATAGGTCCTTTTGAAAGTCAACAAAAAGTCAACTTTTTACAAAGCTCATAATTTGAAAATGGTAAAAAAAAAATATGGACATGGGACCAAAAGGGTTGCTTAGAGGATACCCTAATATTTCTAAAAAGTCTTAGAACACCTCCATAGCATTAAAATTGAGGAAGTTATGCATTGTTAAAGTTGGTAATTTTTTAAGGGGTGTATGAAGTAAAAAGGGCCATAACTCCAATTCTTTCCAAATGGGCCTATAAAATTGCAACCCAAACTTGAAGATAAAGTCATTCACGACCCAATGACCATATTTTCTGATTTTTATCATTTATTTTATATTATTTTTTATTTTTATCATTTAAAATCATTTTTAATTAAAATAAATTATAAAAAATCAAAGATTTAATTTAAGATTTATTTTGGGATCAAATATATGGTATTCAAAGTGATTGAAGTCATTCAAATTCGTTCAAGACCAATATGGTATGATTTAATTTGATTTTTTTTGACAATTATGATAATTGGCTCCTTCATCTTCAAGCAACCCATAAACTCCAACCAAGGCCTAATTGTTTATCCTAATTTACACTACTTTATATACACAACAAAGTCAGAATGAAAAGGAGAAAAAAATTTGGAAGCCATAAGAACCTTAGAAAAATCTTAAAACAACTTTGCAATAAGATTCAATCCGCTCTACAAGTCCATTCACATTCCTCAAGATCCTAGGAACCTATCCCACAAAGACTTGAAGGTTGAGACCTCACGAAGTGCATCCCATGAACATGCCGCCTCTCATTCTTCTTTTTTTTACTTTTTAATATTTGATTTCATTGCACTTTATTATATTTTCTGTTTATAATGATCTTCATAATCATGTTTAGGTTTGTTTTGATAATTTGTTTGCAAGATATGATGCAGGTTTCAAGAATTGCCATGGTTAAGGCATAAGCTTTTCAAGAGTCGAAACTCTTCATAAGGACATTTTCAGGCCTTCCCCCATTTATTTTTAGTGAATTTCTTCCTTTTTTTTATTTATGTTTTATAGTTATTTTTATTAAAACATTATTATTAATTTAATTAACCATTAATCTTTACTAACTGCTCACTAATTATTTTTCTTAAAATAAATTTTATAATATAATTATATATTTTTTTCTCTCACATAACTTTTTTTTTTAATTTATTAATTAAAATTGTAAATGAATATAACTAGGTTTAGATTAATTTAAAAACCCTAATTTTTCACTAACCCTAATTAGACCCTCATTTTCTAAACTTGATCTTTTTTTTTAAACAATTAATTTCCTAATTTAATTTATTTTCATTGCTTTATTTATATTATTTAGAGCATTGTATAGGATTTTCCTTATATAATTTATTTTTTCGCACCGATTATTCGGTAATTGCCCCGAAGCCGTGTAATAGTTTAGGACTTTATTTCTGTAAATATTTAATTGTTTGGTTAGTAATCTAGGGCGTGAAAAGATCTAATTGAATAAATTGAACTTAAAGAAGCAATAATAAAAGAAATATCTGAAAATAATCACTCACACACGTAAGTCGATCCTTCTACGATCGCCATCTACACCTCCTAGGGTTACCCCTCTTAGTTGCCTTAATATGGTCAAGTCCCTCGAACATAGGGGTGTCTTAAGCGATGTCCCTGCAAACAGATAAATCACCAAGTCCCTTTAAAGTTAAAAGGATCATAGTCCCTTCGAAGTCTCCTACGGAATAAATGATCTTGTCCCTCGATGACCCTACAAAAATGATGATAGTCCCTTCGAATTACTAAGACACCCCTACATGTTGCCTTCTTTGACCATAGGATGACCCTACGCCCGTCCCTTAACATCCAAGGTAAAGACTACTTACTCACTAATAGTAAGGACAGTCTTACCCTTAAAGGAAATAAATAACAAGAAAGACCTTACAAACTTAGGGTATGTAGCACTTAAATACTTGCTCACTTTTTTCAAAAAAACATTTTTTACACCCCACTTTCAAAATATTTCCAAACTCAAGGCTTTGTATACATCAATACGAGGATCACTACAAAGAACTTCTGAAAATCTTTTCTAAACATACACTTCACATTACTTTTCAAACAAACAAGTGAGCTAAGTAACTAAGAGCCCATGGATAACCATGGATATAAAGGGTGATAACACCTTCCCTTTATATAACCTACCCCCTGAACTCAAAATCTTTTCAAAAAGGTCTTTCCTGTTCTTTTATAGCCTTTCCTATTGGATAAAATAAAAGTCGGTGGCGACTCTTGCTATCCGCACATGTTTTTGTCAAACAAAAACACCAATTCAGTTCTCCCACCGTGTTACAATCACCGATCCAGAAGAAAACCTTAACATTAAAAAAAACACAGAAATTCGTAAACCTTCATAAACCTCAGAAAATCCACATAGTTTCAAAAACATTCATAAACCACAAACAAATTTCACGGAAAACCCATCGCAAAGCTCAGAACACAAACTTCGTGTTCATCATCGCCTTTTCACCGTCAGAACACCCTCGACGATGTCGTCGCCACCATTATATCTTTGAGGGTAAAACCCTTCTTTCTAACATTTAAATTCTTAAGGTTTTCTGTGTTTGTTTGTTAACAGGTTAAAGTAGAGAAGAACGATCGTAAGAAGAAGAGGAGAAGAAGAGTTCGTGTGAAGAAAGAAGAGAAACGAATTTGAGAGAAGAAGAGGATATGATGCGTTGCGGCTGCTATTGTGGGATCTAGGGTTTCAGACCCTCCCCCTTTTCTTAATTGGATCGGGCCGGGTTGGGTCCGGTGGGTTCATCACCCCAGCCCAACCCATTTTATTTTTATAGTTTTTAGGTTTTTTTTAAATTCCTGTTTCTTTATTTTATTTTGTAATATAAATAATAATAAAAACTAACACTAACTGTTAATAAAAACTAATCAAAAAAATAAAAAATAAAAAATAAAAATAATAAGTTAGAATTTAACTTTTTTTTCATTTAAAAAAAAATATATAATTAAGATATTTAGATAGTTTTTATTTATTTGATTTCCTCTTTAAATTAAAAATCCATAAAAATATTTATTCAAATCTAACAAAAAATTCAAAAAAAAAACTTAGTTAATCTAATTAATTTTTAATTGATTTAACTTTTTAGATATTTTTAGAACTTTTAGAATTTAAGTTAATTAATTTACAGTTTTAACTAATTCTCTCCTAATTTCCACTTAATCTTATTTTTCTCAAAAACAACAAAAACAATTTGACTTCTCCTTTAAACAATTCACCACTATCTCAATTAATCACAATCCGCATCTAATTGTACCTCAATATCCATCTAAACTCAACCTGCAACGCATTTCCCTGAGTGCTTGATTTATTATTGTATGCATGTCCAAAGGAAGAACCTACGCATGACTTCATAAGTCGTGCGTGTTGCACCTCATCTGCATCATTATTCCCCGCTCGATCCTTGAGTTCTCAAGTTGATCAGCTTAGTTTTAGATCTTACCCTTTAAGGAGGACCATTTTATCTTTCAACTTAGACAAACCATTTCAATACAATTCAATCAAACTTTTCTCCATACAAGAGAATTAGACGTTAGTCATCTTGACAGTCGAGATATAATTCTCCTGCCCCGTAACAATATTATCGAGAGATGTCGAATCTTTTCCGCTTGAGAGAGTTAGTGGCATACTCGTCGATGAAATCCGAGTGTTTGAGCCCTTCTCTCAAGACGATGCAAAGACCATCTCCTACAAGTTGTGGTGGTTAAGTCGAGTGTTCTTCCTTAAGATGACGACTCGTCTTTTCTCCTAGAATCAGTCAACAAAATCTTATCCCTTTAGAACCTTGGTCATAGTCAAGAAGTTTCTCAAACCCTTTTAGGGGAACTACAAATACTCTGGTTCCATTCCCGTCATGATATGTAGGCATAAGATGCGACGTCTTGGCGAGCATACTTAGAAATAAACCACTAGGTATTTTACCCTTAAGTAGATTACCCTTAGCAATAAATACAATAAAGCAAGAGGTTCCTGTAGAGTACTACATATTCTTAGGATGCTAGCACCTTCCCTAAGTTTAACCAACCCCCAAACCTTAGACTCTCTAGCTTTACATTTGCGTTGCATTGTGGGTAATTCGATCTTTTTCCCCTTCCTTTGGACAAATTAAAGATCGGTGGTGAACCAATAAATTAAGATTCAAATTAATTAATAATTTGATATCCACTTTTCACCGTGACAGTATGCAGGTACACTCCCTCGCATAAATAGAATCTGCACACTTAACCAAACAAATTAAACGACACAAGAAAATAAACAGGGGTAAGATATCACAATACAAAGATCTTAAAATCAGTAAACTATTGCAATGCTTGCAATATCACAACAATCCCTGGCAACGGCACCATTTTGTTAGAATTTCAGAATATGGGGGTTTTCTTAACGTCTCCATGGGGATCATCCGATATATTGATGTTTTCCTTTTAATAGTTTACAGTTCTAAGAAAAAGGGTTTTCAAGTTTTGGTTCATAAATTGTCACAATTTTTAGTAGCAAAGCTGATAAATTCTAAAGTGTTTGATTAACAAGATATATCAAAAGTAGTTTTCATCTACTCTAACTTATATGTATTCTTTCAATCTTGCATGTGAAGGCGAATCCGATTAATAGTATCGTGTATTCTCTCAACATCGTCCATCTCTAGAGCGGCATCGTGAGAAATATTGTATTCATCGCTACACGATCTCTTCATATAGCAACCAATATAGTAAGCTCTAAGTTTAATATAAAGCGAATATTAACCATAGACCGATCTCTCCAATCTATAAATTGACAGATGAATATTTTAGGTTAAGTTCCATAAAATCTATGTCTAGAGTTTTACAAAATAAGAATGGACCATTAAGAACAAAAATATTCATCATATATTAATCATCACTTGTTCAGATACAAGGTCAATCAAAAGAAATACATAAAGCTAAGGTATACTACCTCTACCTTTGATGAAAAAGAAATTAGCTACCCATTACCATGGTAGCTTGCTTTACATGTAAAGAGAAAATATGAATGAGCATCCACGTCAAAGAATCGAACTCGGATGTGAATCCAACTTTTATTTGTAAAATATCATTTTTTGGTGAAGAAATGCTGAAAATATAAGTCTCTATGTGAAAAATGGGGTTCTTATCCCCAAAAATTGTGAAAAGTACTTATATAATACAACTAGAATCTGCCAAGTTCGCCCAACAAACTCTACTTTATGGCACCTGAAGTGCCTCTAAAAAGTTAAACCGCCCCTGAGGAAATATATGAGTTCGCCTAGCAAACTATTCTTCGCCCTGCAAACTACTTTACTACAAGTTTGCACAGCAAACTTAGCGTCTTTTTGTTACTACCTCAAAACTGGGATGGTTCGCTGGTCCTTCACTACAACCTCGCCTAGTGAACATTCGCTTCAAGTTCTCCCAGTGAAGTTAGTGATCTTTTCTTTCTGCCTCTAAATTGAGAGGGTTTGCTGGGGCTACGCTGACACTTTGCCTAGCGAACATTCACTGCTGATCCTCGCTGGTTGTTCGCCCAGCGAACATGCTAAAACTTCACATTTTCTTTGGCTTCCTTGTCAAATTACTTGTGTCTTACTTCTTTGATAGGTTATGCATAAATCTTGCACAATAACACACAAATCAACGCAACCAAAGGTATTTGTAACATAATTGAAGAATAGCATGAAAACATGGGATAAATCCAATAAAACATAACAAATGAGATGAAAAATGTCAAATATGATGGATCAAATTAAAACATGTTTGACATTCAACATATACCAAATTTCTACCATAATAGAATATAAACACTAAATGCACAAAAAATTTCAACCAAAATATGACTTATATGGCTTATATGTAAGAATAAAAAACGAATTCAATATAATACCAAACATTTAAACAAAACTAAATATTATTTACATCAAATCCAAAAATATTACAAACATATATTACAAAATCAATATCATCAGTCTGGTCTATGAATCATACTAAAGTATGATGCTCAACGTGTACAGACGTCTTTAAAGTCTTCATGTGAGAATGGTGTAGTGTCAATAAACATTTATATAAAAAATGAAGAAAATAAAAGATCACTTGATTTGAAATAATTAAAAATATATATGTGCATGCGGTATAAATCATTAACATGTTATTGTAAATATATATATACCTGCCCCCAACAATCAACAATGTCGGCAGAGACAATGTTTAACATGTGTTTCATGACATACAAACTACACCTGTATCCTTCTGGCCATTTCCTCATCTGCAAATTTAAACATTACATGAATATATAACCACACATGCAATTATAAATAAATGATTGTCACAAGTAATCCACTTACCAAAGGTGTATAAAATATGGATCTTTTATTTCTAACTTCGTTCAATATATCAGTCGTTCCACAACTCTATATATTGAAAACAATTGAAACACATTACACGCTAAGATATTTACAAATTAAAAGAACAACATTACTAAAAGTCTCATAAAATATGAACTTATGTAGAAAGTATACATCTCATATTTGGTTCAAGTGGTTTGGCTAAGGAACATAGTATAATTACCATATTCTGCTGAAGAAATATGATTATCAATTGCCAATGACCATTGAAATGAACACGAGCATAATTAGTATTTGGTAAAACATGAAAGCTAACTATAATAGAGAAACCACAATTTCAACATAACTCACGAATTGATAAATTATGTTAAGTAACATTTTTTATCCCTCTCTCTTAATTGTGATGATATGTATGATTCAATCATTTTTGAAGAATTATTTGTAAATTGAATACAAAATGGGTCAAAGAATCCATAAATATACAATTTATTTAATTCTATACAAAAACGATGCATGTACCTATATGGTTAAACAAAATTCAAAAAATAACTAAGTCTTTAACATTAAATTACTGATGTGCATAAATTTAAAATTGACATTTATTAGAAATTGTACTTACACGCATCACAATTGTAGTATCCCTACGTCCAACCACTCATTTCCAAACAAAAAATCCCTTATATCTTTTGGAACGATACAAAAAACTTCTATCTCTCGATCATGTTCTAATTGAAGAGGAATTAATTCTTTAAGATCCATAATGAAACTTAAAGAATTATTAGAAGGAACTGTCAACTCATTTTAAGTATGGGTATGGTCGGCTGAACAACTTCCTTTTGTGTCCGTACCACCTAAAACAACTCTTTCAGACAATTCACCATCTTCATTTATGATCGATTGGACGGTTATACCCATCGCTACCAATTTCTACATCATAAAAATAACAATAACAGACAATGCATAAACATTATTTATCTCACGACAACATAAAACAGATTCAACACACAAAACACTATTTCCAGATACCGCATAAATCTCCTCCATCATACATATCCTTCAACTCTTTATTCCGGGGTTCGTGATCATGTGATAATTTATCTTCCAACTCTTTCTTTTGGGCTTCATGTTCATGTCCTCACTTATTATCAATGAGCTCGTCCATCTCTTTCTTTTGCAATTCTTTATTTTTTCTCTATGTACCAAAAAATAATATCAGGTTGATGCCTTCTCTAACACCACATACACGTCCACCATGCTCCTTTATTCTGTTTGCTTCTACTAACATATCATATCGTACTTGTGGAACAAAGAAACCTTGATTAGCCATATCAACCAAGAAATCCTATATAACGTGAATAAGATATAATTACAAAAGATATTTAAATTACACACAACAAATCTACACATAAAAAATACTACATTTAATATTCTAATTGACAAAAGAATCTACTTACAATCTTCTCAGCTACTTCACGTGAGGTACCTAAAGTGAACTCTCCAGTTGGTCTTTGTCGAATCCTCTTCCACTTCTTATGCCATGATGATGGATACGAGTTGTGATCATAACTTATTGAGTCTTCATCTCCCCATTGTTATTTTTTTCATTAGTCAATACTTCCTCAAGTTACCTGTAACTCCCACAACACAATCTATGGGGATATTTCTTTTCCTTGTTTTTATTTTCTAATTGACTTTTAACCTGTTATAAACATAGTAAAAAATATTAATTTGCATAGTTATATCTATAAAACATAAACATAAAATTATTTTTCAGAAAATAGTATCACTACTAACCACGAAATCACCAGAACTACAAGACTTGACAAACTTCTCCCAAACTTCCTTGTCAATATAATTATATTTCATAATTTGATGCTGACGACCAGGCTTAGGTTTCATAATGTAATCACATGTGAGTTGTGACTTAAAGCCCTTCCAACGCTCACCGGCATAAGAAATCCATATTTCTTCAACTTATCATCATCAGTAAACTCAAAAGTCGACTACAGATTCATCAATTAGTATGTATTAATAATTATAAAAAATACAATTGAATCATGCATGTAAAAAAATACTATCGAATCATATAAAAAATACCTTATCGCCTGTCCATATGCTTTCTTTAAATTTTATTGATACTTAAGTCCAATCATTTATCAAAATACACATTTTGCTACCTCCAAAGAACACAACATAATTCCTAAAAAGATATGAATTTGTACCATAACTAGTCCAAGTTTTATCATTAAACTTGATCGGCAATCTATCACCCGAGTTACGGACTTGTGTTAATCTTACATGTGAATGCAACTTCCGTCAGATGTATTTTGTATGATGTCAAAAATAGGATACTTTAGTGTTTGGTTAAACTTTCATTTGCAAATTGTAGAATTCATCAATTGTGCGACCAATGCGTTTGGTTAAACTTTTGATAACCTTTTGAAAAAGGTTTTGTTGAGTTGATCACAATATATGTTGGATTTACAATTCAACAAAACCATACAAAATTCTGAACAAAATTGATTGCACACAAGGTGTTCGATAATTTGCCTCAATTGTGTTTTTGTGCATTTAGTTATTGGAAATAGACTTCACTCTTATTGTAGCATTTAAATGATTATTGTTAACATTATATTGATCAATTTGTTATCATTATCATATTTTTATTCCATATGCGCATATTTGGGCTTTTCAATAGTGGTTTGATTTAGATGATTCAATCCGGGTCACTTCTGCTAGCCGTCAAATTTTTTAAAATAGTATTTGTAAAGTTTTTTTTTTTAATTTGGGATCTATTCACCCCCTATAGATAATTATCCTTTGTCTAAAACTTTGTATCACGAGCTCTAGTTAATTGTGTGCTTCAATATTCGTTTATTAGAAAATGGCTACCAAACCTAAAAGAGTGTACAATAGAGCTCTTATCTTTACTAGTGAAATATATGTCTATTGGAAAGCATGTATGTGTACTCATATCAAATCGGCTGATAAGGGAGTTTGGGACATCATCACCAATGGTCCTAATCAAATTACAATGACCAATGGTGAAGGTGTTTTCATACCCAAACCAAAATCATAATGGAATTATAATAATAAGAAGTTATGGTCACATGATTAGAAGGTACAAAATATTATCATATCCACACTTGGTGTTGGTGAATATTATCGTGTTTCCTATTGTGAAACCGCCAAAAATATGTGGGATACATTAGAAGTTACCGATGAGGAAACTAATGAAGTCAAACAAGCTAGGATCAATACCTTAAATCAAGATTTCGAACAATTCCGCATGAAGCATGGTGAAACCATTGCTGACATGAAAAATAGGTTCACCCATCTTATAAATCATTTGAACGCTCTAGGTAATCCTATTTATAATGATATTGCTACTAATAAAGTTTTGAGGTGTCTTAATAGGAAATGGAAAACTAAGATCACCACAATCAAAGAAGCAAATGATCTTAGAACACTTGATCTCACAACTTTATTTGGCAAGCTAGAAGAACATGAGCAAGAACTCACTTACTTTGAAAAACATAAGAAAAAGCATGAGAAGAAGATAAATAAGGAGAAAGGCACAGACAAGAAGGTAGAAAATAATTTTATTTCTCTAAAGGCTTCAAGTTCAAAGTCCTTAAACAATGAGCAAAGTGATTGTGAAACAATTGATTACGAGAATTCTGATGATGAAGAAATGGGGTTGTTCGTCAAAAGTTACCATAGGTGCATAAGGAAAAATGGATTCAAGCACTCTGACAAGAACCTAATCAATTTTATAAGGCTATCAAACCCCTCAAAGGAAGATGAGAATAAGAAGGGTAAACATAAAGGTTCATGCTACAATTATGGAAAAGTAATTCATTTTAGGCCGGATTGTCCATTGACCAAGAAAGAAAAAGAGAAAGGTCATCACAAGAAATCTAGCAAGTCTAGAAGAGCATAAATTCCTTAGGAGAGTGAAAGTGAATACTTAAGTGATGAAAGCTCAAGTAGTAGTGATGAATCAGAAAAGATTTGCTTCATGGAAAATTAAAAGAATAAGAAGAATGTAAGTCGTTCTAAACATGAATCTATTAATGAAATGTCTTATTCTCAATTATAAAATTCTTTTGAAAATCTACATAGAAAAGTCGTAGACGCTTTTAAAAAGTTAGTTTCAAACAAAAGAATCTTTTCACACTTAGAATGTAAAGTTTTATAAACCAAAAAACAAATGGAAGCTCTTAAGAAATATATGGTAGATATTCAAAAGAATAAGAATGAGGTTGAAAAAACTTCATGGTTCGGTTTTGTAACTTGTCACATTTATCAAAAAGAGGTAAGTACTCTTAAAGCTAAATTGGACAAGGCATTACAATAAAATGTTACATTTGCTATTGATTCATCAAAGTTTAAAAGGTCCTCGAACCTTTCATATGAAGAGCATAAATATGTTCAAAATAATTCAAATAGCAAAAGTACATCTCATCATAACTTATCTTGTCACTCTTGTTGCAAGAAAGGTCACATTATTAAAAAATGCAATTTTAGAAGACTCTTTTTTACTAAAGTTGTTTTTCAATGATTGCCTAAATACATCCAAGGTTTCAATAACCCTCAAGGACCCAATGAAGATTAGGTACCTAGCATTTTTTGTTGATCTTGCAGGATAAATGTCTTGGCTCTATGAAGAGAATATGGGTTCTCGTTTATGGATGCTCAAGACATATGAAGGGTGACATCTCTCTAATTCATTGACTTTGTAGAAAAGAATAAAGGATTTTTAACCTATTAAGTCAACAATAAGTGTTTTATAATTAGTATAAATAGTTTCGATTACCTTTAATGTTTTATTTGAGAAATATCTAGATAAGTGTTTCTTTTTTATGATGAAAAATTATCTTTAGAAAACAAACTCAAAGACACCGAAGAAGAATTGATCAACCTAAAATGGTGAAAATTGAGGAGGAGAAAGATAACGTTCTTGAAAACGAAAAAGGATGAAAGTACAACTAAAATGGATGATCATCAAGTTAACAACATTCTTGGGAACATTACAAATCACACTATCGGGTACTTAAACAAAGATGAAAGTGGTAAGAACATTGATGACAAAATATTTTGATGCCCTCTTTGCATTTGTTTCAACTTTCATTCAAAAGTTCTGTGTGAAATGCAAGTTCATCCTCCGTCGTTCGTACGGTGAGGTAATATCGTTTCAAATTTTTGCTTTGTAAGTAAGTCTCTTTATTTTACCTTGATTATGCTCCAAAGGTATATGATACATTTGATGGATGATTCATGTTATGTTTGTTCACTTCCAAAAATTTTAATTGATGTATTTCAATTTATATGCTTATACTGACTTCCAACTATTCTTCTTCCATACTTGAAATATCTTCTTTGCATATAAGCATATTATTTATTATTAGTTCTTACATGATATATGTGAGGTTGTTGTTTATCTATCCCAGCATGAAACATGTTGGAACATGTTATAATGTCAACAAAATTCTTGTAGTGTGTCATTGTTATGATAACATTTCTATTTTCGATTTAACTGGTGATAAATCTAAATAATCGCCTTACTAGAGCACACGTTGTGCAGCATTCGGGAGCACCAAAAGTATATGCCACATAAACGTATCACTTTTGAAGCAACTCAAGAGTTTTTTAATGCATTGTATCCTTCATCTTTCATGTTTATTGTATATATTATTTGGCATGATTTATGGTAACTATGTTATATTGTTTCTTAAATTTCTTTTATTTATGTTTAGGCATTTTCAGTGTTTACATCATTCTATGTGAGTGTTGTTTTATTGATGAATTTATCTTTGCAAACACCTCTGTGTGTTATATTAGTATATGTGTGATATAAGATACTTTTCATGGATTGCTTTGTCTCTTTTTGATGTTGTCAAATGGGAAGAAGCATTTGCAATATAAAGTTGAGATGCATACATTAAGGGGGAGCCTTCATGAAGACATGAAACACATCGTCTCATGTTTTGTCATCATCAAAAAGGGGGAGTATGTGAGTGTAACTTCCCGTTAGATGTATGTTCTATGATGTCAAAACCATGATACTTTAGCATTTATGTATATTGAATGGTATCCTTTGAGTCTTAATGTGAATCTTATCATTAGGAAGCATAAAAACATTTTGGAAATGATTTTAAAAAGGTTTCATGTATTAAAAATAGGATTTTATGTGAAAAACAGGTTTATGCGTTGAGACATACATACTATGAGTCGACACACGTGGATCATTTTTAAGCTTGTAGTCTATAAGTCGAGACATACGAGTTATGTGTCAGCGCAAGTAGTTCAATTTTAATGCCAATAGCCTATGCTTGATGTGCCGACTGTGGGGGGGGGGGGGGGTTCAGATCGTCGCATAGAAGAAAATTTTCTTCAATGAGTCGACACATGACCTATACAGGTCGACACATGTTTTGAATGTGTCAACACATGACTTACATAGGTCGATACATATAATGCATTTTTCAAAAAATTATGAATTTTACAAATCTTTTGTATTCCTTTTGCCTCTAATTTGCATACATATAAATACTTCATACATGCATCATTTCATGAGTGGTTGTTGAAAAACCATATATGAAACCAGAAGTATACAAAGAGTTCTTTTCATCTTCAATCTATGTTATATGCATACACATAAACGAATTACACATAATCATTTTTTTGTTTGGTAGTTATCTATTATCAAAGTCTATAACATCCAATTTAGGTTGTTGAATTGTAAATTGGGTTGATAATCTTTGGGGGTTTCAAATAAGAAACCAAGTTGGAGATTTACTTCAAGATCAATTGGAGATTTGAAGGTTTTGGAAAAGATTACATGATTTGGATTTGATCGAGTAAAAGCTTTTAAGAAAGTGGTTTCTTGCAAAGGAGTAGCATGAAAGGATGGATCAAATTTGTAAAGCTTAGGTGACAGAAATTCTCAATTTGGATTCGATCGAGTGAAAGCTTGGAAGAACGTGGTTTCTTGCAAAGGAGTAGTGTGAAACGATGGAACAAATTGGTATTGTTAGGTAACTTGGTCAACCTCAGATCAAGGAAAGAGAAAGTGTTAAAATCAACATCAAATCCTTGTGTACTCTCTCTCTCTCTCTCTCTCTCTCTCTCTCTCTCTCTCTATATATATATATATATATATATATATATATATATATATATATATATATATATATATATATATATATATATATATATATATATATATATATATATCATTTATTTTTCATTTTCAAATTGTTGAGCTTGTCGATTATGCGATCAATATGTTCGGTTAAACTTTTTGATAATATTTTGAAAAAGGTTTTGTTGAGTTGATCACAATCTATTATATCATGGTTGGATTTGCAAACGAACAACGCCATAAAAATTATAAATGAAATTGATTGCACATGAGGTGTCTGATAGTTTGCCTCAATTAGATTTTTGTGTATTTTGTCATTGGAAAAAGACTTCACTCTTATTATAGCATTCCAGTGATTGTTGTTAAAATAATATTGATCAATTTGTTCTCATTATCATAAAACTTCATTCTATATAGGCATATCCAGACTTTTTGATAACGGTTCGGTTTATACGATTCGATCCGGGTCACTTCCGCTAGCTCTTAAAATTTTCAAAACATTTTTTTTGTAAAGTTTTTTTTGACTTGGAATCTATTCACCCCCCCCCCCCCTTTAGGTAAGTCGCCTTAATCTAACATAGCCATAATTGTAGCACCTATTTGTTTTCTTTTCTTTTTTCCCTCTATAGTAGAACACTTATTTGTATGAGTTTCATCGCTATATGAATAGTCCATCCATATTCAAAACAACAACAAAACAAAAACAATACCATAACATTAAACCAATCTTAACAACAATAACAACAACATATATTATCTTCAATAGTTCATGTACCAAAATAACTAAAAAAAATTCACATCTCAATAACACAAAACCATCATTTTTACTCAATAATAACAACAACAAAAATAAATATATCATTAAACATCATCAACAACAATAACAACAACAACAACAACAACAACAAAAAAAGGCACTAAACATTCAACAACAACAACAATAACAACGATAACGTAGGAATTGAACATCAACAGTAACAACATAAACAACAACAACAACAACGTAGGCACTAAACATTCAACATCATCATCATCAACAACAACAACATAGACACTAAACATTCAACTATATATATATATATATATATATATATATATATATATATATATATATATATATATATATATATATATATATATATATATATATATATATATATATATATATATATATATATATATATATATATATATATATATATATATATATATATATATATATATATATATATATATATATATATATATATATATATATATATATATATATATATATATATATATATATATATATATATATATATATATATATATATGAGTGGGGATCAACTTACTCCAAAGCATAGTCTTTGAATTGAATCTAATCTAATGATTAATTAAGTAAAACAACTAATTAACCATTAGATTAGATACAATTCAAAAACTATGATTTTGAGTAAGCTAAAAACACTTACTCTTGTAGTAAGTTGATCCTCTCTCTCTCTCTCTCTCTCTCTCTCTCTCTCTCTATATATATATATATATATATATATATATATATATATATATATATATATATATATATATATATATATATATATATATATATATATATATATATATATATATATATATATATATATATATATATATATATATATATATATATATATATATATATATATATATATATATATATATATATATATATATATATATATATATATATATATATATATATATATATATATATATATATATATATATATATATATATATATATATATATTCACACACACACACACACACACCCCAAAATATACAATATCTCAATAATGCAAAATCATCAATACTAAAGCCTACAATATTTCAATAATACAACAACAACAATATAAACAAACATATCTCAACAATAATAACAACAATATAAGCAAGCATATCTTAACAACATTTTACTGTTACATGTATGATAGAGATAATTTACATACCAGAAAGAGCTAATTTCATCCTTCCTTCTTGCAAGTATCTTTGTGTTTCTCCTTCATTTTTCTTGTATTTTTTGTTATTTTGTACATTCAGTGGAGAACGATGATGAAGACCTTTTTTCCATGTTTACTGAAGAACAATATTAATGGTAAATAAATAATGTTGGCTTGTGTGCCCGTTTATATGTTGGCCTGCGTGCCTGCTTGTATCGGCCTGCGTTCCAGTTTGTAATATTTTATTGTTGTTCGGTCTTTGTGTCCTTATTTGTAATTCATGAACAACTGGGCTAGTGCCCGTGATTGTATAACAATGTTTATCGTTTTTGCTAAGTATTTATGTGTGCCCGTTTTATTTGTTTATGTATGCTTGTTTGCATGTTTGTATGTTGGTGGCAGTGGTAGCTCGACGTTACTTAGTGTGCCCGGTAGTGTAGGGAACTGGCCAGGTGACCGGGGTTGTTACATGGTCGGTTACGGAGAGGGACCGCGGTCGCGGCCCTCTCTCCGTAGCGTGAACGTCCCATCACGAACTGGGTGTTCTGCCATCTCGGTACGGAGGCGGTGGCTCTCAATTGAGTGGTCCCCGTCGAATGGAACACTCTTCCCACACACACAAAAAGGAAGGTGCTTGTTATCTTGTTGAGTTTTGGGAGACGCGTTTGTACCAGGTCGCGCTCCCGTGGTTGCGAGGTTGGTCGTCGCGGGCAGTGTTTAATTGTAGTACCTTTTGAGCTTCTCAGTGTTCCATGGTCGAGCAATTTCATCCCCGTGTAGGTTTTCGAGGTAGTAGGCCCCGTGTTCTATCTTGTTCCGGACACGATAGGGGCCCTCCCAATTTGCGGCGAGCTTGCCCTTGCGCGAGTCTTTCTGGTTCTTTGCAAGACCAGGTCGTCGACCTAGAACTCACTGTATGTTGTAAATGGCCTGAGAGGGGGGGGGGGTGAATTAGGTTCTGAAAAATTATTTGCAATCTTGTATGGTTCCTTGGTTCTTTTTTCGGTTATGAGATAATGGCTTGAAAGTAAAGGCAGGAAAGAAAAAGAGACACAGGAAATTTATAGTGGTTCCCCTCACACTCCGAGAGTACTCCACTCTCCCTTCAACACGAAAGGGATTTCACTATAGTTCAGGATTATTGCAAAGCCTAATCACACTAAAGGTGATGCTTACTATCTAAACCTATAGGTAATCCAAGTGAATGAAGAACAATCCTCTTCAAGACACTTCACTTGTTTCCAACAGTCCTGGATAACAAGGTAATACAAAAAAATTCTTTGAGAAATATTTGATAGAAAGTTGTTATCAATCTTTATGATTGATCTTCTTCTCGAAACAAATGTTACTCAGATAAATATACAGGTGTTCTTGTGAAAGAAGGTTTTGAGAGTGTGAAAGTTAAATCAATGGCTTCTTTCAAAAATGGTTTTGAACACTTAGAATGAAAATTTAAGATTGAAGAATGTGAGTAATTTGAGAGATTTTGTTTCTTGAAGGTTGAATTATAATTTTGAAATTAAGAACAATTTATATGCATAAAAAAACCTGTTCGAAAAGGTGTGTTTTTGATGCAGCAAAAATAGCCAGTAAAAGAAATGGTAATCAATGCAATTTTCCACGAACAACTGCCATTTTTGCTTGCTGCTTCAGTGTTAATCGATTAACCAAATGGGTTAATCGGTTAACACCTTACAACATTCAAAGATATTCAAAATTTACATGTGTTAATCGGTTAACCTATAGGTTAATCGGTTAACACTGTTATAAAATCACAAATTAATTAATTTTGAAGTGTGTTAATCGGTTAACCAATGTGTTAATCGATTAACACAGAAAGTTTTTCAGAAAATAATTAATTTTAAAAAGGAGTGAGTATTTTAAAAGGTTTTAAAAGTGTTAGTGATAATTGTGAAATGAAAAGTGATTTTATGAACACTTGTATAAATATTCTTAAGTAAAATTTGTTATACCGTTGCTTTGATCATCATCATCACTTGAAGCTTGTAATCGAAGCTTGATTCAAAGAGTCATACGTGAGGTTACTATCTTGATCTTTGATGACTTTGTTTGATTGCTTGCTTCTCTTTCTTTTTGCATAGAATATCTTGCGTGCAAAGCTTGTTCTTAGTTGTCCTCATCAAAACATAAAAGGCCTTGAAGCTTGCTTCTACAATCTCCCCCTTTTTGATGATGACAACCGATTCTTGAAAATTTTCTTTGTGATATTGTTTCTCTACATTTCTCCCCCTATATTAGAGAGCTCTCCCTAAATACAAGATAGATAAAACTTTTCTGCACAGGGAAATGTTAGAGACAATCCTTCTCCCCCCTTGTCATTAGCAAAAAGGAAGAGGAACAAAAAATAGAAAATTAAAGTAAACAAGCACACATAGAATAAATGCAATCACATACACTTAACACATAAAACATACGCACATAGTACGGTTTAATGAGTACGAAACACGAAACATAAAACTTAGTCTTAAAAAAATTCTAAAAAACAGTAAACAACATTAACAAGTGCTTTTTAAATGTCATCATCCGACATATCCTCATTTGCATCTTCTTCCTCTTTACTACCTTCCTCATCTTCGTCATATCCGGTATTGGAAGTTTGAGAGTTCATCACAAGTCTTCGGAGAGAGTTAATCGCCCGAGTGGTTTCTCTATGTTGGTTCATCATAGTGATGTAGAGAAATTCATTTGTGATGCCGCCTTCCGGAATGGTATAAGGATGGTTGAAAGAAGAAGAGCCATCTTCTGCATATTTGTAGGTTCCATCAGTATCTTTCACTATGCCGGTATTCTTGATGATTGTGAGTTCATTTATCTCGTTCGCAGTTGGTTTCCGGGTAATTGAGGGTTCTCGGTTCAAATCCAAATCAGTTAATTCGAGAATTCTGGAAATGAGTCGCCCGTATGGAAGTCGAGTGGACAAGGTGAGTTGTTGTTGTAGGTGATACATCATGGTTAAAATCCAATTAACTTTAATTTTTTTCTTGATTGCTAACATCAATTGCATCTCCAAGTCATTGATCTGAGAATAATTAGAGTCTTTCGGAATCAAAACATAGAAGATAATATAATGTAACATATGGTCATTGACGGACAGATTCTTGACATAACACAGTGTGCGAGCAGTCCGTTGACCTGCAATGACAGCCTCTCTAGGAAACCTGCAGATATGATAGTAATACTCCATTTTATCGTAATTTGCCCAGGGTCTTTCCACATGGTTGACATCTTTCCGGAGAAAATAGCCATGATAAGGGATCTTGAGAGTTGCAGCAATGGTGGACAAATCTTCGTTTAACTCACAGTCGCGAACCGTAGTAACCAACATGTGATGTTCATCCTCATTGAAATGAATTGACAATTTGTTCATGAACGATTTGACTAAATCCGGATAGCAACGTCCGTTATCAGAGACAAAATTATCGATCTTTTGGTATTTCAACAATGCTGGGAAATCGAAAGTAGGAGCAGGAAAAACTTTAAGATTCACGTATTTTACCGGAAAAAGTTGACGAACCCTTACTTTGAAATCCATTCTCCTCTTTTTCGTCGATTCCATTGGAGTAAAGTCTTCATCAACTGCGGAGCTGCTCTCCGGTAGCTTTCCCTTTCCCTTGTTGTTTGGAGCCATGGATGAGGGTTTGAGATGTTTTTCTGGAGTTTAGGGTTTGTGTTGTGATGGAGATGGTAATAATAGGAGAGGTTTATATAGAAGGATGATTTAGTGGGTATTAAGTGAAAGTGATGAGTGGGTAGAAGCTGGAAGGGTGTATTTACTTGGAATCAACAAGAAGAAGATGTTTTCCAAGGGTAGTGGGTGAGATAATTAAAAAGCACATGCACCAAACATAAAAAGAACTTAAAACACATTAACCAAAATTTTGACCAATTTTTGTTTCTGATTTTGAAAATACGAACAGTGTTAATCGGTTAACTCTGGGGGTTAATCGGTTAACATATTAAAAATTAATTCAGAAAACAAAAATTAACAGTGTTAATCGGTTAACCCTGGGGGTTAATCAGTTAACACCTTCGAAAATTCCAGAAAAGTGCTTAAAAACAGTAAGTAAACAAGTTGGAAAACATAGATTTTACACACATTAACTTATGAAGATTTTAGATGTCACATTCATCGAGAATTCCGAGTTCTCGTCGAATCTTGAAGAATGGTTCTTTTGCGAGTGGCTTCGTGAATATGTCGGCGAGCTGGTTATGCGTATCCACAAAAGTGACATCGACATCTCCTTTAAGCACGTAGAGTATCTTGCGTACAAAGCTTGTTCTTAGTTATCCTCATCAAAACATAAAAGGCCTTGAAGCTTGCTTCTAAACTCACGTCTTATGGCTTTGCTGTCATAGCGAAAGGCGATTTTCTGCTTTAGCATGGCTTCATGGAGAGCTGCCCCTGAACGGATCTCTTCGACTAGGTCGAGCTCATCTCGGAGGGCCCCGCTGTTGGCCTCCTCCTCGAGGGGGAATTCAGTTCTTCTGGATGGCTCCCTTATTTCTACCGGGATTACTGCCTTGGTCCTGTAGGTGAGTCGGAAAGGGGTCTCTCTGGTCGTCTAGTGGGGCGTCGTTCTATAAGCCCAGAGTACATATGGAGCTCCTCGACCCATCACTTCTTGGCGTCCCCGAGCCTTCATTTTAGACCCCGCAGGATAACTCTATTCATGGCCTCTGCCTAACCGTTCATTTACGGGTGCTCGTCTGATGTAAAATGCTCTTTGTCCCCAGCTTGGTCCCGAAGTCTTGGAATTTTTTGTTGGTGAATTGCGTCCCATTGTCGGTCACGATGGCCAAGGGGGCGCTGAACCGCACGAGGATGTTCCTCTTATATAAGTGGAGCATGTTGTGCGCTGTGATTTTGGCGAGGGCCTCGACTTCGATCCATTTGGTCTCACCTAATCAGAAGGAGTCACTGGTCGGCCATACGTCTGAGTTGTATGACTGCCGGGGAGAATGGAGGGGGTGTACTTGAAACACACTCTGATGCCAAAGTAAGAGTCGGGCAAAGTGATAACAAGTACAAAGACAGAAGTGAGAATGAGATTACCTGACCCTCTAATGAAAGAGGGTATTTATAGTGTACCCCAATGCAAGGCCAACGATTACTTTGCATTGGGCTGGGTTGCCAGGCCCAATGCTGGTAACTGCTAGGGCTGACGTGGCGTCAGGAAGACCAACACGTGGTTTTTGCCCTAGTCTAAATGCTCAGTGCTATCCGGGAGGTGGTGGACCGAATAATCAGGACACAGGTAGTTACCAGATGACGTGTCTCCACGTAGGGGATATGTTGAGAATGTGGGGGAGGTCGGAGGAGCCCCCCGAGCTGGATGGGGTATGCCCGACAGTGGGGCAGAAGGGAGAGCGTGCTAGGAAGATGTGAGGTGCCTGCTTGACTGCCAAGGGTCCGTGCCAGACGGGAGAAGGGTCTCTGCCCGACGGGGAGGCGGTTTGGTCTTATTGGGCCTTCCAACCCTATGTGGGGTTAGGTCTGCTCGACTATAGGCTAAGTGTCGGCCCAATCCAGTACTATATTTATAGTACATTAAATTTATATAATATCCTTTAAAAAAATTACATATTTCTGTATTCAGTGCATTAAATACATATATTTTTTTTAAAAACATATCATTTTAGTTTATTAAAGAATGTTCAACTTTCCTATTTAATCTCTTAATCTAGCATTTTCCTAAAAATAAATCTCTTGATAAATAAATGAATCTACTTATAAGAAAAATACATAAATAAATTAAATCTAATTGTAAATGGTATCGTATTATCCTTATTGCTAGTTACATACTTCGTACATAAAGCTTCAGAAATAGATAATCAGGATATGATGAATGTTAGATATATTTTTGGATTGATTGTGAAAATAGAAGATTATCAAGATTGAATGTTTTATAAGTGTCCTAGCACAACAAATATTGACCTAATTACTCTTAAATTTCATAAAAAAATTCTAAAGTAGTTACTTTTTGCAAATAGATAATCCTGATATGATGAATGTAATTTATGAATATTAAATGTTTATGGGTGTGTTATAAAATGACAAAAAAAATAGAAGTGAGTAAATGCCAATAAATAATTGAGAGCTAGTCCCACATAGAAAGTTTCACTCGCTTTAAAAGCCTTTACAAAGAGTTATGAGTATTAATTCAACAAAATCACAAAAGAGGATAAAGTGCCACACGGACAAGTGTGATGGTTCCGAGCTTTATGCCACTAGTCTATTCCATACAACCCCTCGCCGGTATCTCCATCAGTGACACCAGCTCTGGGTCGGAGGGCGTGGATATAGAGGTGGCACTTGAGCACGACACATCGGAGCAATCAGGCTACTCGCAACGTTATGAGGCGGCGCCAGTCCGGCGGGTGGCACATGTCCTTCTGCTGGGCTCATTATTACTCTTGATTTGGTCGATGCATGCGTTTAATTTTTGAACTCAAAGATAAGCAACATTTTGTGAAGGGTTGTTGCATCATGAATATAGGAAATGCTTGGAAACATGACAACTTTTGGTTAAAATGTGTTGTTTCATCAAGGGTCGCAACCTTGTGAAACAACACATACACAACCTATAAATAACTCATTTTGGAATTCATAAAACACATCACAAACCGAATATCCTCTTGTACAAAATTCCAAACACTCTTTGCTACAAAATTTAGTTTTTGTCGGTCTTGCGCAAATTTGATATAACGCTAAATTATTCTGGGTATTCCTGCGTTTCGACTCTAAGACATACAAGAGAGTGCTTAGAATACTTTTAAGAAAAGTGACATCATTCATAATTCAGTCCTGGATCCATTCAACTTTACCGATATTTCAAGCATCAAAGTTATGAACCAGGACCTTGTTAAGTTGGATCGCTTTGATGGAACCAACTACATCCGATGGCAAGATAAGATGACATTCCTACCGACTGCTCTAAAAGTTCATCATGTCTTAGATTCTGACTTACCACCAATTCTTGAACCAACTGACGATGACTTTGATGAACTCAAGAAGGAGCGTAAGAAATGTAAAGAGGATGAATTGTTATGGCATGGACATATCCTGAATACACTATCTGATCGTCTCTACGACCTTTATACTAATACTCAGTCTATAACAAAAATATAAAAAGCACTCAAATTTAAATTCAAGGCCGAAGAGGAAGGTACGAAGAAGTTTTTAATTTCTAAATGCTTTGATTTTAAATTCATAGATTCGAAGCCCATTCTTTCCCAAGTGCACGAGTTACAGGTTCTCATGAATAAAATAAAGGTTGTTAAAATAGATATTTTTGAGACCTTTCAAGTTGGTGCAAGCATTGCAAAATTACCACCTTCATGGAAAGGCTATAGAAAGAAATTGTTGCACGGTTATAAGGACTTCTCTTTAGAGAAAATCTAGAAACATCTTTGAATCGAGGAGGAATCAAAGGAAAAGGAGAAATCAAAATCTGCTGGTCTTTCCAAAGCCAATGTTGTGATTGCCAAATGGAAAAGGAAACATGATGACATGAAGAGTCATCTTGGACCTAAAAAGGAATATAACAAATTCAAAAATTCAGGTGGTCCAAAAGGTCTGAAAAACGACTATTTTGAATATGGAAAATTCAGACACTATGCTCGAGATTGCATGCACAACAAGTCAAAACTGAGATCAATCCAATTCATGCAAATGATGACATATTCGCTACGGTGAGCAAAGTAATGGAAATCAAAGGAAAAGTGCAAGGATGGTGGTATGACACATGTGCTACTGTACATGTCTGTTATGATAAGGCTGCTTTGAAACCTATTCAGTGGTAGTTGATGGACAGGAAGTACAAATGGGAAATGAAGTACGATCTAAAGTTGTTGGAACCAGATCCGTCAAACTCAACTTCACTTCCAGAAAGAAAGTCACTCTTCCTAATGTGCTACATATCCCCGACATGACTAGAAATCTTGTTAGTGGGGATCTATTGGGTAAACCGGGAATCAAATCTGTATATGAATCAAGAAAACTTATATTGACATGTAATGGTGTATTTATAGGAAAAGGATATTCTGTTGAGGGTTTAATCAAAATTTGTATTAATGATAATATTATTAATGAAATTTCTAATTATGCTTATATGCTTGAATCTATTTTTTATGGAATTCTAGATTAGCACATATTGGTATTAGTACTATGAAAAGACTAGTTAAATTCAGATTGATCTCATGCAATAATCATGATTTTGAAAAATGTGAAATATGTGTCAAATCCAAGATGATTAAGAAACCTTTCAAAAGTGTTGAAATAAAAACCAAATTTTCTTGATCTTGTGCACTCTGATTTGTGTGAATTTAATGACATGCTAACCTGTGGGAGAAACCAGTATTTCATAATCCTTATTGATGATTGCTCTAGGTTCACACATGTATATCTTTTAAAGCATAAAGATGATGCTTTTAATACCTTTAAAATCTATAAAGCAGAAGTAGAAAATCAATTAGGTAGAAGTATCAAAGTCCTTAGAAGTGATAGGGGCGGTGAATACTTTTCTATAGAATTTGATGCATATTATGAAGAATATGGCATTATACACGAATGTTCTGTGCCTCGTACACCACAACAAAATGGTCTAGCCGAGAGAAAAAATCGAACATATCAAGAAATGATAAATGCTATGTTAATGCATTCTATATTGCCATTTAGTTTATGGGATGAAGCATTACTATCTGCATGTCATATAATGAATATGATTCCTTTAAAGTTAACTGATATTTCTCCATATGAGATATGGAAAGGTAGATCACCATATATTGGTTAATTTGGAGTGTGGGGTGTATGGTATATTACAAGAATATGGATCCTAAAAGAACGAAATTGGATCCTCAAGGGATTAAATGTACTTTCATAGGATATGCATCCAACAGTAAAGCATACAGACTTTTAAATCTGGAGTTTAACGTAATTGTTGAATCCCGAGATGTGGAGTTTTTTGAAAATCTTATCACGAAGGATAAAGAATATGTTCCCACTAATGAAGGATATCGTGATGAAAACCCTTCATGAATTATTGGAGTACAACCCGAAAGTATCCCGCGGATTATTAAAACACAACCCGAGCCTAGGGTAAGCAAAAAATCCTGAAAAGCTAAAGTTCTAGGTCCGAATGAAATCAATTCTCAACTCATTTTAGTTTATCTAGTTAAAGAAAATTGCAAGAATGATGTTCATAATATCCCTATTTTTCTCCAATTAGAAGATGGTCCAAAAACCTATAAAGAAGCAGTGGCTTCAAGGGACTCTTCTTTTTGGAAATATGTTATCCAAGACAAAATTGATTCAATTATTTCAAACCACACATGGGAACTTGTCGACCTTCCAAAGGGTTCAAGACCCATTGGATGTAAATGGGTGTTTAAAAAGAAGTATCGTAGTGACAGTACATTAAACACATATAAGGCAAGATTAGTAGCAAAATGATTTAGACAAAAAAAAGGGTGTTGATTACTTTGACACATATGCACCAGTGGCAAGAATAGCAAAAAATAGAGTATTGTTAGCCTTAGCCTCTTTGAAGGATCTTATAGTTCATCAAATGGATGTTAAAACAACATTCTTAAATGGAGATCTCGATGAGGAAATCTACACGGAACAACCAGAAGGTTACGGGCTTCCTGGAAATGAACAAAAAGTATGCAAACTTTTCAAATCCTTATATGGTTTAAAACAGACACCAAAACAATGGTATCAAAAGTTTGACTCTATCATACTTTCAAATGGATTTACTCCAAAGTTTTGTGACAAATGTTTGTATATAAAGGTGCATGGAAATATTGTAATATTTTTGTGTCTATATATTGATGATATGTCGATCATTAACAATGATATGAACGGAATCTTAGAAAGAAAGAAATTTTTTGACTTTCACATTCAAGATGAACGATCTTGGACTAGTTGATACTACTTTAGGAATCAAAGTGAAACGAAATAGTGGGGGTTATGGACTTAGTCAAACACATTATATTGAGAAAATGTTGGATAAGTTCAAACACCTACACTTTAAGGAAGAAAATACTCTATTTGATCCTAGTGTCAAACTTCAAAAGAACAATGGAAGAATTGTATCCCAATTGGAATATGCAAGTGCAATTAGATGTCTAATGTATTTAATGTAATGCAACAGACCAAACATAATATTTACAGCTAGTAAGATGAGTAGATTTACTAGTAATCCAAATGGTGAACATTGGAAGGCCATAAGCATAAATTTTGGTTACCTCTTAAAGACAAAAGATCTTGGCCTTCACTATGGTATATTTCCCGTCATACTAGAAGGATATGCTGATGCAAGTTGGATATTGAGTGTTCAAGATCATAAATCTACAACTAGGCGGATATTTATATTAGCTGGAGGTGTGATTTCTTAGAAAAGCAAGAAATAAACATGCATTACTCTTTCGACCATGGAATAAGAGTTTATGGCTCTTGCTTCTGCTGTTCAAGAAGCATAATGGTTGAGAGACCTTCTGTTAGAAGTCCCATTAGCTAAAGAAAGTATTTCAAAAGTGTTGATACATTGTGATAGTCAAGCCACCCTAGTAAGAGCATTCAGTGAAGTATACAATGGAAAGTCTAGGCACATTGGTCTTAGACATACTTTCTTGAGAAAATTGATTAAAGATGGAATCATTTCACTCATCTATATACAAACTAGCTATAATTTGGCTGATTCATTTTCTAAGCCACTAGCCAGAGACTTAGTTAAAACAACCTCAAGAGGCATGAGGTTGAAACTCCTTGAGTAAGGGTTCCGACATCGGCGACAACCCAATCTTACGTTGATATAACATTAACCTCAAGATTCAATGGGTAACAACAAGTCGTTGATTTAGACGTTTGTCGAACATTTCGCGATAATGTTGACCTTTAAAATGAGGGTTGAGTTTTTATTTAAGCTCTTACTGAGGTTCAATACCGAGGATATGTGTCTCTTGGAAAAAGATATAATATGAACTTCACCTATGTTGACTTCAAGATGGTACGTCTCAAAGTGAGAGTTGGAGTTTCTCTTATAAAAAAATTCATGAAAACAGGAAAAGCACATAACCATAAATAGCGTTAGGCGGGAGATGTATGCGAAGAACCTTTAAAGAGTGTGTGTAAAGTAATGATGGTATTATCACATGGGATAACTGTTCAAAGCATTCCTACCAAACATTTCGATCAGACTTTGCGTTATTCTTACTAAGGTTAAGTTCAAATTGAAAGATACTTAATTATATTAACACTCTTTGTTTCTCTTTTTTGAAATTGGTCATGTCATTATTATAACAAGTGGGGGATTATTGTAATTTATGACCATTAAATACCCATGAGTGTATTCCAAAATGACAAGAAAAATGAAAGTGAGTAAATGCTAATAAATGATTGAGAAATAGTCTCACATAGAAAGTTCTACTCACTTTAAAAGCTTTTATAAAGAGTTATGAGTATTAACTCAACAAAAGGACAAAAGAGGATAAAGTGCCACATGGACAAGTGTGGTGGTCCAAAGCATAATGTCATTTGTCTCCTCCATACAACCCCTCGCCATTGGCGACACCGACTTTGGCTCCGGGACCGGGCCCGAGGGCGTGGGCGTAGAGGCGCTAGTGACAACTTGTGGTCGATACATGCATTTGATTTTTGAATTCGAAGATAAATAACATTTTATGAAGGGTTGCTGCAGAATGAACATAGATAATGTTTGGAAACATGACAACTTTTGGTTAAAAGATGTTATTTCATCAAGGGTCGCAACCTTGTTAGACAACACATTCATGGCTTATAAATAACTCATTCCGGAATTTAGAAAACACATCACATATCGAATATCCTCTTGTACAAAATTCCAAACACTCTTCGCTACAAAATCGAATTTTCGTCGGTCTTGCGCAAATTCGATATAATACGGAATTATCCTGGGTATTCCTACGTTCTGACTCTAAGACATTCAAAAGAGTGCTTGAAATACTTTTTAAAAAAGTGAAATCATTCACGATTCAGTCTTGAATCCATTCAATTTTACCGATATTTTAATATATACATATATATATATATATATATATATATATATATATATATATATATATATATATATATATATATGTGTGTGTGTGTGTGTGTGTGTGTGTGTGTGTGTGTGTGTGTGTGTGTGTGTGTGTGTGTGTGTGTGTGTGTGTGTGTGTGTGTGTGTGTGTGTGTGTGCGTGTGCGTGTGTGTGTGTGTAATTTCTGAATTTGTCCCATTTTTATGAATCCTGCCCTAGTCGGTTCAGTTATTCGGTTGATAGCTCTTTTACGAGAATATACATACATTTTTAGGTCATATATATTATTAAAAAAATTGACAATAAAATTAGAATTTAATTGGTATTCGCTGACAGTGTTAAATAATTTTACAATGTCAATCAATTATTCTCATGAATCCTGCACATCATATTGTAAATATTAAATTACTGATATTACATGATAAATTGATGAATGTCTATTAAATGACAATGTGCATACCAATTAAACTCATAAAATTATATATTAAAATAGTCTTTTCTATGAATCGAAAGACTACTTACATTTTAAGTACTTATAGTCTTGAAAAGTCCAAAGCAAACATTCCCCATCTCGCGGAGTTAAGAATTACCTAAAAAATAAATAAATAAATTTGCCGAAGAAATTAACAGCAAATAAATTCTAACTTTTCAATATACAATTATTATTTTAATCTTTAAACAAAAATCTAACACCAAATCTTTCCTCCAATTTGTCCCCAAAAAAGTGATGATCTTTAAACATATATATGGTTTTGATGTGTGCAAAACGCCAAGACTGACGTGGTTAAATTGAAAAATGATGCATGGATAAGATTAAGACTTGAGTAACCTATCATCAATCGAGATAGTGATACCCTAACTTAGCTATGCTACATATATTGTAGAAGGCAAAATATATATATATATATATATATATATATATATATATATATATATATATATATATATATATATATATATATATATATATATATATATATATATATATATATATATATATATATATATATATATATATATATATATATATATTCTTTGTTGGAAATAAGGAGATTTACCCATCATTCTTAAACAATGGTTTTTAAGTGTTGTCGGAGCTTTCAACAATTTGTAGTTGGTAGGATCAGTTACTATAACTAATTTTGTTTTAGATTTTTACTATACTTTTAATAATTTTGTTTTTCATAAGAATTAAAGTATTATTGGGGCAAAAGACTGACAAAATATAAGTGTGGCCAAATTGCTAGATGATTAGGCCAAGCTGAGGAATCCCAAAAGACAGAACATTAAGAGACACATCCAATTTCTATTGAGCAACACGATTGTGATGCCCCCACCTACTTTTGAAACGATCATTCTTAAAGCTGCATTATGTAGCCGCCATGGAAAAATTGCGCATTTATGGTTCCTCAGTCATAAAATGGCATAAACTCTTCAATCTTTGCACGAACCATTGTGATTCGAAAAATTACTTTGAGCATCTTTAATGAGAGCAACTAAATTGGATAAATTAAGTTATTTTAGGTGAATCCAAATTAACATGAAGGATTTAAGCAATCCAAAATTAAATTAAGAAGTTTTTACTTCAATGATGAGTGTTTATAAGGAATTCAAACTTGGTATTAAATTGTTAATAAAAATCTATTATTTATGTTAAATAATTAATAAAAGTTTATTATTTATGTTAAATAATGAGTTAGAGTACGTTGCTTGTGTAGAGCACGTAAACTAGTTTTAGAGCATCCCATATGTCATGTCAGCTCTACTATAATGCAAATTCTTTATTACTAACGTAAGCTATACAAAATTTTGGTTTAACAATTATGCGTTAAAGTTGCTCTTAGTTCACATTGTTTTCTTAGACTTATTTTAACAAACTACTTCGTTCACATTGTTTTCTTAGACTTATTTTAGTTTCTTTTAACTTTCATTATTCGTTGTTATAAATTTTTCCAAAATTTTTATTTGGCATATTTAATCACCAAGTTTCTAAACTTAATTTTATGTTTCGCTTCAGTCTTTTAACTAAAAAATATTGTATTTTAGTTCTGTAAAAATATTTTTAGTTTAAATAGTCATTTAATTCTTATAAATTAGCGAGTTTTTTAATTTAGTATTTGTATTTTTTTTGTATGAGTTCTTATAACTCACTTTTGTGTTACTTTTAGTCACTGATGTTAACTTTCTGTTAAAAAAATTGACTGTGCAAACAGCACAGACGTGAAATTGACTTATGTTTGTTTTTCATTTAATAACATACCTACGTGGAAGTTTATAAATTTCTCACCAAAAATCTAATAGTGTACAGAATTTATGTTTTGTATTTAGTCCATGCAAATTAGGATTTTTAATTATAAAAAATAGAAACACTCCATTGAAGCTGCTGTGTGAGGGAGGAAGACGAAGAAAGGTATGAAAATGATGAAATGATGATATCAAGACCATCCAACAGGTATCACATGCAGTAGATTTCAAAATGAAGGTACGAATATTCACTTATTGTGTCTTCTTGAAGCTTGCACCTCATGGAGTTCTCTTTGGTTGTTCATTACGGTGGTAGATTTGATAGGGTCTGTCTAGTATATTACACAGGGGGAAACGAGCATGCAATAGAAATACATCCTGATAGGTGGAACTTATTTGAAGCAATTGGTATCGTGAAAGAGTTAACTAAGCTTGAGCAGACCGAGTATTGGTTATGGTGGTATAACAGTGATGCTGATAGGTACAATAGAATGGTTAGTGACATAAATGCCTATAATGTATATCAATATGCCATGGAAATAAAATGCGCATTGCACATATATGTAGAGCGTAAAGGTAATGCAATGCAGAAGAAGCTGATGTAGGTGATTTTCAAGAAGATTGTGTTGATGGTGTTAAGAATGTTGAATTGGATAATGTTGGCGGTGTGGAATAAGATGAAGTAGGTACTGATGTTGGTGGTGTTGAGAATGTTGAAGTAGATAATGTTGGTGGTGTTGAGAATGTTGAAGTGGATAATGTTGGCGATGTGGAACAAGATGCAGTAGGTACTGATGTTGGTGGTGTTGAGAATCTTGAAGTAGATAATGTTGGTGGTGTGGAACAAGATGAAGTAGGTACTGATATTGGTGGTGTTGAGAATGTTGAAGTAGATAATGTTGGTGGTGTTGAGAATGTTGAAGTAAATGAGGATAGTGAGGACAATGAGGATAATGACTTTGAAGCCGATGGTTTATCATTTGATGATAGTGAGGATGAGAAGGCTCTTAGGTTGGATGAATTTTTTGATGTTGTTGAAAATTAAGATGAAGAAAATGGTAAAATAGGTAGCATAAAATTTGCAGCAAGGAAGCACATGCATACTCCAAAGAAAGTACCAATTAGTGTTGATAATGTAGGGTTAGCTAGTGATATGGTTAATAAGATGGACATCAACTATGACCAATACTATCCCATAGCTTTTGTTTGTCCAGAGAAAGCCAAAGAAAACTCCACCAGGATAAGAAAAAGGACAATGGAACAATCAAACTCAAACTACATCAAGTCAAGAACAAAGTCAAACTCAAACTACATCAGGATAAAAATAATCACAACCAAATGAAACTCAAATTGAAGTTGACCCTAAGTTTTAAATGCTTGCCACAAATATTGCATCAGCATTTTAGGCAACTCAAACACAACCAAATCTTGTTGTTATTGAACTTGTTGCATCATCTACGTAAAGTCAACCAAGTAATACTGCACCTGTTACATCATATGAACCTGTTGCAACTTCACAAACTGAAGATATACCGGACTATATTTTGAGTGCACTTGTTCCATCATCTGACAATGTGTCTGTTGCATTTGTGTCCACTACTCCAAAAGTTCTTAAAACAATTGAGTATATTCTACCAATTCTTAATTATTTGGTATTATTATATTCATGTATTGCACCTCTAATACTCTATATTTTACAGAAGAAGAAGAAGACAACAAAACCACATGTTGCAAGAAAATTGGTGTTGAGGAGAAGTGCAGAACAAGGGTCTTCATATGCAAAAAGCTGAAGGGAGAAGTAAGTAATCCATCACATCCTATGGATGTGGACAAGGGTCCATAAGCATCTTGTCATGGTTTATTTTGATGCCTTTTGCATATGTTTGTTATGTCTTTAGTGTATTGTTAGACTTAAGTCTATGGCCTTTGACTTTATGTAATTTTGAGAGATATCACACCATTATGGTTTATGTTTTGGTGTGTATTTGCTATACTATGAGACAAATTTATATGCCTTTTAGCTATATGTAATTTTGAGACATATTGGTTTATGTATGATGTGCATTTCCTATATTTTGAGATTAATTTTGTATGCCTTTATGCTCTACAATATTAACTACAAGATTCCAAAACATGGTTGACATACAAACATATCAGTAACAACTAATGATGTAATACAAACATTTCATTAAGAAAGAGGGGTGCAAAATAATAAGTAACATACATTTAGGGACAGAAATAAAAAATTACATTAGTTCTAATTCATTTCATAATGTAGCATTACAAGGATGCAATTCAAAAACCATTCTTCTAATAGGTACTAAAACAAAAAACAAATTACAGACTCCATGAATCACTACCATTTCTGGTAGGCAAAGAAGAGACACCATGAAAGAGTCAACAAAAGCTTCAACATTCTGACTTTCTTCCTTTTGTTTTCCAAATTCATTTTCATCTTCTCTTTTTTTCTAGCTTCAAGATATTTAATGATGCACCCTAATTCCTAAACCACCTCTGAGCAATTGCATCCAATTGAGTTTTTGTGTTCACCTGATGTGATGTGTTTAAGTTCATCATCCTAGATGAATACCTTGAAATCTAATCCCAAATTTGAACACTTCCAGAATCTTATTTTAGGGTTTTCAGCTGAGTTTGATATGAACATTCTCATAGCTTTATTGCAACCACAAAATGATATTTCAGACTAAGTGAAATTACCTACAGACGATGTTGTCATGATTGATTCTAGACTAGGTTTTGAAGTTCTTAAGAGAGGAATGAGAGAGAAAGAGGAGACGAAGAAAAAGAAATGAAAAATGAAAAATGATGATTTTTTTGGATTTAGTCCTCCTTTTTTAGGCCCCTCCACGTGGATTTCCACGTGCGCATCAGATAAAAATGAAAAACAATTCCACGTCTGCACTGTTTTCACATTCAGCTTTTTTTAACAGAGAGCCAGCATCAGGGACTAAAGGCAACAAAAAGTGAGCTATAAAGACTCATACAAAAAAAGAAGATACAAGGAATAAATTCAAAAACTCGTTGTCACACCCTAATTTTTAACCTTAAGATCCCACCTCATTTTGCATCATTCTGACATAGCATCCATCATCTCATGTGCGTGTGTGTTTTATGCATTACTAACATATTAAGGATACAAGAACATGCTCTCTGTTTTCACTCTGATCATAAGCTAGGGTTTTGCTCTCAAGAATTTCAAGAGTTGATCAATGGTCTCCTCTCATAAATAATCAAGTGAAAGATTGCATTGAATCAAGATCAATAAGCCCAAGTCATCAGATGCATCCAAAATTAGGGTTTTGACCTAATTTAGTCTCTGGGTTGACTTTTGAAGCAATGCATTATTCAAAACCTCAAGATATGTTTCAAGCACCTCAAATGAATCATATTAGTTCATTCATATGATTGGATTTATCCAAGAAGTTTGATTCATGAGCAAAGTCAACTTTAATCAAAACTAAGTTTGATTTTTGAGATTTTTGGTCAAACATGGACTCCTCAAGTCAAGGGTCATGAAAATATGTGAATTAGATCATGATCAAGCAAGAAAATCAAAGAAAACATACAAAGATCATGATTTGGGAAAATTAGGGTTTTCTTGATTTTTTTCTAAGTTAAGAAATTCCATGATTTTTGCCCAACTTCTCAAGCTCATAATTTTCTCCTCAAGCAACCATTTTCTTTGCTCCAAAGACCAAATTAAAGATCATGCTACATACTCCAAATTTTTCGTGGAGGATGGGTTCCAAAAAGTGCAGGAATAAAGAGATATAAGGCCATGAAGTGGAGGATCCATTCACTTTTGAACAAAAACACAGTGAAATTTTCAACAGTTTCTGACCTTGGCGAGTAACTGAATCTGCAAGTACTTTTCACTATGATCCCAATTGATTCAAGGAAAGTGGTCAATGTGAAAGTTGTAGAGTATGTTTCAAACGTTCCAAAAAGTCCAAGAAAATGAATTTATCGCATGTGAGCTAGGAGTTTCAAAGAGACGAAGTTGACCTCCCAAAGCTGAATTACAAGTCATTTTCATGGCAAACTTCATGATCAAATCCAAGCCTAAGCTACATGATCTCACTTTTCAGGCCGTCTTACTTCTAAATCTCACTATAATCAGATATTTACACAAACCCTTGGTGCATTACACAAGGAATTGAGGCTTTGTCCAATTCTTGATACCATTTATGAAAGTTTTGCATAAAGCACCATATCCATTTTGATAAAGGTGACCTTTTGACAAAAAACTTGTGCATTGAGCTCCCAAGTTGTTTTCTCATATCAAAATTAATCTCTAAAGATTATAAGAAACCTCTAGAAGTCAAAAAAACATACCTACCTTCCCCTTTTCACTCCACCATTCCATCATGACACAAGTATGGTTTCTTATGCAAATTCAAACCAAGCTTCCAAACTAGCATTCCTTTTGAACTAAACTTGATTTTTGCTAGTTACATAGACCATGAAGAGCCTCTATAAATAGATAATCAAACCTTAGAAGTCCAGACACCAAGATTTGCACAAGATACACCATTGTAGCAAAACTTCCATTTCCACAAAACCTTCCAATCTTCACCACTGTCATAAAACACTCAAACAAATCATCCTCACATACCATCAAAAACTTGATGAAGTTGTCTAAAGCACCCATTTCATCAGAAAAACTCAGAGTAAAAAAGTCAACTTGCATTTGCTCAATAGTTAACTTTTGGAGCCATAACATTATAACTCTTCATTCTGACCTTTTCCGTTCAATCTAATCTTCCAAACATCATCCCTAAACAACACACAAACTATCCAAACCCTCACATTGCATATGTAACATCATTTTCACTAAGATAAATTTCTCATTTCTTCACTTTGCAAGAGGAATCGAGTTAGAAAGTTGTTCCAACACAAACCAAGCATGCTAGAGGTTCATAGAAGCTTTTTGAATCATCAACCATCTTCTGGAAGCTTGAATGAAGAGGCATTAGACCTACTCCAATAGGAAAACCTTGAACTTTTGAAACCATGTGATCCTTGCATCAATTTTATTCATTTGAGTTACAGATATGTTTGCCATGATGTAGTGATCATTTACCCTAAATTAATTGTCATGAATTAATGATTTATGTGATTTTATTTAGATTTTTAATTCTAGGGTTCATACTGGTTCGTGGATGATTATTTGCACTATGTTGAAATTTAATGAAATTTAATAGCAACATTGTGTTCCTTGTGAAATTTTAAGCAACTTTCATCTTTACATCACTTAAATTCATTGAGAAATAAGAGAGTTAAAGATTTCAGAATTTGAAAAATGGTGGAGGAAGGTTCAGTTGGAGAAGATGATGATGAAGCGTATTTCCATTTTTAAAAGCTTGTTTAATATTTATTATTGTGTTTCCATTTTCATAAATGAATTGGCATTGCGTCATGTTGGTCATGTGTTTGGTTTGTGTGTGTCAGGGTCTGGGGTTCGAATCCCCCTCGCCCCAGACCTTTTGGTTATTTTTATTTTGTATGTTTTTCATGTAATTTTATTATATTATTTTGCACGCACATGATATTGTCATCATGTAGCACATGGTCCAATGGCTAGTATTTTGAGCAGTGAGTAAGGGTGTGTGGGTTCAACCCTTGTAGCCAACAAAATCTTTATTTTTATCACTTGTTTATTTCACCTTTTTTTCTCATTTTTCTTTTGTTTATTTCCATATGTTCCCTTTATCCTTTTGAGCTGATTTTTTGCACACTTGTTATTTGTCCTATGTATTTTTTGAATGCATGAAAAAAATACCAAAAATAATATTTACTTTGCCCATTTTTATTAGGTTGAAAACTTGTTCCTTTTATGTGTTTTTTAGACCTTTTAATGTTTGTTCTTTGATGTTTTCTTTAACTAAATTGATCATAAGTGTTGTGTGGCCATATCATGTCTTATACCATGTTTAAATGTTGTGACTATTTTGTTCACTTTGGCTAAATGTATGAAATTGTTGACATGCTCCCAAGTATTTCTTTCATAAACTCTTATTTTTTTGAATTATGCTTACATCTTCAAGGGTTTAGGATTGATCTTGCATTTAACATGCTCTTGCTTCTCATTCATAACTTTTGTGTAAGTTTATCCCTTTTAAGGCTAAGTGTTGTTTTCACCATGTTCATATTGATTCTTGTACTTCATGATTCACACTTGTATGCTTTGATTTATATCTTTCACTTTTGTGATGTCCATATTGTTTGCCAGTATTTCTTTCATAAACTTCCACATTGTTAAGCATGTCTCTTGTTTCTTGTAATGTTATGTAAGTCTTTGTCATATCTTGTTTATGTTCACCATATCTCAATGCCTAAAACCATGTTATTTTTTGTTCATGATGTTTATCAATTTATACATGTTTATGTGATCATTCATGTTGCCTAATTCTAAGGGAGGGGCTTGTTATTGACATCTTTGTCACTTGTATTTGCATCTCTACATCTTCTTATACATATATCTCTCTTATAATCCTAGAACTTTTTATCCCTTAGGAAGTCTCCCTTAGTATTACCTTCAAATTAGATATTCAATTAGGGTTTCCCCTCTTTCACACTCAAAACCACTTTCATTAAAAAACCTTGACTTTATGCCATTGATATTTTCAACTCTTTTCTTAAAAAATGCTTTAAGACATCTTAAGCATATTCAAATTTCTTTCACAAAGGCTAAAAGACACAAAAATAAATTCAAATATTTTTCCACCTTTGGTTTTTCAACTTTAAAACATTTTCAAAATAGACTAGACATTAGTCCTCGTTAGTTGAGATATAAATCTCATACCCCATGACATTGTGAGAAAGATGATTGATTCTTTTCCACTTGAGAGAGGTATGTGGCATACTTATTGATTCTATATACAAGTTAGAGCCCTTCTCTCAATGTGAAGCAAAGATCCCTCTTCCACATGTTTGTGGTGGTTTAGATGAGTATTTTCCTTGAGATGACAACTCGTCTCTTCTTTCTTTAAAATCCACTGTAGCAAACCTTTTACAATTTGTATCCAGAACTATGATGTTTTGATCCTTCGTTGGTATGTATGCACAAGAATTTATCTCTTTCCAAACACAAAAACAATAAAAAACATTTCTCTTCTCATCTCTCCAATCAATCTGAAATAGCAAACAAACTCATAACACAAATTCAACAAGAGGTTCCTATAGGATACTATAGATACTTAGGATGCTAATACCTTCTCTTAGTATAACCAACCCCCGAACCTTAGATCTCTTTATTTCTTTATTTTGAATTGCATATTTATTGGTTATTATTTCTTTACCCCTTCCATTGGATAAATTAAAGATCGGTGGTGATATCTTAAGATTTGTGTAGCCTAGCTAACTCAATAGCTACGGTATCTGATTCTCACCGTGATAGAAATAGCAACTTCACTGGGGAACTCCTCCAAAAGAGGGTTAAACCTATCTTGTTTATTTGTGTTATTTGTGTATATTTGTACATATTTGTTAGTTATGTGCTTGGGTTTCTTTAGGGGTGATCCAATTATGGTGAGATAAGTCTTTATCCAGACTTGAGAAACAAATAAGATGGGAAGGATGGTATAGTGAATGAGGCTTTGAGAGAGTAATCCCGAAAAAGTTGACTTGAGATCCCCCACTCAATAGAGGCCCTCTTAAGGATGGTATTTTTTGAACAAGCAATCATGAAAACATTTGTTTCTTTCAACCTATGAGCCATAGAAGTTGGGAACCGTAGTTAACCCTTTACCCCACTTAGCCTATTATGATGTAGTGTGGTGACTATGAAGGTGTAAACCTGAAATAGTTGATACGCGATACTACACTCAAACGATATTATCTTGAGAACATTATTGATTCCCGAGTAATTGGTGTGTTAATAATATCCAAAAGATGGATCAATGACTTTGGAAACTTATTAGAACCTTGTCTCACAGGTACATAAACCCTTAGTACATACCCTTTGGGATGGTTAGACCATGATTCCATGCTCGTGATGTCGAACCTTTGAACCCCACATGTTTGTATATATGTGTATATGTGCGTTTGTGCATTCATTCATTCATACATTCATGCACCATATTTTTAACTAACCTTTTTCAAGGAACTTAGAGTTATCTTACAAACATTATAGGTTTTACCATGGATTTTGGAAGGAGAAGAACACAAAAGTACACTTTCAAAAGCCCTAAGCTGGAAGACCTAAGGAAACTAGGAGGTTTGGTTACATATCCATTGGTTTTCAAATATAACTATGGAAGGCTCCTATCTCTATTGAAGCTTAATATGGTGGATTGAATTCTTGCCACCTTGGTGCAACTCTATGACCCTTTATATCATTACTTCACATTCCCAAATTATCAGTTGATGCCTACATTGGAGGATTATGCTTACTTGATTGGATTACCTATCTATAATCAAGACCCATTCTCTGGAATGGAAGAGAACCCTAGGCCTTAAGACATTGCAGAAGCCACTCACTTAAGGATGTCAGATATTGAAGCTCACATGACTACTAAGGGAGGAATTCTAGGATTTCCTGCCACGTTTTGGATGGAGAGAGCTCAATATATTGCTGACATGAAGAGTATGGATACCTTTGAGGATCTTCTTGCCTTGCTCATCTATGGTCTATTTTTCTTCCCTAATGTTGACAACTTTGTTGACATTAATGTCATTAAAGTCTTCTTGATTGGAAATCCAGTTCCAACCTTGCTTGCAGATGCTTATCATTCTTTTCATCTAATGAACTCTCATAGAGGATGGATGATTACCTGTTATGCCTCGTTGCTTTACAAGTGGTTTATTTCGCACTTGCCTCGATCAGTTGCTTTTTGGGATCTAAAGGATGGTCTTCTTTGGTCATAAAAGATTATGTCTCTCACTCACTCACACATTGAGTGCTATAGTCATGCTTATGGTGCAGTGGAAATTATTCATAGTTGTGGTGATTTTTCTAATGTACCTCTTCTTGGTACAAAAGGAGGCATGATTTACAATCTAGTATTCGCTCGTCGTCAGCTTGGTTTCCCTATGAAGGACAAACCAAATCTCATTCATTTGGAGGGTCTCTTCTTCAAGGAAGGTGAATACATAATGCTTAAAGAGAAGCTTGTGCATGCTTGGCGTCACGTTCATAGGAAAGGAAAAATAGTGTTAGGGAAACCTAATTGTGTCTCTTTAGAGCCTTATCTCCAATGGGTGCAAGATAGGGCCATCAAGCTAAAGATGCCCTATCCCCGTCAAGAACCTCTACCTATAACTGCTAAGAAGCCTACTTTGATCTTCATGAGTGACACAAAGAAGCTAAAGATTTCCTTGACTAAAGCTCAACGAGAAAGAGATGCTTGGAGGAAGAAGTACCAAGTTGTCAACCATGACAATGAGGAACTCCAAAATCTGTTAAAGTAGAAGGATGAAGAAGACTTTGCTAAGAAGAGGAAGCGGCAAGAGGATTTATTTTCCTCTAGCACTCTGTCAGCTCCTGTTATTCAAAGTTCATACATTCCTCCGACATATATTACATGGAATTTATACGTTGACAAGCTCATACTTGAGAAGTCTGAGTTGGAGGAGAAGATCAAGAAGCTTATGAGGCTACAAAGAGGAGAGGGGTCTTCCCATGGGATTTCTTAGGGTTTCTAGTTTCCTTTTCTTGTATTGTGCCCTTTGTTAGGACTTTTGAAAGTTGTACTCTATTTTGTAATCCTTCAAAGTTTAATGAAATGAGTTATTTTTTCAATTATAAAAATGTGTACTCCATTTTATGATGTTTGTAATATAACTTTCGAGTTCCTTGGAAACTTATTTTCATTTGCATGCATCATTAGCCTTGCATTCTTTGCATTCCAGGAGCTTACCCATGTCTTTTCTCTGCCAATAGACACGTTGAATCATCACTACAACATCCAAGCAGGGCAGAAAAGAAGAATGGATCAGTTAGAACAGGAAAACCAGGCACTCTGTGAGGAATTTACCACGTTGAGAGGGAGTTTGGAGAGACTTACAAGTATGATGGAAGCATTGGCGGCAACTTAGAATCAGTCGTCACATAACTCCCAAGAGCACATTCAAAGGATCGCGTTCTCAGAAATCGCCTCTACGCCTATCCCAGTGGCACCAACCAGTGAGCCTCAATACGCCATGCCTCCCTGTTATCCTTGGGGCATGCCTGTTGTACCCCAAAATTTGACCAACCCTTTTCTTGTACTTGACTTATGTTTCTTTTCATTTAGCATTTGCATTTGCATAACATTGTTCTTAACAGGGGATCAAGAGAGGTGTGCCATTTAAGAAGAGAGTCTCATTTGATCTCAAGCTCGAGCAAAAGTGTTCACAATTGTCATGAAGTTGTCAAAGCTCCTTGAAAGGAAGAATTGATGTATGTTGTTTGTCTCCTATCTTAGGGGTCAATATAAGATCATCAGGGGTTCATAAGATCATTGTTATGGATAGGTGTGTTTGAGAAGCTCATTGAATGCTTTGGAAACCATTTTGGAGCTTGTCTAGGCTTTCATTTTATCTGCAAGAGGTCACAGTCAAAAGATGTGAATCTAGGGTTTCATCTGGTCAACTCAAGGTCAACTGTGGACTTGAGAGGGTTCAAGACTTGGTTCTAAGTCATTGAGGCCATGAGAAGTTATCTTGAGACAGTTAGGATGTTATGGTAAGTTCAAATCAAGAAGAATCAAGAGTTCAAGAAGTTACTAAATTAGGGTTTCAGAGGATCTCAGTGTAGAATCCCCTTCTTTGGTGCCTAACTTCAAGGACAATTTCCCATATGATACAAGTTCAATCTCATTTTCTTGCAAACATCAAAACTTGTAGGGCATGTTCTTAGCTTTCTTTTGAGTACTAGAACTCATCCATTGAGTTTGTGGAACTCAAGTTATGATACCAACAAGTTAGAGGTCTCAGATGAACATATTTTTGGTCAACTAAAAGTCAACTCACTTCCAAGGCACTTTTGACCTAGAATAATGTTTCTCCTCAACTTTAAGTGACCATGAAAGTTGTTCCTAACAATCTTAGATTTCCAAAAAGTCCTAGAAGTCCTCGATATCATTTGTAGAACTCAAGTTATGGTCTTGGCAAGGCAAGGGTATTTTGGGAATATTTCATTATAGGTCATTTGTTTTATAGGTCATTTACATGAACTTGTTTATCTCAAATGAACTCCCAACCAACATGAATGTTTTTCATAAAGACCTCATTTACATCATAGAGTTTAAGGATCTTGTGAATTATGGATTTGCATGGCCACGAGGGAGGATTTTCAAGTAAATTTTGAACTTTCAAGCATGACATAAGTTTGTTTCATTATAGGCTATATTTATCCCTCATTTTGATTCAATTCACACCAAGACAAGATCATGAACAAGATTGCACATTTAAATTGGCACCAAAGGCGTGGAAACATGGCACATTTCAAGTTTCTTCACCACAAAGTTTCCATTCAAATCTCACAATGAGGACCAAATGAAAAGACCAATCCAATTCCATTGTAAAATTGATCTCACAAGCTGCAGATTAGTGCACTCACAAGGCATGAATGAAGCAAAATCACGTGTGCATGAGTAAGTTGCTTTTTTGGGCAAAATTTCAAATTCTCCAAATTGAGGCTTCACGGGCCTGCAAAACCATTTGAAATCCATCATATATAAACTCTGAACTTGCCCTAGAGGCTGAGAATGCGCATTTGGAGCTAGAGAGAGCAATTTCAGATTTGAATTTCTCAAGAAAATTTCAAAATCGTATTCCATTATTCTCTACAAATCAAGTGAAATTGAAGCTCAATTCTTCTTCCTGGGAACATTTGGAGTGGATCTGAAGCAAGAGAAGCAAGCTTGCAGACCTGAGAAGAGCCAATGGAGCTACTCCGCTTAGTAAGTTTCCATTTCATAATTCTCTCATTCTAGGCCATGATTAAGTTCATATTGGCTGCATCTGAAGCCCTACATTGAGTAGGCCATGTTTGATCCATCGTTATTCATGTTTGGTTGAGTTTTCAGTTGGTGCATTCAAACTTTGGATCTTCGATTCTCCTTGATTTTGAACATTTGGATGTTTGATCTATGGATTTGGAATCCTTGTAGTAAGATCTTTTGAATGGTACCATTTTTGTGGCTGTTGATGGTGGTTTTTCACCTGAGCTCTGGTGAGCTTACCGGAGAAGAAGATCGGAGTCGTAGCTCTGGCGTCTGGTTATTTTTCAGTCAGATCTGATGTGGATTTGGTTTGAATATTTAAATGCGTGCGTGTTGCTGTGTAATTGGCTTGACCAGGGTGATTTGGCACGTTGACTCCACCTCATATTAATGAAACGGTGTGTTTCATTAATCTGGCTCAACCTTGGTTTAGATTGGGCTAGATTGATATTCACACCCTCCTCACTTCTGAGCCCAAGCACATTTGTTCTTGTTTCCAGTTATTTCTTGTTTTACTTATGCACCCCCTACCATTTCCATTTGTTTTTATTTTTATTTTGTTTTCTGTTTTGATTTTCAATTATTAAAAATACCTCAAATTATCCAAAAATTAAATAAAAATTGTTTTCTAATATTTCTAAACCTTATTTAATTTTTCAATAATTTTTAATTCTGTTTTCATTTTATTTTGCAATTCTATTTTAATTTTGCAAGTTGAGGTGTTTTTAATGTTGTCTTTGTTTGATCACATACAATTGAACCTCCAATTCAAATCTCCAATTACCATGGCCTCTCCCTCACCTAGGTAAGGGATTGAGGCACTCTTGAGGATGATTTTGGTCAATGTTTGATCATTTTTTGTTTGACTTTTCCTTGATTTTGTTTGACCCTCGATAATAATTCAATAAGGTGGAGCACCCTAGTTGATCAAATCATTTGGTGATGCCTTGAATTGAATTTGGTTTGAATACTTTGGCCTCTGTTTTCCACCTTGTTTAGTTTCTTTGTGCATTTTATTTGAGATTTATTGAACTATTCTTCTATTTTTGGTGAACTTTGCAAGTTAAGTAACCCTAGATGAAGTTCATACAAACTAGTTGGCCTAGTTTCATTGGGAAATGACTTTGATGGATCCCATGAGCACCTTATAAGCTTTGATACTCATTCATAACATGATTAAGGTGCTGGTTTTTCATTTATAGGTCCTACACTTGTGTAGTTTATGTTGCAAGTCACTTTGGATTAAAGCATTCCACTTGTGTTTAGGTGTTTAATATGGTTGGAACTTTGGTTCCTTCTCTTGCTTTGACTTGTAGCATGCTTTTGCTTTGTTTCCATTTTGGTTTTAGCATATTCCTCTTGTGCTTTTGCTTCTGCACTTTGGCTTTTGATACTCATTCAAACCAATTTGGTATCCTTTGTTCATACTTTGAGTTTGCTTTGAATGATGGATCACTTTAAGCACTTGTTTGTTCTTTTTTCTTGCATGATAAATGTGTTGTATTTGGTTGAGATGTTTCTCATGTTTCTTGCTGCCCAAGCCTATTCTTCCATCTCCATTTTGATCATGGCTTCTCCTTTAGCTTTGGTTTTTACCTTTTGGTATTAGTGATTGATGTTTGAATGGTTATAGGAGTTGCAACTTCTCCCATTTCATCTCACTTTTGCTTTGACTTAGTTAAGTCATTTTGCTTCTTATTTTGTTTGCTTTGCATCTTGCATACCATTAATGCATTTCTTCTTGACTTGTTTAAGTCAACTTCATCTCTTTCTTTCATCTAATTTGTGATTGATTTATATTGTGTTTACTTGGTTTCTTTGTCATGATCCCTTAGGATTCCTAGTCCCATTTGTTTAAGATGGGAGTAGGAGAGACATTAGGTGTTCAATCCTTTGCATGATAACATTAGGAGAGATTTCCCCTTTCAATCCCAACTTTAGGAGCACATTGCATGATAACATTAGGGTTGTTTAGTTTCCCCTTAGAGTTTGTGTCTTCTCTTCTCATCTCAAACTTCTTCAAGACATCTAATAAAGGATAATAAGTGTTGTACGCTATGACCCTAAGTATTTGGGAAGTGATAGTTGAGGGGGCTTACTCTCAAATGTCTAGAGTGTTTAGCGTATGCCCTTTGGGCGATATGCGATGCATTCACTCTTAAGTCATAGTCTTTAGTGCAACATGAGTTACAAATCATAACTCAATTCATTTCTTCTCTTAAAAAACACAAACAAAACATCAAACCTTTTTATCCTTCGGGATTAATTGAAAATCATTTTCAGAAAGAGTGTGTTAACTCTTGGTTCTACTGCAAATAGGTAAGACCTAAGTCTCCAATGGTCGAGCAGCAATACACCTAACTTCTAGAACGAAGGTTTAACCCTACTCAATTAAAACACTTGAACCAATTTGTGGTCGTGTCAGCCCGAACTACGTTTGCTCTGATTTCTCATACCAGATGAGGATACGTAGGCACAAGACAGCGACGTCTTGGCGAGCAACCTTCTCCACCTTCACCCGTAGTTTTCCGAACTACATTGACTTTGACTTTCCCATTGCACGAGGGAGTACGTAGGCATAGAGAGGCGATGCTCTATCGAGTCTCTTTGCTTTTCTTTTGTCCCTGTGGCCAGCCTTATAGATTAACACTCTTTTAGATAGACAACAAGCGTGGATCTCGTTGAGTACAACGGACGTAAGGGGTGCTCATACCTTCCCCTTGCGTAACCGACTCCCGAACCCGAGATTTGGTTGCGATGACCTATCTTTTCCCTTTTTCATAGGTTTTCTATGATCGTTTCCTTTCCCTCTTTTGGGATAAATAACGAATGATGGCGACTCTTCTGTCTTTGTCGGCCCCTCTTCGCAGCGATACGATAATGCCTCACAAATTTATGGCAGCAAGTTACCGCCCATAAGCAACTGAAGCTCCAGCTGTGATCGTTGTTATGTCTATAACATAGCATGTGGTCCATGATACTCCTTATGCCGAAGATCCAGTTTCCCACACCGAACCAAGGGACATTGTTGGAGTTAATGAGAGGTTAGATGAATTCCAAGATTAGTTATTGGAAATGGAAAAGGAGATTTAAGCCATTCAAGGGAATGCCTTATTTGGGAAGAACGCTTCAAACCTCTGCTTGGTTCCGAATGTTAAAATTCCTCACAAATTCAAAGTTTTAGACTTTGAGAAATACAAGGGCAACTCCTTCCCCCAAAGCCATCTCATTATGTATGCAAGGAAAATGTCCACTCAGACAGATAATCATCAGTTTCTTATTCATTATTTCCAAGATAGTCTGACAGGTGCTACCTTCAAGTGGTATATAGGGCTAGACATTGCAAAATTTTGAACTTTCAATAATCTTGGTGAGGCTTTCATTAGACAGTATAAGTACAACGTCAACATGGCGCCTGATAGAGATCAATTAAGAGTTATGGCCAAAAAGGATAAAGAAAGCTTCAAAGAGTATGCACAACGCTCGCGCGAAGTGGCTGCTCAAATCAACCCATCTCTGGAAGAGAGGGAAATAACCAAAATCGTTTTGAAGACGTTGAGTTCATTTTTCTATGAAAGGATGATAGCCAATGCTCATAGTGATTTTACCGAAATGGTAAACATGGGGATGCACTTGGAAGAAAGAGTCTGCGAGGGCATGTTAGCCAAGGAAGGAAGCACTTCTAATAGCATAAAGAAGCATGGAAGTAACTTCACCAAGATGAAGGAGCAAGATGTGAGTGTTGTACATCAAAGCCGACCAACGAGAAGGTACCAATAGTAACACATTGTATCTGTTTCGCCAATCATCAATACTCTAGCTTACTAGCCACAGTTTGCACAACCGCATGTCCAATAATATCATCCACCACAACAGGTTCAATAACAACAACAACATCATCATCATGAACAAAATAAATAGCCTTTCCAATAGGCTTGTCTATTATTTAACAATCAAAACCGCATGTAAAGAAGAGCAAATTTTGAACAAATTCCAATGTCTTACACAGAGTTATTTCCAACTTTGTTACAAAAGGGGAATATTGAGACCAACTCTCTTCCAGAAGTTCCTAAGGAGATTCCTTACTGGTATAAGGCAGATCAATTTTATCCATACCATCAAGGTGCTCCAGGTCACAACCTTGGAAATTGCATTGGGCTGAAGGCAGACGTTCAAAGGTTGATTAAGTGTGGGATTTTGTCTTTCAAGGACACTAACCCTAACGTTCAGGCAAATCCTCTTTTACAACATGGAGTAGAAACTATAAATATGGTATATATTTGCCCCGGTGATTTTCGAATATATATCTTGTTGTATTTGAATGAGTCCTTGGTTAGAATGCATGAGGGGATGGTAAGACATGGTCGTTTATAACCACATGATTATTCCGCTTGTAGAGTTTGCACCAGAAGTCCAAGATGGGGGTTTCAAACTCTGAGAAGTAGTCTTCAGGATCTATTGGACAGGAGGATTATCAAATGCTACAAAAACAAGGATGCCCCTCAGTTTCATCGTCATTTCAACATGGTTCAAGGATGCCCATGAAAGTATGTTGTTTTGATGTCAGGTTTTGTAACACCCCAAAATTTGCCCTATCTTTATCTTAATCTTTTGGCTTATGTTTCATTTCATTTTCATCATCATTTATGTATAACATTGGTTCTAGGCATGGGATCAAGGTATCTTTTTTAGTTCTCAAGAGGAAGAGTATCATTCTCAAAGCTCAGGCAAGGGTGTTGCACCCCAAAATTTGCCCAACCTTTTTCTGGCCTTGGTTTATGTTTCATTTCATTTATTCTAGCATATTGCATTGCACAACATTTTGCATTTACAGGGGATCAAGAGATGTGTGTATAACAAGAGGAATTTTCCAAGGGTTCTAAGCCTAATCAAGAGTTTGTATTCAAGTTGTCAAGTGGTTATCATCATCAGAAGAAGGACAAAGCCCTTTGAGAAAGCAAATCAATGTATGTGGTTCACCTCCTGTTTAGAAGGCCTTTTAAGGGTCATATGAAGACCACAAGTCCATGGTTGTGGAGGTAGATTGTAATTTAATCTCGTTGGAGACCTTGAGGGTCATTGTGGAGTTCATTCAAGTGTTTATAGCAGGTGTGAAGGGTTACAATTGAAGGTGGTGCAATTAGGGTTTTCATTTGGTCAACCCTGAGTCTACTGTGAAATTGAAGGAGATTAAGACTCAATTCCAAGTCTTCATGGTCATGGAATGTTGTTTTAAGATACATGAGATATCATTTCAAGATCATTTCATCAAGAACCAAGAGTGTGAGGAGTGTCTGAATTAGGGTTCTTAGTGTAAAATCCCCTGTTCAGTGCCTAACTTCAAGACCACCTATCTCAAGATACAAGTCTCACCTCAACTTTTGATCAACATGAAACTTATAGAGCATGTTCTTAGCTTTATTTTGAGTACTAGAAGTCCTTGATTGGATTTATATAACTCAAGTTATGATGCAGACAAGTTACAGGTCATCAGATGAATGTGATTTTGGTCAACAAAAGTCAACCAACTTCCAAGCCATTTTTGACCTAGAAGGATGTTTCTCCTCAACTTTTGATGAACATGAAAGTTGTTTATCATGATCTTATCTTTCCAAAGAGTACTAGAAGTCCTTCATCTGATTTGTAGAACTCAAGTTATGAGGCTTGCAAGGCAGGGGTATTTTGGGAAAGCAGGATTACATGTCATTTTCATTATGGGTCCATTTCACCACTTTGCACACTTCAAATGGAAATCTTTCCAACTTCAAAATTTCTCCAAATGGGGTCATTTGCTCAACCAAACATCAAGGCATCAAAGGTTTGGCTTGGATTGAAGAATCCCTAATGAAATTTTCATGAAAAAGGACTTAAAAGGGAAAAATCAAATTTAATTCATTTGAAAACATTTTGTACCAACCTTGTGCATATTTTGAGTGTCAAACACATTTGAAACACAATGTCATCTTTGGATTTGGGATTTGAGTGCATTTTGGTGGCCATTTTCATGGTTTCTTCCAGATTAAGTAACATACCAAAAACATGCCATAAGACCAAACCAAGGAGCCATTCTCAGCCCTTGGATCAGCCTACACCTCATGTAAGCTAACTGAGCACATTTTACAGCTTGGCATGTCCATTTTCGTGTACCTTTTGGAAGCTTCCATAGTGAAAATTTTGAAATTCAATTGGGCTTAAAGAGAACAGAATTGGGCCTTATTTCAATCTGAATCCAACATATTTAATCTCAGGATCATTCACAAGTACTCATAAGGGTTTTTAGTGAGGGTTTGAGTGAGAACAGATTGAGAAAAAGAGAGGAAAAGGTGAAATTTCGTTTTGGCATTTCATTGAGCTTCAATCAAAATAAAACATCTAAAAACCTTCCTTGAGCTTCCTAGAATGTTTCTGGATAGTTTCTTTCAAGCTTTGCTTAAGAACCAAGCTCTAAGGAAGCTTATTTTTAGGTTTCTTTCTTTTCAAAATATCTCACTGTTTATGCATTTTTAATATGCTATTTTTATATATTTTTAATCCTTGCATATTGTAGATCATTTCTGGGTTCATTTGGTGGTTGTTTATGAGTTTTTCAGTATGAACACGTTTTCTTTTTCTCTTCAATTTGGCTTGTGTGTTGCTTATTATTGAAAACCAATATCATTTTCGCGATCTACGTCTCACGTAGATCAATTTTGACTATCATTTTGTAATTTTTAGTGAAGTTTTTCATTGGTCGTGTGTTGCTTGTCACTGTTCACGGCCAGAGAAGATGACCAGAGACTTCTTCGGCCACCGCCTGGTTTGGTCTCACGTTTCAATGGAGAAGATGACTCCATGGTCACACGATTTGATTACCTTTCATTTACACGGTTTAGATTAAGATGTATGGTGTTCCATGTTTGATTTGTTACACCAAATCCAATTTAAATCTCATTAATTGACATGGCACACTCTGGTCCATTGGATGTGCATACCATCTGATCTGATCGTCTTTATTGAGTTTCACCATGCGCCTGTTTTGACCGTGTGTTGCACCCCAAAATTTGACCAACAATTATTTATTCATTGAGTGTTTGAAAGTTGATACCTTCATCAGGCAGTTCAAGAGATCCTCAGAGGAAGTGGATTGAAACCAGGGCTGTGTGCTTCACAGCTTGAGAGTTGTGGGTGTTCCTCAGATGATTCTGAGACTTTGAGAATGAACTATATGTTTTGAGAAAGTGTATGAGATGTCTTGAAAGCCATCATGAAGCCCATAGAAGTCATTGTGCAAGAGTTCAGAAGACTCAACCATGAATGGTAGAATTAGGGTTTTGACTGGGTCAACCCTGGATCAGCTGAAGATTTGGAGAAGGTTGAGACCTAATCCAAGGGCCATGAGATCATGTAATGAGGCATATAGATGTTATAAAGATGATTCCTAGGCCAACTCATCATGATTGAGGAGTTTGAGAAGTTTCAAGTCAGGGTTTCCAATGATTGTCAGTGAAAAACCCTAATTTGATCCCTATCTTCCAGGAAGTTTTAGCTCTAGATGTGATTGATATCTCATCTTCCCCACAACATGAATGTTGTAGAGCTTGTTCTAAGCTTTAATTTGAGTGGTGGAAGTCCTTGATAGGAGTTGCAGAGCTCAAGTTATGGTTTTGACAAATTACAGGTCAGCAGAGGTGTGTGAATCTGAGTCCTTGAAAGTCACCCAATTGGCAGACAACTTTTGCCCTAGTAGAATGATTCCTATGATTTCTTGGTCAACATGAATGTTGGAGGGCATCTTCTTAGCTTTAATTTGAGTGGCAGAAGTCCTTTATAGGAGTTGTGGAACTCAACTTATGGTTTGAACAAGACAGGGGTATTTTGGTCATTTGTCAGTTATAGGTCATTTCTAAGCAAATGCCATATCTCCTATTTCCAAGCCTCAAATGGAAAAACTTAAAACATGAAAGTTGTTCAAAATGTGATTTTAAGTCTAGAAAGAAGGTCATGAATTGTTGGAAAAGCTCATAGCATGGATTTGCATGATTGGTCAAAAATGAACTAAAAATGGCTTATAAGTTTAAAAAGTTGAAATTGGAAATTGGTTTGGAGGATCTAGAAATCCAAAATAGGTCATCCAATATATCATTTTTATTGGAAACATCATTTTGAGAACATTGGTTTAGATAGAATTTTGATTTGAGGCTTTAAAATGGGTGATGCTTTGTTAATTTGAAACTTGCATTATAAGTCATCTTTGGAAATTTCAACACAAGGCAAGGAAAAGCATTGTATTTGCTCATATCTCTCCAATATCTCTTATGATGACATTTTAAGACCATTTTGCAAGGCTTAATGCATGGTGCATGAGATATTCAAGTTACCATCACATGAGATTTTCAATACTTTCTAGATCTTTCTAGATGAATCCAAGAGCTTCCATTGATCATTATTTAAAGAGTGAATCAGGGAGGGTAAATGGTTGGTGATCATTGTTGATGAGAGGTGAGATTAGAGTGTGAAAAGCAAGATTCTTCCATTGGCAATTTGATCTCAAACCTTCATTCTCCTCAATCTCCATTCATTTCTCCACCACAAACCTATTATTCTGATCATTGTGATTGAGTACATGCTGAGGTAGAAGAAGATCCATGGCAGTTTGAAGCTATTTTGAGGAAATTGCAAGAATTGCATTTTGCTGTCCAACTCGAGTTTCAAGCCTTGTTCATCATTCTTGCTGCATACAGAATCCATATTGGCCTCTAAGGATCAAACAAGGAAGGTTTCAGGCACTGAATTGCAAGGGAACCATAGCCTCCATTAAAGTGTAACAGGTTGGTGATCTTGCTCGAATCTCATAGTTTATGTGCATTCTGTCATAGTTATAGGTGTAGAACTGTTAAGCTAGGGTAGAAGACCATATTCTGAGAACTAGAGAGCAATTCGAGGAGTTCCATAGCAGGGCATCAAATCTTTGGATTGCAAGAAAACGCTGGATCAAGAGTATTAAGGCACGTGTTAGGGCTTGTTGTGATCAGGATAATGTGTAGTACAAGATCGTACCATTAGCTTTAAGATTCCTCATGTTTGGTTGCAGTGAAAATGGTTGAAACCCTAGTTTTCGTGAGTTCTGTTTGATCATTATAGGGAGATTCAATGGAAGAAATGCATATGGTTGTAATCCTTGTAAATCATGGAGCATTTTTGGCTTTGGAAAATTTGCATTTCACTGAGAAACGAGAGAGCAAGAAGGACTGGAAGTTTCCTGCGTGAGAACTCGTGTTGCTGCGAAACCCTAATCCATTTGGGACGATGATGGAAGGCCGTTGGATGGGGGTCAAATGTTTGACTGAAGACTCCATCGTGTGGTCACGATTAAAAGAGAAAAACGGAGGGAATTTTAAAAACTGAAACGCACCGTTTCAATTAGTGAGGTTTCCTGGGCCTGAGCTTCGCTATCTGCACCCCACCTTATTCTGGCCCATTGAATTTTCAACTGCGCGCGTGTACTATTTTCACCCCCCCCCCTCATTTTCATTATTTTATATTTTGTTTTCTTTTATATTTTTAGTGAACTTTGATAATTCATAAAAAATTGATAAATAATGATTTTTTGTTCATTCTTTTTGCTATGTTTAGATAATAATGTGTAGAAAATTATAAAAATAAAAATAGGATTTTATTTTTAATGTAGAATTTTTGGTGATATTTTCTTTTAAATAGTGCATTTATTTTCTTTTAGTTGATATCTCATTTTTTATAAATTGTTTTAGGACTTTCCCTTAGGGCTTTTGAGCCATTCTTTTTGGCATAGTTAGATGTTGAACCCTAGTTTCATGTAGGATTTAATTCTTGATTTGTAGATTAAAATTTGATGTAGTTTGATGGTTAGGAATGTAGGTGCTCTAATTAGGGTTTTAGGTTGTATAGGTAGACTTGAACAAATTTGTTTTGGGGTTTATAGGTCAAATTAGTGTATGGGGAATACATGGGTTAAGGGTAAGTATGTATAGAATCCTCTAGATTTTTGCTAGAATATTGTATGGTGCTTTAGTATTTTTCATTGATTTTTGAATGTATGGATAGTATGTGTGTTGCTTAAAGGCATAAGTTGTATTGTTGTGTTTTCTTTCCTTCTCTTTTGAGTGTGTGAGCTTGGAGGATTGAGTTGAAGACCTTGTGGATCATCATGGAAGCTTTGAAGACCTTGCAGAGGAGTTTAGCATAGCTTTTGTTGTTTTGTTTATAGGTTTATAGGTGCATAGGCAGAGCCCTAGATAGAATACTTTGTTCAATAAACAAGGAGTGTCTTGTCCACCTCCTTTCTTCTCTATGACACAGAGTCCCTTAAGGGTATTCACCTCTCTCCTTTGGAGGGATTAGTGACCTTGCCCTATAAGGTAGAACTTTGAGAGAGCCTTTCTTTTGATGTTAAGTCCTCAATGGCATCCTTTGGAAGTCAGTGAGCACTGTAACATCCTCACCTCATCTTGTTGACTGAATCTTGTTTGCTGGAGCATTGGAGCCATTGAAGATAGAAGCTGAGGCCTTGAAGAGGATGATTCCTTGAAGACTATTGAAGTCTGAAGACTCTGTGAAGATCAAATTGATGCCTGAGGATCCCTGAAGATAGTGAAGCCTGAAGGTAGAGCTGATCAAAGGAGCTGGAGCTCAAGGGAGAAGATGAGTTGATACTCATGTTGTAGGGTTGATACCTGGAAAGCAAGTGATCTCTGAAGTCTGAAGACTGGGTTGCTGCTGGAGGAGCTGAGGCTTTCTTCTGTTTTCTTTGATGTATTGTGTGTTTTGTCTGACTTGTCTGCTGCATTAGACTAAGCACATTCAGAATAAGTTCAGTCTAGGAGCATGAGTGCATCTGATTGTATTGTTATTGCTTGGCTTTGCTTGCGGGTATTCGGTAGAGCCCAGCTCCCTTGCCCATGTGTTTATTTTGCTTGATAGCATTTCATTTCTTTTGTCTGTATGATTATAGTTTACTGTTTCTGCTTGATAGCATGTTGTTTATTTTCAGTATGATTACTATTATTTCATGATTGGCTTGAGGTTGAGACGAGCTTATGGAGGCTGAAGCCCCACACACATTTCCTCCCTCACTTGCATTGCATGCATTTTACTGTTAAAGCTGATGCTTTTGTCTGTTTTGGTGTATCATTGACATGATCCCTTAGGACTCTCATTTCCTCTGATGAGGATTTGATGATAGACTTTTAGGTTGAAACCTATGCATGACAACATCTAGGAGTTCCCTGTTCAAACTTCAACCATAGGATGAATCCATGGCATGATAACAGTAGGACTTGATAGTCTCCCTCCTAGTTGGGCCTGTTCTCTTCTCATCTCGAAGCAGTTTAAGATACAGTAATCATGAATGATTTCTTTCGTACGTTACGAGCCTTAAGCTATCTGAGAAAGGATTGTGGGAGAGCTTCTTTTCCACAGTCTGGATGTTTAGTATGGTACCCTTTGGGTGACATGCGACGCATTCACTCTCAGGTCATAGTCTCTAGTGCGGTTGAAATCGCAAACACAATAAAAACACTTCTTTTAGGAGATAATCCGTAGTTTCCCGAACTACGTTTGCTCTGATCTTTCATACCAGATGAAAGTACGTAGGCATAGGATGCGATATACTAGCGAGCAACCTTTCCCCATCTTCACCCGTAGTAGGTCGAACTACGTTGACTCTGATTTCTCGTTCCAGACGGGAATACGTAGGCATAAAGCACGATGCTTTGCCGAGTCATTTTTCTTTTCTTTTTCAGCCAGCCTTGATAGGTAGATAGATTAAAACCAACCCGTCCAAGTAAACAAACAAGCGAGGATCCCGTCGAGTACGACGGACGTGAGGGGTGCTAATACCTTCCCCTTGCGTAACCGACTCCCGAACCCAGACAATGGTTGCGATGACCTTGTCTTACCCATTTTCGTCAGGTTTTTCCGATCGTTTCCTTTCCCGTTCTGAGGGATAAATAACGAAAGGTGGCGACTCTTCTGTTTTGCCGGCACCTTATTTTCGCGCAAGCGACAGCTGGCGACTCTGCTGGGGACTCCAACGGTTCCCTGTGCGAGTCAATCCTATCGTTTGTGTGTTTACTTGTTGGGTTGCGTTTATTTATCGCATTTTTTTTACTTCTCGCACTTCATTTCCCGCATTTTATTTTCAGTATAATATGATTATTTGTGCTGTTGTGGGACGGGAGTTCTGATTGAGTGAGAAGCCAGACCCAGGCTTGAGTGCACCATAGACTTAGAGTGGAAATTAGTGGGCGCGTGCTTGCTTTGCAGGCACTAGTGTCTCATGAAATCCACGCTCAGACGAGGTTCATCCGGTTGGCTTCACTTTCAACCCTTTGGGTTGAGACGGTTGCTGGTTTGGTGGATTGTCGACTCTGGGGACCGATCATTTGTGATTCAGCTAAGTGAGGCCTCTTCAGGACTTGATGATGCCACTCCTTATGGGAATCGTATCATCAGTTTTGAAAGTCTGTGACGCTGATGAACGCATAGGATGCCGTACCTTGAGTCAGTCTAGGTTCATACCTGTGAGTGGGACTGGGTTTATTGCAGGAAACTTAGACCTTCAGACTACCTGGTTTTCTTGACAGCGAATCAGTTATGTTGGGTTCTCAGTTGCGGACATGTTCTTGATAGAGCAAAAAGTTTCTGATCAGAGGATTTTATCATCGGGTGTATGTCTGTTCTTGATAGAGCAGGCTTTGATCAGTATGTTATCATCAGTGGTTTGTTCTTGATAGGGCAGATTTTTGATTTAGGGTCTGAAGACTTCATCAGCAGATGTTCCTTGATCTTGCACCCGGGGTCCTTATTATCAGTCACTTACTCTTGTCAGAACAGAATTTTGATCTCGGTTCTATCAGATGGTTATTCTCAGCAGATCAGATTAGTGGTCTTACGCTGGGGTTTTCCTTCTCATCAGTGACTGTTGATACCGAATCTCCACAGCAGCCACCTGGATATATTATTGCATACCTGCATTTTGCATTAGTTTGCACATTCATCTGCATTCCATTAACGTGTGTCTGTGTTGCAGGTACCGTTTCCCCGATCCCGGATTTCTCGTCTCCTGCTACTATTATGGCTCCTCTCAGGAAGATTGTTGCGTACAAGTTCCCGACCCCCGATGTGTCGAAGCTGACTGGTTTGATAGCCCTGGCAGGGGATTCTGTGAAGGATAGGTTCAGGAAGTCTTATGACAGGTTGCTTAGCCTGGTTTACAAACCTTCTACGTCCGAGTTGAATGGGTTAAATGCTCTTCTGCAGTTCTATGACCCTCCTCTGAGGTGTTTCACTTTTCATGACTTCGTTCTCGCGCCGACATTGGAAGAGTATGCTGATATGCTGGGTGTGCCTATCAAAAGGCAGATGCCTTTTGTCCACATGGATGCTGAGCCTGATCTGGTTGGTTTGGCTTCCTCACTCCATTTGAGCGCTTCTGAGTTAGTAGTGACGAGTTGGAACAATGTCCCAGGGTTCTCTCTGCAGTTTCTGATAGCTAAGGCTCAGCAATGTGCTAAGGACAATTGTTGGGACGCCTTCAGCGCCATCCTTGCTTTATGCATATATGGCATTATCCTATTTCCCAGCATGCCTGATTTCGTAGACTTTGATGCATTCCATATCTTTGCCTCAGGGAATCCAGTCCCTACTCTGATCGGAGACGTTTACCACTCAGTGCATTACAAGAATGAGAACCGGAGAGGGAAGAATGTTTCATGCTGCGTACCGTTGTTGTACAAGTGGTTTGATAGTCATTTGCCTAAGAAGGGTTCTTCTGTCTTGTCTGCAGCCACAACTGAGTGGCCTGAGCGTCTGATGAGTTTGTCGGCAGAAGACATTGATTGGTTCGTTGACAGAGACAGGTTAGGCACCGAGGTGATCTTCAGTTGTAGTGGGTTTCCTAACGTACCTTTGATAGGTAGGAAGGGTTGCATCAACTACAATCCATCATTGCTAGTTCGTCAGTTTGCATATGCTTTGAGGACTCCACCGAAGGAAGAAGAGGTACGGGAATCTCTGTACCTCACGGGTATTCTAGAAGGGGAGTTGTTGTCCAAGCTTCAGTATGCGTGGAACAATATCAGCACGAGAGGAAAGCCTTTGTTGGGGAAGAGCAACAGCCAGGCCTACCCTCCTTATTCAGATTGGATCAGAGCCAGAGCCAGCGCTATAGGGATGCCATTCCCTCATGTCAGACCAGAGAGTCCTCCACCAGTTGAAGAACCTACCACTGTGTCCACTCATCAGCACAACCAGGTATTAGCCGAGCGTGATGAACTGAAGAGGGCAAATGCAGAATTAGAGAAGGAGTTAGCTCAGCTTCGAAGTGAGAGGAACGAAGCCGTGCATGCCCTCAAAAAGCAAGCAGAGTCGGTGAGCCAGCTGGGTGCAGACTTGGCAAAGCAGATTGCTGATCGGGAGCGCTTAGGTCAAGACTTCAGAGCTGCTAATGATGTGCTAGCTACGAAAAAGCAGCATTTGGAGGAAGCATATCGAAGAATATCTAAGTTCGACCAGCATTGGAAGACTTCCATGGCCACCAGGAAGGAGCGAGAAGACAAGCTGATGCTGCAGATTTCTAAGCTAGAGACCGAAGTGAAGGACAGTGAGTGGAGGTTTGATGAAGAGACCGCCCGCAGGTACTCCGCTGAAGCCCGTCTCAACAAAGCCATTGCTAGCCTGAAGGAGCATAAGCTGATGTTTGAGTCTAAGAAGCGGAAGCTGGAGGATTGCTTTGGCGAAGGCGCTTGGGAGAGTTCAATTCAGGGGCTTCAGCATACTATCAGGCAGAGGGAACTACTCGTCGAGGGGTTGCTCACTTCGCCAGATCATTCAGAGACAAAGGAGTTATTAGCAGAGTATCGCGCCCGTGGCCGTACTTGACTAGTTATATCCCTGTTGTTTTTTATCTTTGATGTATGCTGACCATCACCAGACTTGTTGGCTGAGGTCATGCTGTTGATTTGTACTCGCTGATACTGTGTACTGCCTTGACAGGCCTTTCCATTTATATATGAGATTGATGTTTCCATGATCGGGCTCGGATTTCTTCTTCCTCTTATTATTATCAGCACTGGCACTAAGGCACTAGGATCGGGGGAAAATCTCCCACGCACACAGACACACGCCTGCATCTGCATGCAGCATATTTGCATGGTGTATATCTTATTGCTTTTCCTAACCTTTATTGTTAACAAGTTTTTCAGGTTCCGAGCTGCTTTCGATCTCCAGGATTGATCAAAGACTCATCCACCGCTATTCAACTCGCGCTAATCAGACGAGAATCATGGACCAGGTACAGTCAGATGTTCAAGAGCTCCGTGAACGGATGGATCATTTTATGGAGCTGATGCAAGTAGTTGCGAATGGTCAAGACCAGCTTCGTACTCTGGTTCAACCTCTGATCTCCAGGGTTGACAGTAATGGCATACTTCATGGAGGGGCCGTGCCCACTCCTCCTCCAGGGGATACTCCGCAGAACGTTGTTCCTGCTGCCGGGGGCAACGGCAGTGCTAACGGCAATCTGATGACTAATATCGGGCTCAACGCGGCTGGCGTCGGCAATGGTAGCTTGGGAGCCAATGTTAACATAGGGCCGGTCAACGGCAATGCTGGTGCAGGAAATCTGTTGGTGCCTCAACCGTGGCTGGAGGACCATCAAGATGACATATTCTCTCAGAGAGGGGTAGAAGCAGAGTTGAATGCTGAAGCTCGACTCAGGTTCAAGGCGCTGGAAGACAAGATGAGAAGCATAGAAAATCAGAACACATTGGGCGTTGACATGTCCAACCTCGGGTTGATTGCTGACTTTAAAGTACCTCACAAGTTCAAGGTGCCTACCTTTGAGAAGTATAAGGGTACTACTTGCCCCCGGGTCCACCTCCGATCTTATTATAGAAAGATGTCCGCCTATTCTGACGATGAGAAGCTGCTGATGCACTTCTTTCAGGATAGTCTTTCTGGTCCATCGCTCGAATGGTATATGGGTTTGGAGCCCGCTACTGTGCCCACCTGGAAAGATCTTGCGGAAGCGTTTGTTCTCCACTATCAATATAATAGCGACTTGGCCCCCAACCGAGTTCAGCTTCAGAATCTCTCACAGCGGAACAATGAAAGCTTCAAAGAGTACGCCCAGCGGTGGCGTGAATTGGCTGCTCGGGTTCAACCGCCGATGGTTGAGCGTGAGCTAGTGCAAATGTTCGTGGCTACCCTTCCTGGAATCTATTATGAAAAGCTGGTCAGTGGCATGTCCGGAACATTCTCGGCTCTTATCACTTTGGGCGAGCATGTTGAGAACGGTATAAAGATTGGAAAAATTCAGGGCGAGTCATCCTCAACTGGAGGAGCTAGCAAGAAACCCTATACTGGCAAGCGTCGAGAGGGAGATGCCAGTGTTGTCACTAACGCTAGGAGAAAGGGCAAGGGTCCTCAGTCTCAGATTGCTAGCATAAATATCCCAGCTGCTCCACCGCAGCCGCAACCGCAGCAGCCTCACTAGCAGAATCAGCAGGGGTATAAGAGATATCAGAATCGGGCTCCTATGACAAGCCGTCAGTTTGAAACCCCACCTATGTCATATGCACAGCTTCTGCAAACATTGCTTCAGCTCCAATTAATTCAAAAGAGGACGTTGGCTCCCTTAACAGGGGCACCACCACCGGGGTATGATGCCAATGCTACTTGTGAATTCCATACTGGGGCACCTGGCCATACGATTGAGAATTGTAAAGCTTTTAAGCATAAAGTCCAGGACTTGGTGGATGCCAAAGTTATCAACTTTTCTGACAACGTGCCCAACGTCACCAAAAACCCGATGCCCCATCATAAGGGGGGTGGAGTAAATGCTGTTATCACTGAGGAGAGTTCAGACTTGCTGACTGATGTCAAAGATTTGAAGACGCCGCTGAGTTTTGTCAAGGCTAAGTTGCTGAAGAAAGGCTTCTTTCCTGGATGTGGAGAGTTATGTATGGCTTGTGCTACACTTCCTGATGGGTGTGAGCAGCTGATCGAAGGTATCCAAAGTCTGATGTCCGAGGGTATTTTGCAATTCAGCCGGAGCATCGAAAGTGCATCGGGGGAAGTCGTACTGAAGCAGGCAGACGAAGTTGCTACCATTACTATTCCTCGTCACCCTATCACTATTTCTGCGCCTCGTCCGCCTACTATCACTATCACCAGGGCCGGACCAATCCCATTCGAGAGCACCAATGCCGTTCCATGGCATTATGGCGCCGAAGTATATTGTAATGGTCAGAAGATAGAGCTTGAGCCATTCGGATCGACTGTGCAGAATTTTACCGAGGTCAGTGGTATCACTCGAAGCGGTAGAGTGTTCGCCCCAGCAGAAGTTGCAGCAGAGAAGGTGGTCCGGGCTGACGCTGTTGATAAAGGTAAAGGTAAAGTTGTCGAAGAGGTCCCCGCAGGGGCAGAAAAAGACTTGCTAGTTAAAGATGCTGAAGAGTTCATGCGACTAATCAAGAAAAGTGACTACAAAATTGTAGATCATCTTCATCAGACTCCGTCAAAGATCTCGATTCTTAACCTGTTGCTGTGTTCTGAAGCGCACCGCAACGCATTACTGAAAGTATTGAATGCTGCATATGTGCCGCAGGAGATATCAGTAAATCAGCTCGAGGAAGTGGTAGCCCATGTCAATGCTGGTAATGGGCTGGGTTTTACAGATCTAGAGCTGACTCCTAAAGGAAGAGATCACAACAGCGCCTTGCACGTCTCGATAGAGTGCAGAGGTACGATTATGTCACATGTCCTGGTGGATACGGGTTCCTCGCTTAACGTGCTTCTGAAGAAAGCACTGATGAAGTTGAATACCCGTGGACTGCTGTGCACGCCCAGTGATCTGGTCGTGAAAGCCTTTGATGGGACCAAGCGCCACGTCTTCGGAGAGTTGACCCTGCCAATTCAAGTTGGTCCAGAGACGTTCAATACGGTTTTCTATATCATGGATATCATGCCCGCCTATAGTTGCCTCTTAGGTCGACCATGGATCCATTCTGCTGGTGCCGTGACGTCCACGCTGCATCAAAAGTTGAAATATGTTGTTGGAGGCAGCATAGTGACTGTCTGCGGTGAAGAGGACATCATGGTGAGCCACCTGTCGTCCTTTAAATACGTTGAAATGGATGGCGAGATCCATGAGACTCTTTGCCAAGCATTTGAAACCGTCAGGGTAAAAGAGGTAGCTCCTGTCGTCGCAGAGAAGCAGGAGATGAATCTCTCCTCGTTTAAGGAAGCACGGGTCGTTGTCGAAGCTGGTTCCACCCCAGGCTGGGGGCATGTCTTGGATATACCAATCAAACAGGATAAGTTTGGATTGGGATATTCTCCTGGAGCTGAAGCTTCATCTTCTTCTGGCAGCTCGTCTCGTGGGAAAGGGCCGATCCTATTCACCAAGGGAGGAGTAATTTTCGAGAGTATCAACGCTGCGTCGGAGGACAGCGGGGACAGTGATTGCGATCTTGACGCCTGGATTCAACCGAGCAAGCCGGGCGAGCACCTCCACAATTGGACCATCAAGGAGATTATCAAGCTGACAAGTGAAGAGTAATGATTTGCTTTTTACAATCTTTGTACAACCCTATGTCCTGCCCAGGGCATAGTGGTTTTACCGTCAGGGCCTTGTTGGATTATGTGTATGCATCTTGTTAATAAATAAAAGGCGTTTTCTTCGTAATCAAATATTGTGTTCTCTGTTATTCCTATTTTATGTTTATTTCGAAAAACAACAAAATGGCAACGAGGTTTGTGCTAACCTGCATATTCTTGCTTTAAACTTAACCCTTGTTATTGCAGGATCCACGTAACAGATGACTTCGACCCTGGACCCTCTACGGCTCACTACGACTTTGATTGCCCGATCTATCAAGCCGAGGATGAGATTGATGAAGACGAGGACCTTCCGGAAGAGTTGGCCCGCTTGTTGAGACAAGAGGAGAAGGTTATTCTGCCTCACGAGGAGGATATCGAGATCATAAATCTGGGTTCTGAGGAGCTTATCAGGAATGTCAGAGTAGGGGCTGCGCTGCAGAATGATGTCAAGCATAGACTGGTCGAGATGCTTCGAGAGTATAGTGACGTCTTTGCTTGGTCATATGAGGATATGCCTGGACTTGACACTGATATCGTGGTTCATCGCTTGCCGTTGCGAGAAGATTGCCCTCCAGTCAAGCAGAAGCTCAGGAGGACGAGACCAGACATGGCTGTAAAAATCAAAGAAGAAGTCCAGAAGCAGTTGGACGCAGGATTTCTAGCCGTTACCACTTACCCTCCGTGGGTCGCCAACATAGTGCCTGTACCGAAGAAAGACGGTAAGGTACGCATGTGCGTCGATTATCGGGATTTGAATAGGGCGAGCCCTAAGGATGATTTCCCGTTGCCTCATATCGATGTGTTGGTCGACAATACAACCCAGTTTTCCGTGTTTTCATTCATGGATGGCTTCTCCGGTTACAATCAGATTAAGATGGCACCGGAGGACATGGAGAAAACGACGTTCATTACCCCCTGGGGCACATTTTGCTACAAGGTAATGCCCTTCGGTCTGAAGAACGCAGGGGCCACTTACCAGCGAGCAATGGTAACTTTGTTTCATGATATGATTCATCATGAGATCGAGGTCTATGTTGATGACATGATTGCAAAGTCCCAAACGGAGGAAGAGCATCTGGTCAACTTATTGAAGCTGTTTGAAAGGCTTAGGAAGTTCAGGATGAGGCTGAATCCTAACAAATGCACTTTCGGAGTGCGGTCCGGAAAGTTATTGGGGTTTATCGTTAGTGAACGAGGTATTGAAGTCGATCCTGCGAAAATAAAAGCTATCCAAGAAATGCCAGCGCCGAAAACAGAAAAAGAAGTTCGTGGTTTCCTGGGCCGAATAAACTACATTGCAAGGTTTATCTCTCAGCTCACGGCCACTTGTGAACCGATGTTCAAGCTTTTAAAGAAAAATCAGGCGATTACTTGGAATGAGGATTGCCAGAAGGCATTCGACAAAATAAAGCAGTATCTTCAAGAACCTCCAATCTTGATACCCCCAGTGGCTGGACGACCATTAATCATGTACCTGACGGTTCTGGAGAATAGTATGGGGTGTGTTCTCGGTCAGCACGACGAGACGGGCAGAAAAGAGCATGTCATTTATTACTTGAGTAAAAAGTTCACTGAGTGTGAATCTCGATACTCGATGCTGGAGAAGACGTGTTGTGCATTAGCTTGGGCTGCCAAACGTCTACGACAGTATATGCTCAACCACACCACTATGCTGATTTCGAAGATGGATCCGATCAAGTACGTCTTCGAGAAGCAGGCTCTTTCGGGCAGGATTGCCAGGTGGCAGATGGTGTTAACAGAATATGATATTCAGTACGTCTCTCAGAAAGCCATTAAGGGAAGCGTACTGTCTGATTACCTTGCCGAACAGCCAATCGAAGACTACCAGCCGATGAAGTTCGAATTCCCTGACGAGGACATTATGTTTCTCAAAGCAAAGGACTGCGATGAGCCATTGCCCGATGAGGGGCCAGATAGGAAGTCTCAGTGGAAGTTGATATTCGACGGAGCGGTTAATTCCTATGGAAGTGGTATCGGGGCTATCATCACGACTCCTCACGGATCCCACATCCCTTTTACTGCGAGACTGACGTTTCTAGTTACCAACAATGAAGCAGAGTATGAAGCATGTATTATGGGTCTAGAAGAGGCAATTGATTTGAGAATCAAGAATCTAGACATATATGGTGACTCAGCGCTTGTAATCAATCAGATTAAAGGGGAGTGGGAAACTCGTCAAGCGAATTTAGTGTCGTACATGAATTATGCCAGGAGGCTGCTTCCGTTCTTCGATCGAGTGGAACTTCATCATGTACCCCGGGCTGAAAATCAGATGGTTGATGCTCTAGCCACGCTGGCTTCAATGTATAAAGTCAATTATTGGAACGAGGCTCCAAGAATTGTACTTTCGCGTCTTGATAGACCAGCATTTGTGTTTGCAATCGATGATGCCACTGACGGCAAGCCATGGTTCCACGACATCCAGACCTTCCTTATGACCAAGGAGTATCCTGCGGGTGCGTCAACCCAGGATAAGAAAACTCTAAGGAGGCTATCTGGAAACTTTTATCTCAATCCTGATGGAGTGTTGTATAAGAGAAACCACGATCTCGTGCTACTCAGATGTGTAGATGAGAAAGAAGCGAGTATGCTCATGGAAGAAGTCCATGAGGGCACATTTGGCACGCACGCCGGCGGGCATGCCATGACGAGAAAGATCCTGAGAGCAGGGTATTACTGGCTGACTATGGAGTCGGATTGCTTCGGATTCGCGAAGAAATGTCATAAATGCCAGATTTATGCTGATAAAGTTCATGTGCCGCCGTGCCCATTGAATGTCATGTCCTCCCCTTGGCCGTTCTCCATGTGGGGCATCGACATGATAGGCAAGATCGAGCCCACTGCATCCAATGGTCATCGTTTCATTCTGGTAGCTATCGACTACTTCACCAAATGGGTGGAGGCAGCCTCGTACGCTAATGTGACCAAGCAGGTGGTAGCTAAGTTCATAAAGAGGGACATCATCTGTCGCTATGGAATTCCCGAGCGGATCATTACTGATAATGGTTCGAATTTGAACAATAAGATGATGAAGGAGCTGTGCCAGAGCTTCAAGATTGAACACCACAACTCATCTCCTTACCGGCCAAAGATGAATGGCGCTGTTGAAGCGGCCAGCGAGAACATCAAGAAGATTGTTCAGAAGATGGTTGTGACGTATAAAGATTGGCACGAGATGCTGCCGTTTGCCTTGCACGGTTATCGTACGACGGTGCGTACGTCGACCGGGGCAACCCCTTTCTCCTTGGTGTACGGTATGGAAGCTGTCCTACCGCTAGAAGTGGAGATTCCCTCTTTGCGAGTTTTGGTTGATGTGAAACTCGATGAGGCAGAATGGATTACGAATCGCTTGAACCAGCTCAGCCTGATGGACGAGAAGAGGTTAGCATCGATTGCATTTGGTCGTCTGTACCAAAGCCGAATGAAGAAAGCTTATGATAAGAAGGTGCGTCCTAGAAGCTTTCAGACGGGTGATCTCGTCCTGAAGAAAATTCTTCCGCCACACTCCGATCACCGGGGCAAGTGGACTCCGAATTACGAAGGGCCGTATGTCGTCAGCAAAGTCTTCTCAGGAGGAGCTTTGTTATTATCCACGATGGATGGTGAAGATTTTGCATCCCCGGTGAACGCGGACGCAGTTAAAAAATACTTTGCTTAAAAGAGACCCGCTGGACAAAAAAGAAAGAGTCCAGGCAAAAAAGGGGCATCCCGGCGAACCAAAAACAGAATAAAAGGTTCGGGCAAAAATTAGGGATATATTGAAAAATGTACACCCGCGAAGTCGAAAACCTACACTGGGCGGCTTCGGCAAAAAAGGGTATCCCGGTGAACTGAAAACCCGTAAAGGGCGGTTCACGCAAAAGTTAGGGATTTGAATAAGCAAATGACTGCGTTCCGCGTGTGGACTTTCATTGTTTAGTGGTTCGGAAGACCTGAGGGTCGTTTATCTGGATCAATCTCTTCCGAAGCTGAAGTATCGGAGAAGTATCGAAGTCGAGTGGGTCTTAGAGGGATCAACTCATGGTGTTCGTCTACGCCTCGTTGCCGACATTTGTATATACCGATGTATATTTATGTTTTCATTTTGTGCGGCTTCCTCATTCCAGGAGCTTGCCTCTGTTGTAAAACATTTTTGCCCATTCAGGGGTTCACCATCAATAAAATGCACATTATTCAGCAATTCTACTTGTCTGTTTAGCATTTATCTGTTTTGTTTGCGAATGAAAACGCCGATGCTTTTTAATAAAATGCGCATACATAAACTCACGGGCCTAGGCCCATCGATTGTTGAAACAATTAATTAACTGAATGTTGTCACGAGATAATAACCTGGATAGGCCCCTTTGAGGAGGGTATCTTGTCTGTTTGTTTGTGTTGTTGCAGGTGTAGCACCTTCCAGAGGATATGCCGTGCGTATCCCCGAAGCAGGGCGAGCCCTCCTTCTCCAGTAGAGTTCGGTAGTCTCTCCTCCGTAGAATCTGAACGCAAGATAGTGAGCATTGATATGTCTCCCCATGCAGAGACGATTCTCGTCCCCAAGCAGACGCATCCTGAAGGTGTTAGACTAAGGCACGGATCTAGAAGGGGGGGTTGAATAGATCCCTTTTAAAAAATTTGAGTGGCGCTACCAATAAAATTGGTTTTCAAAATTGTTTTCAAATGCGGAAGCGGCCTTGGAAAATATAGTCTAAAACGAACAACTATTGGAGAGCCGGATATGCGTCAAGCGGATGAATTTAAGACGATAACGGATAGTAAATCACTACACACTTTTATGCAAAACTCAGATGTGATTCACTCGTACTATTTCCTTATTCCAATGATCAAAAATTACACCAAAACTAGCAGCAAAATTAAGGCAATTTTAGTTCAGCACTTTTGTCGAACAGTTGGTGTGCTCAAAAATTACACCAAAACTAGCAGCAAAATTAAGGCAATTTTAGTTCAGCACTTTTGTCGAACAGTTGGTGTGCACAAATACCTTAAATGATATTTGTGTTGAATGAGTGATTGAAAAAGCCTTAGTACAGTATTTCTATTGTACTTAGTAGTTAAAAAACAGTGTTTCACCAACTCACTCAATCAATACTACAATTTGACAAAATCACTTATTCTAGAATCACTTAATTTTTAAGCTGAAATTGAAAATGCAGAAAATAAAGGAACACAAGATTTGATGAGGCAGTTCCCCCAGTCGTCCTCGCGTTGGGGTACGTCTGCCCTCAATTCTACAAAGAGAATTGAGATATGTATTGAATAGATATCACCTGTTTGGTAGAATAGTTATACACAAGAATCGATAGACAATTGATACAAACAATCTCAATATTGCTGATAATTTCTACCACTTCTTGCCCCTTGATTCAAGATGAATCAAGTCCTCCAATTTGATGTGAATGACCTCCGATTGCAGCCACCTTATTGACAACTCTTCCGTTGATCAAACCTTCGGCACGGCTGATCTTAGACACACCCAAATTGAACCCGGAACGTCTTCAACCTTTCAACGCCCTAGCTACTAGATTGATCAACCTTCCGCTAATCAATCACCTTCGCACTCGCTTGATTGTTGAACCAACGATTCCGTAACAAAAGCCTTCAAAACCTGTAGTCTTGATAGGTAAAACCTCAAGGTTTTCTCCCAAGAAACACCTGCACCAGCTTCCACTCGAACCGGATCTTCAATCACGCGTTCGAACCTTATCACCGTCGAGCAAACCACAAACCGCAGCACAAAATTGATTATCTGTAATTTGAGGATTTGTGAGTTGATTGAACGATGAAGATGAAGAACACTGATGCACCTCTTTCACGTTTCTTGACCTGAACACTTTCTCACAATGCTTTCAAAAATGTTGTAAAAAAAATGTTGGTTGTTAAAATTGAAAAGACAGCTATTTATAGTAATATACAAAACAGACAGTTGACAGATCAAAGAAACATAGCAGAATTTCTGTTTCTGCGCGCGAACGGTCGACCATAGGGTCGGCGTGCGCTGAGCCGTGTGACACTCAAACTGTCATGCGCCGAGTCAGCGGTCGACGCATGATCTTCATGCGCTGAGCCGTCTGATTCTTAAACCTGCATGCGCCAAGTTAACGGTCGACGCATGGTTCCATGCGCTGACCCGTGGGGAATACACAGCTTCATGCGCTGAGTGGTATGGTTGACTCATAGCTACAAAACCTGCAAAAATTGATATGTTTGTTGTTTCGTGCATCTTGTCACGACCAAACATTAGTCACATATATTGCCAATGAAATATGATGATTTAAAAGGATATAGGAAGGATGTAATATGTTAAGTATTGCATGACGATTCTGATTCATCCGAGGTTGTACTTTGTCATCATCGTAAGTATGCATGACGACTCTGATTCATCCGAGGTTGTACTTTGTCATCATCGTAAGTATGCATGACGACTCTGATTCATCCGAGGTTGTACTTTGTCATCATCGTAAGTATGCATGACGACTCTGATTCATCCGAGGTTGTACTTTGTCATCATCGAAACTTGAGAACGTATGTTGTGAGACAGTTTTCCCTCACATTCTCCCCCTTTTTGATGATGACAAACCTGTGCGAAGCTTGGTGAACACAACATGCGATATCTTTAACATAGTAGTAAGCTCCCCCTTTCTTTTACAGTCATAGCTGTTGTGATCTACAATCTACTTGTCTTTTCTCCCCCTTTGACAACATCAAAAAGAGATGGAGAAAGGTAAAGTTTTGGCATATTAACAATTAACAAAATACTCAACAGGCTATAAGTAATCATATACCAATATCCACACAAAATATTGACAATGAGCAAAATATTGAAAATAGATTAAACCAGATTAAGGACACATAAGTCATAACATTTTATAGGAATCAAGACTGTAAAACAAACATTAGTGTGCACTTAGGAGAGATAAAACAGAACATGATAACAAAAACAACATGGAGAATGAGCAAATGCAAAAACAAATGACTAATATCCTTGTCCCTTGCCCATATCAAAGGAAGACGGATAACGATATGGATCAGCCATATCAGTGAGGTAATCCACTGCTTGATTCAGGCGATTGATGCTGCGAGAGACGGCTGTTTCTTGGTATCCATGGGCAGTTGTGAAAGCTGCAAATCTTTCATTCATTCTTGTTGAAAAAGAGTTGAACTGTTCAGATTTGGTGTGTAGCTCAGTTCGGATGCACAAATGCAGATTTGCACTTAATGTCACATATCAAGCCATATTTGATGCCTACCTAAAATGCCACAAAAAAAATTTGCATCCAAACAATTTATAAAAAAAATGTCATACATATGCAACATAGGTCAAACGATACAATTGTTGATCATGAGAGTTATTAGAGAGAGAGAGAGAGAAATGGAACAATATCACCTTAATGCCGGAGTAGCTTGATAAACAACATACTTGTACTTACACGAATATCAAATTGTTAGAAGTACAACAGCATGATTATTTGAATGAAATAAGATAACATCAGCAAATATTATTCCCGTTCCGAAATGTCGAGGATGCCAAGTTCTCGGCGGATATGAAAGAAAGGTTCCGTTGCTAGCGGCTTTGTGAAAATGTCCGCTAGTTGGTTTTTAGTGTCAACGTGTTCAAATACAACATCACCTTTCTCAACATGGTCCCTAAGAAAATGGTGTCGAATTTCTATATGTTTAGTGCGAGAGTGTAATACGGGATTTTTGGTAAGGTTAATAGCGCTAGTGTTGTCACATAGGATAGGAATACGTTCAAGTTTAAGATTGAAATCTAGTAGTTGTTGCTTAATCCACAGAATTTGAGCACAACAACTACCAGCGGCAACGTATTCCGCCTCGGCCGTTGATAAAGCAACTGAAACTTGTTTCTTGCTATGCCAACTAACCAAGGAGTTTGAAAACAAATGACATGTACCACTAGTGCTTTTCCTATCCGATTTGCACCCGGCAAAGTCGGAATCGGAGTAACCTACCAACGAGCAATCACTACCCTTAGAATACCACAATCCATACTTCGGGGTACCTGACAGGTATCGAAGAATTCGTTTAACAGCTTTTAGGTGGGATTCTTTGGGACATGATTGGTATCGTGCACACATGCACACACTAAACATAATATCAGGACGTGACGCAGTAAGATAGAGAAGTGAACCAATCATACCTCTATATCGTTTTACCTCTACGTCCTTGCCATTTTCATCTTTATCCAAATTTACGCATGTAGGCATTGGGGTGTCTATGGCCTTGGATTTTGCCATGTCAAATCTCTTGATCAAGTCCAAACAATATTTTGTTTGGCTCACGAATGTCCCTTCTTGGAGTTGTTTAATTTGCAGGCCGAGGAAGTATGTGAGCTCCCCCATCATACTCATCTCGAATTCGCCCTGCATGAGGTCAAAAAACTCTCTCACGAGATTCATGTTAGTGGATCCAAATATAATATCGTCAACATAGATTTGCACCAAAATCAAGTGCTTTCCTTGACGTTTAATAAAGAGTGTAGTGTCAACCTTTCCTCGTGAGTACCCCTGATTAAGTAAAAACTTACTTAGTCGCTCATACCAAGCTCTAGGAGCTTGTTTGAGACCATATAAAGCTCTTTTTAACTTGTAAACATGTTCAGGGTATTCATGAGATTCAAAACCGGGAGGTTGAGACACATATACTTCTTCATTTATGTGACCGTTAAGGAACGCACTTTTAACATCCATTTGAAATAACTTAAAATCCTTTGCACATGCAAAGGCGAGTAAAAGGCGTATAGCCTCGAGTCGGGCAACCGGCGCATAAGTTTCCTCATAGTCGATGCCTTCCTCTTGGTTATACCCTTGAGCGACCAATCTCGCTTTATTACGGGTTATTACCCCGTTTTCGTCCAACTTGTTCCTAAACACCCATCGGGTGCCGATTACTCGATGGCCTCGCGGAGGAGGGACAAGGTCCCATACCTCGTTTCTTTTAAACTGATTTAGTTCCTCTTGCATCGATAAAAACCAGTGCTCATCGAGTAGGGCCTCTTTGGGGTTTTTAGGCTCTATTTGTGAAACGAAAGCGAAGTGATAACAAAAGTTACTTAGCTTAGATCGAGTGGTGACTCCCTTTGTGATGTCTCCGAGAATATTGTCAATTGGATGATCTTTACACGACTTCCAAGCTTGAGGGAGATCATCGTTTGTAGGCGGATGAGCTTCCTCAGTTACCTCATGGTGTGCATCCTTATCCTCCTCAATTTTGACTCTATCGGGTTGATCAATCCCCGTTTCGCCACCTTTGAGTATGTCTTCTGTGGATGTACCTGCACCATGAACAACACTATCCTTTCCGACATTTCTCGGATAGGACTCATCAAACGTAACGTGCACAGACTCTTCAACAGCTAGTAATCTTTTATTATAAATCCTATATGCTTTACTTGATTGCGAGTACCCTAGAAAAATGCCTTCATCGGCTTTTGAATCAAACTTGCCCAAGTTTTCCTTTCCATTGTTTAATACAAAGCACTTGCATCCAAAAACATGAAGGTGAGAAACATTAGGCTTTCGCCCTTTTAAAAGTTCATACGGAGTTTTGTTTAGAATGGGGCGGATGAGTACCCTATTCAAAACATAACATGCCGTACTAATGGCGTCGGCCCAAAAGTATTTTGGTAAACCACTATCATTAATCATTGTTCTTCCCAATTCTTCTAAAATTCTGTTTTTACGCTCCACAACCCCATTTTGTTGAGGAGTTCGTGGAGCCGAGAAGTTATGATCGATGCCATGGTTACCGCAATATTCTTCAAATAAATGATTTTCAAATTCACCTCCGTGGTCACTTCTTATTGACACAATGTTTGTATTTAACTTATTTTGGGAGAGCTTGGCAAATCTCTCAAAAGCGGCAAACGTGTCACTTTTACTCACTAAGAAGATGGTCCAACAGAACCTAGAAAAGTCGTCCACTATTACGAATCCGTAATAGTTTCCTCCTAGACTTTTGATCCTAGACGGCCCAAACAAGTCCATATGAAGTAGTTCAAGAGGTCTCGTTGTTGAAATAATCTTTTTGGATTTAAAGGAGATCCTCGTTTGTTTTCCTTTTTGACAAGCATCACAAAGGTGATCCTTGGTGAACTTAATTTTGGGAAGTCCTAGTACTAGATCTTTTGAGACAATCTTATTGAGTAAGTCAAAGTTGACATGCGCTAAGCGCCTATGCCATAGCCATGAGTCTTCACTCATAGATATGAGACATTGATCGCTTGTTGGGGATACCACATTCAAGTCAAGCATATACACATTGTTTACTCTAAAACCAATAAACACATTCTTCTTATCACTTTCATGCACAATTTTGCAGCAATCTTTTGAAAAGGAAACATTGTAACCTTTGTCGCATAATTGGCTAATGCTAAGGAGATTATGTTTAAGGTTTTCGACAAGCAACACATCGGAAATTGTAGTAGAGGAGGGATTACCTATACTACCTTTACCTAGTATCGCTCCGCGGTTGTTATCACCGTATGTTACATACCCTTTCTTCTTAGCCACGAAGTCTATGAATAAGGATATGTCTCCAGACATGTGCCTTGAGCACCCACTATCAAGAATCCATCTTCTCTCGGTGGACTCGACACATTTCACCTGTCAAAATATAACTCAGAAAAGGGAGGTACCCAATGGCATATTGGGTCCTAATAGGTTAGCGACAAGACGGTTGCGTTTGGGCAACCATTGGTAGATGCCTTTAGGAACAAGAAATCTCCTAAATCGACATTTACCAATGGAGTGGCCTTTCTTGCAACAGTAAAAGCATACAAAGTCGACATTAGAATCACTTTCACTTGCTTGATCCCTAATTACATATGCATATTTTTGATATGGGTTTATCATACTTTTTCTAAAATCCTTTTTATCGATTGCAAATGTAATTTTAGGTTCAAGTGCCTTGTCTAATTTGGCCTTAAGGTTTCTAACCTCACCTTGCCAAATATGACAAGTATCACAACCAAAGTTGAAAGGATTACTATTGTCCTTACAATCCGATTCATTATCTTTCACAATGGAAGCCTTAAGGTCCTCTAATTTCTTTTCGGACTCTAAGACTTTGTGCTCTAAATATGTAAAAATTCTTCTATTAGAAGCTAGTTTCTTAAAGGCTTCAGTTGCTTCCTTGTGTAAAACATCGAATGCGGTTTGTAATTCGGAATGAGACATATTAGATGACATATTATATCTAGAGTGACGTACCTGTTTCTTTTTCTTTTTCTGATTTGCGGAGAGACATACATTCACGGACTCTTCTTCATCACTAGAGCTTTCATTAGAGGAGGAAGAATCACTGTCGCTTTCCCACGCGATGTACGCCCTCCTAGGCTTTGATGCTCTCTTATGTGACTTCGATTGTTCCATTTCTTTTCCATTGTTGTTCATTGGACAGTCCGGTTTGTAGTGACCGGGCTTTCCACATTTATAGCACGTTCCTCTAGTCTTTTTGCCTTTTTGATTGTCATCTTTGGAGAACCTTGATTGCCTTCGGAAATTTACCAGGTTCTTCTCCGAATGTTGGATGCCGTTCTTTCTCACGTACCGGTTATACCGTTTAACGAACAGCCCCATGTCCTCATTTATGTCTTCTTCTTCGTCGTCGCTTGAAGAATAATCACTTTGCTCTTTTGCTTTAGACTTCGAGGAAGAAGCCTTAAGAGCTATTGACTTCTTTTCACTCATCTTTACTTTGTCCTTCTTTTCTTTCCTTTCATGTTGGTCAAGACTCAAGAGTACCTGTTCATGCTCTTGTAGTTTGCCAAACAATGTAGTCAGGTCTAATACCGTAAGATCATTTGCCTCTTTGATGGCGGTCACTTTCGGCTGCCATTCCCTGCTAAGACATCTCAAAACTTTATTAGTAGCAAGATCATTGGAAATAGGTCTTCCTAGTGAATGTAATCTGTTTATGAGATGAGTAAATCTCTTTTGCATGTCAGCAATGGTTTCCCCTTGCTCCATGAAAAAAAGATCAAACTCTTGTATAAGAGTGTTGATTCGAGCCAACTTAACATCGTTTGTCCCCTCATGGGCAATTTGTAGTGCATCCCACATAGTCTTAGCCGTAGGGCAATGGGATACACGGTAGTATTCATCTACACCTAATGATGAGATTAGAATGTTCTTAGCTTTCCAATCGTAATTATACTTTCGCTCATCGTCGTCGGTCCATTGTGCTTCGGGCTTTGGCACAACTTCGTTATTCTCATTTGTCATGGTTATTTCAATCGGACCATTGAGAATAACGTTCCATATCTTTCTATCTATGGAATTAATGTGCACCCGCATACAGTCTTTCCAATAGCTATAATTTTCACCGTTAAAAACGGGAGCTCTATTGTACGCCCCTTTTGGTTCGTTAGCCATAATTCTATCAATGTTGTATTTGAAGCACCGGAGAACCGGAGCTCTTGATACCACTTGTTAGACTAAGGCACGGATCTAGAAGGGGGGGTTGAATAGATCCCTTTTAAAAAATTTGAGTGGCGCTACCAATAAAATTGGTTTTCAAAATTGTTTTCAAATGCGGAAGCGGCCTTGGAAAATATAGTCTAAAACGAACAACTATTGGAGAGCCGGATATGCGTCAAGCGGATGAATTTAAGACGATAACGGATAGTAAATCACTACACACTTTTATGCAAAACTCAGATGTGATTCACTCGTACTATTTCCTTATTCCAATGATCAAAAATTACACCAAAACTAGCAGCAAAATTAAGGCAATTTTAGTTCAGCACTTTTGTCGAACAGTTGGTGTGCTCAAAAATTACACCAAAACTAGCAGCAAAATTAAGGCAATTTTAGTTCAGCACTTTTGTCGAACAGTTGGTGTGCACAAATACCTTAAATGATATTTGTGTTGAATGAGTGATTGAAAAAGCCTTAGTACAGTATTTCTATTGTACTTAGTAGTTAAAAAACAGTGTTTCACCAACTCACTCAATCAATACTACAATTTGACAAAATCACTTATTCTAGAATCACTTAATTTTTAAGCTGAAATTGAAAATGCAGAAAATAAAGGAACACAAGATTTGATGAGGCAGTTCCCCCAGTCGTCCTCGCGTTGGGGTACGTCTGCCCTCAATTCTACAAAGAGAATTGAGATATGTATTGAATAGATATCACCTGTTTGGTAGAATAGTTATACACAAGAATCGATAGACAATTGATACAAACAATCTCAATATTGCTGATAATTTCTACCACTTCTTGCCCCTTGATTCAAGATGAATCAAGTCCTCCAATTTGATGTGAATGACCTCCGATTGCAGCCACCTTATTGACAACTCTTCCGTTGATCAAACCTTCGGCACGGCTGATCTTAGACACACCCAAATTGAACCCGGAACGTCTTCAACCTTTCAACGCCCTAGCTACTAGATTGATCAACCTTCCGCTAATCAATCACCTTCGCACTCGCTTGATTGTTGAACCAACGATTCCGTAACAAAAGCCTTCAAAACCTGTAGTCTTGATAGGTAAAACCTCAAGGTTTTCTCCCAAGAAACACCTGCACCAGCTTCCACTCGAACCGGATCTTCAATCACGCGTTCGAACCTTATCACCGTCGAGCAAACCACAAACCGCAGCACAAAATTGATTATCTGTAATTTGAGGATTTGTGAGTTGATTGAACGATGAAGATGAAGAACACTGATGCACCTCTTTCACGTTTCTTGACCTGAACACTTTCTCACAATGCTTTCAAAAATGTTGTAAAAAAAATGTTGGTTGTTAAAATTGAAAAGACAGCTATTTATAGTAATATACAAAACAGACAGTTGACAGATCAAAGAAACATAGCAGAATTTCTGTTTCTGCGCGCGAACGGTCGACCATAGGGTCGGCGTGCGCTGAGCCGTGTGACACTCAAACTGTCATGCGCCGAGTCAGCGGTCGACGCATGATCTTCATGCGCTGAGCCGTCTGATTCTTAAACCTGCATGCGCCAAGTTAACGGTCGACGCATGGTTCCATGCGCTGACCCGTGGGGAATACACAGCTTCATGCGCTGAGTGGTATGGTTGACTCATAGCTACAAAACCTGCAAAAATTGATATGTTTGTTGTTTCGTGCATCTTGTCACGACCAAACATTAGTCACATATATTGCCAATGAAATATGATGATTTAAAAGGATATAGGAAGGATGTAATATGTTAAGTATTGCATGACGATTCTGATTCATCCGAGGTTGTACTTTGTCATCATCGTAAGTATGCATGACGACTCTGATTCATCCGAGGTTGTACTTTGTCATCATCGTAAGTATGCATGACGACTCTGATTCATCCGAGGTTGTACTTTGTCATCATCGTAAGTATGCATGACGACTCTGATTCATCCGAGGTTGTACTTTGTCATCATCGAAACTTGAGAACGTATGTTGTGAGACAGTTTTCCCTCACAGAAGGAATGTAGCCTCATCAGCTGCGCCAAGCACCGAAGAATGATGTCGTCTTTCCCCAGCACCGGGTCACAAGTGCAGATTTCATAGAAGTGTTCGGGTGCCGAAGCTTGTGTTTCCCCAGTAAAGTCTCCAGTGGAATTGAGATTCCTCACCAGAGTCATGCTCTCTCCTGAAGATGGATGATTCCCTCTTCCCCGATGGAGTGTTGGAACAGCTGATGCTGTATTCCCCTGCAGAGTCGTACTCTCTTCCCCGAAGTCAGATGAGTCTTTCTTCCCCAGTGGAATCGAATCCCTCATCAGAGTCGTACTCTCCCGTTGAAGTAGAATGATTTTTCTCTCCCCGGATGAATCCGCAGAAGAGCAGAATCCTTGGAAGCAGTTGGGACCTTGAGTGGGTGTTCCCTAGCAAAGCGTGGGGCAGCTGATGCTGTATTTCCCCAGAGTCGCACTCTCTCCAGCGAAGCAGAATGATTTTCTCCTTCCCCAGCCGAGTTTGCAGATGTCCAAGAGAGCCGAGTCCTTGGAAGTTGACCAGATCAGGGTTGATTTTCCCCAGCGGAGCGTTGAGCAGCTGAAGTTGTTTTCCCACAGAGTTGTTACCCCCAGAAGAGTGGCAGAGACGGTTGCGCAGCTCATTCCCGCGATTGATATCAGCAGCAGTCAACCAGAAGATCGTTTCCCCAGACGGAGCCGATTGATACTGGCATGTCCATGTTCTCCTCAGCAGGATGATTCCTCTATCGGAGTAGTTCTTTCTCCTTGACAGGAGAATTCCCCCCCAGCATTTATTTTGCTGACGGGATCGCATCATTGTGCATGACTGCATAGCATTTAACACTGCATAGCATTTAACGTTGCACAGCATTGTGCATGATTGCACAGCATTTAGCATAAATGCATATCATTCCCACCGTGTGGGGCATGGCGCAGAAGCATACGCATCATAAGCATGATCTAGGTCATTGTCATTCTTGTTTTACAGGTGTTCCGCCAAGAGACCAGTTGCTCAGGACGATTCCTGATATTCTCCCCAACAAGGTCGCTTTATTAAAAATGATTCTTAAGACCCCGGTGTAATCCCCACGGTCGCTCGTTCAAGATGATTTTCGAGATCCCCCGGCGAAGTCTCCAGTTCAAGTTGATTCTCGAATTCCTCAGCAGGGCCGTTTGCTTAAGATGATTCTTAAGACCTCAGTGCAGGTTCCCGAATGGTTTGCTCAGGACGATTCTCGAGCTCCCCAATAGCGTCCCCGACAAGAGTTGCCCAGAATAATTCTTGGAATCCCCAACAAAGTGTAGGGCTTTTCCCCAGCAGGTGGTTGGCACTTCCCCAGCAGCAGGCGGGTAGATTGATATCCCCCAGCCGAGCACGACCATGAGTGGTAGATGAAATGTTTCCCCAAGCGGATCCTGAAGCCTGAAGGCTATGTTCCCCAGAAGGGTCGTTCCTCAGAGAGCCGTTCAGGGCATTTCTCGCATTTCCCCATGCAAAGTATAGCAGAGGATAGTGTGTTGATCAGCCTGATGTGCTGTGTTCTCCGAAGGAGCCCGTCATCCTCAGGTGTAAGTCCAGACGAGATTGGCAGAAAATGCAGTTCCCTTGAAGGGTAGCTCTTCCTCAGCATAAGGGTTACTCTCCCCGAGTGGATGGTTCCTCTTCCCAGCATTTATTTTGCTGGGGCATTTCCTTGCATGATTGCATAGCATTACGCTCGTTCTTCCAGCATTTGCAGGTAGTTACCGTACAAAAGTACTTGCCCCCTAGTAGAGTTGGTAGGAATCGTCTGAGTGAACTCTGTCGTTATTCCCCAACAGTTGTTGAAGTCGTTTGGGTGAACTCTATCGTCTTTCTGCAGCAAAGTCTACAAGGTTGTTTGGGTGAACCCTTCTTCCTTTTCCCCAGTGAGTCGTCAGGATTGTTTGGGTGAACCCTCATTCCTCTCTCCTCAACAGAGCTGTTAACTTGATGATTATGTCCAGTGACCCGGCGTGTTTGCTTTTATTTAGCAACAACTTGACAAGATGTCAAGAGAATAGCAGCGTGTATGTGTTTGAATCCAAGCTCAGGTTTAGTACCTTTGGATATGTTTGAATCCAAGCTCGGGTTTCGTACCTTTGGATATGTTTGAATCCAAGCTCAGGTTTAGTACCTTTGGATATGTTTGAATCCAAGCTCAGGTTTCGTACCTTTGGATGTGTTTGAATCCAAGCTCAGGTTTCGTACCTTTGGATATGTTTGAATCCAAGCTCAGGTTTCGTACCTTTGGATGTGTTTGAATCCAAGCTCAGGTTTCGTACCTTTGGATGTGTTTGAATCCAAGCTCAGGTTTAGTACCTTTGGATATGTTTGAATCCAAGCTCAGGTTTCGTACCTTTGGATGTGTTTGATTCCAAGCTCAGGTTTAGTACCTTTGGATATGTTTGAATCCAAGCTCAGGTTTCGTACCTTTGGATGTGTTTGAATCCAAGCTCGGGTTTCGTACCTTTGGATATGTTTGAATCCAAGCTCAGGTTTCGTACCTTTGGATGTGTTTGATTCCAAGCTCAGGTTTAGTACCTTTGGATATGTTTGAATCCAAGCTCAGGTTTCGTACCTTTGGATGTGTTTGATTCCAAGCTCAGGTTTAGTACCTTTGGATATGTTTGAATCCAAGCTCAGGTTTCGTACCTTTGGATGTGTTTGATTCCAAGCTCAGGTTTAGTACCTTTGGATGTGTTTGAATCCAAGCTCAGGTTTAGTACCTTTGGACATGTTTGATTCCAAGCTCAGGTTTAGTACCTTTGGACATGTTTGATTCCAAGCTCAGGTTTCGTACCTTTGGATATGTTTGATTCCAAGCTCAGGTTTCGTACCTTTGGATATGTTCGCCTCCAAGCTCAGGTTTCGTACCGTTGGATATGTTTGCCTCCAATATTATAATGTGTATCGTGGAAGTGTTTGTTTCCATCCCAAGCTCAGGCTTTGTACCTTTGAGATGTATACTTCGGATTTCCGGACCAGGTTTGTGTTTGACGGCGAGGTCAGATCATCATTTGTTCGACGGCGAGGTTGGATATTTGTGTTTGACAGCGAGGTCCGACTCTTTAAATCCCCAGTAAAGATAATGTTTGTGCGACGGTGATGTCGAGGGTCTCTAAGAGGATGTTTGTTTCCGACGGCGATGTCAGATTCAGTTTTCCAGCGGCGATGCAGGGTATTCTGTCAGATGTGTTTCTCCAGCGGCGATGCGGGGTATTCTGTCAGATGTGTTTCTCCAGCGGCAATGTTGGGTGTTGTGGTTGTCTGAAGGCAGTGTCAGAAGAATTTAACGAGGATAACTGACGGTGATGTCAGGTCGATATTTCTCCAGCTAGTTGTTGAGCAGCTAGCATTGCAATATTCGAAGATTCGTTCCCCGCAGAGTACCGTGTGCTCGCGCAGTTGGCAAATTTTCGGGTTTACCGATATTCAACCGTCTCGCACCTTGATTGGTTGAGAGCCGTTCGCTTCTCACCCAGTCAGGTTCAAGCCGTTTGAATAGGGGCAGCTGTTGCACCCCAAAATTTGACCAACAATTATTTATTCATTGAGTGTTTGAAAGTTGATACCTTCATCAGGCAGTTCAAGAGATCCTCAGAGGAAGTGGATTGAAACCAGGGTTGTGTGCTTCACAGCTTGAGAGTTGTGGGTGCTCCTCAGATGATTCTGAGACTTTGAGAATGAACTAGATGTTTTGAGAAAGTGTATGAGATGTCTTGAAAGCCATCATGAAGCCCAGAGAAGTCATTGTGCAAGAGTTCAGAAGACTCAACCATGAATGGTAGAATTAGGGTTTTGACTGGGTCAACCCTGGATCAGCTGAAGATTTGGAGAAGGTTGAGACCTAATCCAAGGGCCATGAGATCATGTAATGAGGCATAGAGATGTTATAAAGATTATTCCTAGGCCAACTCATCATGATTGAGGAGTTTGAGAAGTTTCAAGTCAGGGTTTCCAATGATTGTCAGTGAAAAACCCTAATTTGATCCGTATCTTCCAGGCAGTTTTAGCTCTAGATGTGATTGATATCTCATCTTCCCCACAACATGAATATTTTAGAGCTTGTTCTAAGCTTTAATTTGAGTGGTGGAAGTCCTTGATAGGAGTTGCAGAGCTCAAGTTATGGTTTTGACAAATTACAGGTCAGCAGAGGTGTGTGAATCTGAGTCCTTGAAAGTCACCCAATTGGCAGACAACGTTTGCCCTAGTAGAATGATTCCTATGATTTCTTTGTCAACATGAATGTTGGAGGGCATCTTCTTAGCTTTAATTTGAGTGGCATAAGTCCTTGATAGGAGTTGTGGAACTCAACTTATGGTTTGAACAAGACAGGGGTATTTTGGTCATTTGTCAGTTATAGGTCATTTCTAAGCAAATGCCATATCTCCTATTTCCAAGCCTCAAATGGAAATACTTAAAACATGAAAGTTGTTCAAAATGTGATTTTAAGTCTAGAAAGAAGGTCATGAATTGTTGGAAAAGCTCATAGCATGGATTTGCATGATTGGTCAAAAATGAACTAAAAATGGCTTATAAGTTTAAAAAGTTGAAATTGGAAATTGGTTTGGAGGATCTAGAAATCCAAAATAGGTCATCCAATATATCATTTTTATTGGAAACATCATTTTGAGAACATTGGTTTAGATATAATTTTGATTTGAGGCTTTAAAATGGGTGATGCTTTGTTAATTTGAAACTTGCATTATAAGTCATCTTTGGAAATTTCAACACAAGGCAAGGAAAAGCATTGTATTTGCTCATATCTCTCCAATATCTCTTATGATGACATTTTAAGACCATTTTGCAAGGCTTAATGCATGGTGCATGAGATATTCAAGTTACCATCACATGAGAATTTCAATACTTTCTAGATCTTTCTAGATGAATCCAAGAGCTTCCATTGATCATTATTTAAAGAGTGAATCAGGGAGGGTAAATGGTTGGTGATCATTGTTGATGAGAGGTGAGATTAGAGTGTGAAAAGCAAGATTCTTCCATTGGCAATTTGATCTCAAACCTTCATTCTCCTCAATCTCCATTCATTTCTCCACCACAAACCTATTATTCTGATCATTGTGATTGAGTACATGCTGAGGTAGAAGAAGATCCATGGCAGTTTGAAGCTATTTTGAGGAAATTGCAAGAATTGCATTTTGCTGTCCAACTCGAGTTTCAAGCCTTGTTCATCATTCTTGCTGCATACAGAATCCATATTGGCCTCTAAGGATCAAACAAGGAAGGTTTCAGGCACTGAATTGCAAGGGAACCATAGCCTCCATTAAAGTGTAACAGGTTGGTGATCTTGCTCGAATCTCATAGTTTATGTGCATTCTGTCATAGTTATAGGTGTAGAACTGTTAAGCTAGGGTAGAAGACCATATTCTGAGAACTAGAGAGCAATTCGAGGAGTTCCATAGCAGGGCATCAAATCTTTGGATTGCAAGAAAACGCTGGATCAAGAGTATTAAGGCACGTGTTAGGGCTTGTTGTGATCAGGATAATGTGTAGTATAAGATCGTACCATTAGCTTTAAGATTCCTCATGTTTGGTTGCAGTGAAAATGGTTGAAACCCTAGTTTTCGTGAGTTCTGTTTGATCATTATAGGGAGATTCAATGGAAGAAATGCATATGGTTGTAATCCTTGTAAATCATGGAGCATTTTTGGCTTTGGAAAATTTGCATTTCACTGAGAAACGAGAGAGCAAGAAGGACTGGAAGTTTCCTGCGTGAGAACTCGTGTTGCTGCGAAACCCTAATCCATTTGGGACGATGATGGAAGGCCGTTGGATGGGGGTCAAATGTTTGACTGAAGACTCCATCGTGTGGTCACGATTAAAAGAGAAAAACGGAGGGAATTTTAAAAACTGAAACGCACCGTTTCAATTAGTGAGGTTTCCTGGGCCTGAGCTTCGCTATCTGCACCCCACCTTATTCTGGCCCATTGAATTTTCAACTGCGCGCGTGTACTATTTTCACCCCCCCCCCCCTCATTTTCATTATTTTATATTTTGTTTTCTTTTATATTTTTAGTGAACTTTGATAATTCATAAAAAATTGATAAATAATGATTTTTTGTTCATTCTTTTTTCTATGTTTAGATAATAATGTGTAGAAAATTATAAAAATAAAAATAGGATTTTATTTTTAATGTAGAATTTTTGGTGATATTTTCTTTTAAATAGTGCATTTATTTTCTTTTAGTTGATATCTCATTTTTTATAAATTGTTTTAGGACTTTCCCTTAGGGCTTTTGAGCCATTCTTTTTGGCATAGTTAGATGTTGAACCCTAGTTTCATGTAGGATTTAATTCTTGATTTGTAGATTAAAATTTGATGTAGTTTGATGGTTAGGCATTTAGGTGCTCTAATTAGGGTTTTAGGTTGTATAGGTAGACTTGAACAAATTTGTTTTGGGGTTTATAGGTCAAATTAGTGTATGGGGAATACATGGGTTAAGGGTAAGTATGTATAGAATCCTCTAGATTTTTGCTAGAATATTGTATGGTGCTTTAGTATTTTTCATTGATTTTTGAATGTATGGATAGTATGTGTGTTGCTTAAAGGCATAAGTTGTATTGTTGTGTTTTCTTTCCTTCTCTTTTGAGTGTGTGAGCTTGGAGGATTGAGTTGAAGACCTTGTGGATCATCATGGAAGCTTTGAAGACCTTGCAGAGGAGTTTAGCATAGTTTTGTTGTTTTGTTTATAGGTTTATAGGTGCATAGGCAGAGCCCTAGATAGAATACTTTGTTCAATAAACAAGGAGTGTCTTGTCCACCTCCTTTCTTCTCTATGACACAGAGTCCCTTAAGGGTATTCACCTCTCTCCTTTGGAGGGATTAGTGACCTTGCCCTATAAGGTAGAACTTTGAGAGAGCCTTTCTTTTGATGTTAAGTCCTCAATGGCATCCTTTGGAAGTCAGTGAGCACTGTAACATCCTCACCTCATCTTGTTGACTGAATCTTGTTTGCTGGAGCATTGGAGCCATTGAAGATAGAAGCTGAGGCCTTGAAGAGGATGATTCCTTGAAGATTATTGAAGTCTGAAGACTCTGTGAAGATCAAATTGATGCCTGAGGATCCCTGAAGATAGTGAAGCCTGAAGGTAGAGCTGATCAAAGGAGCTGGAGCTCAAGGGAGAAGATGAGTTGATACTCATGTTGTAGGGTTGATACCTGGAAAGCAAGTGATCTCTGAAGTCTGAAGACTGGGTTGCTGCTGGAGGAGCTGAGGCTTTCTTCTGTTTTCTTTGATGTATTGTGTGTTTTGTCTGACTTGTCTGCTGCATTAGACTAAGCACATTCAGAATAAGTTCAGTCTAGGAGCATGAGTGCATCTGATTGTATTGTTATTGCTTGGCTTTGCTTGCGGGTATTCGGTAGAGCCCAGTTCCCTTGCCCATGTGTTTATTTTGCTTGATAGCATTTCATTTCTTTTGTCTGTATGATTATAGTTTACTGTTTCTGCTTGATAGCATGTTGTTTATTTTCAGTATGATTACTGTTATTTCATGATTGGCTTGAGGTTGAGACGAGCTTGTGGAGGCTGAAGCCCCACACACATTTCCTCCCTCACTTGCATTGTATGCATTTTACTGTTAAAGCTGATGCTTTTGTCTGTTTTGGTGTATCATTGACATGATCCCTTAGGACTCTCATTTCCTCTGATGAGGATTTGATGATAGACTTTTAGGTTGAAACCTATGCATGACAACATCTAGGAGTTCCCTGTTCAAACTTCAACCATAGGATGAATCCATGGCATGATAACAGTAGGACTTAATAGTCTCCCTCCTAGTTGGGCCTGTTCTCTTCTCATCTCGAAGCAGTTTAAGATACAGTAATCATGAATGATTTCTTTCGTACGTTACGAGCCTTAAGCTATCTGAGAAAGGATTGTGGGAGAGCTTCTTTTCCACAGTCTGGATGTTTAGTATGGTACCCTTTGGGTGACATGCGACGCATTCACTCTCAGGTCATAGTCTCTAGTGCGGTTGAAATCGCAAACACAATAAAAAACACTTCTTTTAGGAGATAATCCGTAGTTTCCCGAACTACGTTTGCTCTGATCTTTCATACCAGATGAAAGTACGTAGGCATAGGATGCGATATCCTAGCGAGCAACCTTTCCCCATCTTCACCCGTAGTAGGTTGAACTACGTTGACTCTGATTTCTCGTTTCAGACGGGAATACGTAGGCATAAAGCGCGATGCTTTGCCGAGTCATTTTTCTTTTCTTTTTCAGCCAGCCTTGATAGGTAGATAGATTAAAATCAACCCGTCCAAGTAAACAAACAAGCGAGGATCCCGTCGAGTACGACGGACGTGAGGGGTGCTAATACCTTCCCCTTGCGTAACCGACTCCCGAACCCAGACAATGGTTGCGATGACCTTGTCTTACCCATTTTCGTCAGGTTTTTCCGATTGTTTCCTTTCCCGTTCTGAGGGATAAATAACGAAAGGTGGCGACTCTTCTGTTTTGCCGGCACCTTATTTTCGCGCAAGCGACACCGTGTACCACTGAATCCATATGTTTTGTTTTATTTTTGTTTTTTCTAATGGGCTGAGTTGTTATTGGCACCCCCTCCCTCTTGATGGGCCTTTGCATTTCAGCGCTTCTGGGCTGTTACTGGCACCCCCAGCCCCTTTGTTTTATTTATTTCTTTTTCTTTTGTTTTTATTTTATGATGTTTAGATTTAATTTATTTTAAAACACTTCCAAGTGTGGTAAAATTCCAAAAAAATATGTTTTAGAATCTTTGAGATGTCCTCTTATTTTTAGAAATTTTTATTTTATTTTATGATTTATTTTTTTTAATTAAAAATGGGATTCAACTTTGAAAGTGTTTTATTTAACCTAAATCTTTACATGCTTTGTTCTTTATTTTATTTCTCTCATTTTCTTTTGATCCAATGAATAAGATTCAATCCTCATATCAATGATGAGTTGAAGAATTTTTTAGGACCATTTTTCCCCTGATTGGTTGACTTTTGATGCCTTTCAGTTGACCCTAAGCAATCCTCATTCACAATGGAGCACCCTTGTGAATCAATTTCTATGGTGATGTTGTGAAGTGATTTTGATTGCAATCTTTTGGCCTCTGGTTTCCAAAACATTTATGAGCTTCTTGCATTTTATTTGATAATTTTTGAATCATTTTCCTATTTTTAGAGTAACTTGTAAGTCAAGTTACCTTAAAGGAAGGTTCATACATACATCTTGACCTAGTTTGACTTGGATATGACATTTTTGGATCCTTTGAGCTCTCAATGCCTATTGATTCATGTTGCTAACATGTTAGGGATAATGCTTGCTCATTTTTAGGTCATAACATTTAGTTTTGCTTGTTCATTTGGTTGTTTACTTTTGATTTTCCAATTAGGGTTTCATTGTGAAACAAGCTTGCTTTTCTTTAGGAATTTGCTTGCATTTCCTTGTGGTTTACTTGCTTTTTATTTTGAGAACTTTTTACTTCATTCCCCTTGCTGTCCAAGGACTTTGGAACACCATTTGGGTTTGTCTAAGTTCCCTCCTTTGGAGGTATTTAAAACATGGATTGAATGGTGAACCATGAGGACACTTTTGTTGCATCTTTTGCACAAATCATGATGATGCCTTGGTTGAATGATGTTTGGGGAATGCCTTGCTGTTTAATACTCTTGTTCTAGCCCCTCTTTGAATTAGGGTTCATTTCCTTTCTCTTTTTACGTTCTTTTGCTTTGTGGCATTGTGGTCGATGTTGTTTGGTTTAGGCAATTTCATCCCACTTTTGATCCTCTTGTGTATTTCTCTCGATGCATTTCTTGTTCCTTTTATCTCTTGCATTTTTCATATGAGTTCTTAAGGTTGAGATGAGCTTGTGGTTGTCTTTACCCCACACAATTTCCTCCCTCATTTGCATTCCATGTTTGTATCCTTGCATGTTTATTTTGTTTCCTGTTGTTTCTTTGTCTCCTTTCCCTTAGGACCTCTAATCTCTCAAGGGAGATTATGTTAGACATTAGGATCTTAACCATGTATGATAACATTAGATATCATTCCCTTATCTCAATCTTAGGGTCACCATTGCATGACAATTTTAGGCTTGGATTTAGTCCCCCTTTTAGTGTCCTATCTCTTCTCATCTCAAAACAATCATAAAACACTTAATAAAGATAATGGATGTTGTGCCATGAGCCTTATACTTGGGAAATGGTGATTGAGGGGCCACCTCTCAATTTCCTAGAGTGTTTATTATACGTCTTTAGGGCGATATGCGACGCATTCTATCCTAGGTTTTAGACTTTAGTACAACATACATTATAAACAAACCAAGTTCAAATCACTTCTTCTCTAAAAAACACAAAAATACTTCAAACCTTTTTCATCCTTCGGGATCTTAATCAGGAAAATCTTTTCAGATAAAAAGAGTTTCGTTAACTTTTAGTCCTACCGCAAACGATAACGCCTAAGTCTCCAATGGTCGAGCTGCACACACCAACTGCTAGAACTACTTGTTAACCTTACTCGGGCCTAAAAAACAGTTGAATAAACCTGTGTTCCCCTCGTTAGCCCGAACTACGTTTTCTCTGATCTTTCATACCATATGAAAGTACGTAGGCACAAGACGCGATGTCTTGGCGAGCAACCTCCCCCCCCCCCTTTTCACCCGTAGTTAGCCGAACTACGTTGACTCGGACTTCTCATTTCATATGAGATACGTAGGCACAAAGCGTCGTTGCTTTGCCATGTCACTTCTTTTCCTTTTGTCCTCAAGCCTGTAGCTAGATAGTTTCAATCACCCTTTTAGATAGACAACAAGCGTGGATCCCGTCGAGTACGGCGGACATGAGGGGTGCTAATACCTTCCCCTTGCGTAACCGACTCCCGAACCCGAGATTTGGTTGCGATGACTGATCTTATCCCTCTTTTTGTTAGGTTTTCTCTAAGCGTTTCCTTTCCATCTCTTGGGATAAATAACGCACGATGGCGACTCTTCTGTCATTGTCGGCCTCGATTTTCGTAGTAGTGACAAAGGGTTTATTCTCAACCTTATGGTATTCTCAAGCCCCAAGGCCCTCTCATCATCAAGACATGTCTCACAATCATTTGAATCAATATTACAAGCATTGTGCATGTCCTCCTGTCTTTGGGACAACTAGATTATAGTTGTGGTCAAAGGGCATATATCGCTGGTTTCTTGGGAAATACATGGTTCTATGGCTCAAAACACATCTTGAGGTTCCCTACATGTGTTATGTCTTATCACAAGTCATGATATGAGCTTCAATCAGTGGAAAGAGTGCTAAGATTTTATCTGATCAAGAAAAGTTAACTGTGGCTCCATAAGGTCAAAGTATTGGTTTTCAAGGTCAATCAAAGGCATGATATGTCTTCTCAAGTGTTATCATGTGTTAGGAACAATAAGAATCAAAGGGAAACATAAAATCAGGAGATTGGTTGAATTAGGGTTTTGTTGAAATTTTTTTCAAGTGTGAAAAACCCTAATTCTAGCAATTTTACAACATCCATAACTTTATCATCCTTGATCCAAATGGGGAAAAATTGTTATCAAATTAAAGAGAACATCATAAAATATAAGTTTGTATAAGAAAGCAAGTCCAAAAGATTCATAGATTGAGATATATGGAGAGTTAAAGTTGAGAAAATCAAGGTTTTGTGACTTCAACACTTAGATTTTTTTCTAAGTATGGAAATTCAGCTAGAGGTACATGTTTTCAAGCGTATCTTTCATGGTGATCTAAGCTTCAAATGAATTTTTGTCTAACACGAAAGTTATAGGGCATGTTTTCAACTAGAATTTTCATGATCTTCCATTGATCTCAATTCAAGGTACATGTTTTCAACTTAAATTTTCATAATCTTCCAAGTCTCAATTCAAGTTGCCATCAACAAATATTTGTTCTTCAATCTCCATGCTTTCCATTGATCTCAAGAGTGTCTCAATTGGAGCTAAATTCATCAAGCTTTGCTCATGGAAAGTAGAAGTTTCCAATTGATTTTCTTGGCATGTTTTGGTAATGGTCTTGCGACATCCTTTGCAGAAACTCATTTGTCATCAATTTCATACGCATCATGTGCCAAGATTTTGTCCAAAACATTGCTTGAAAAATTCCCACATGCTTTGTACCATTCATGTTCCTTTTTCACATTCTTACCAAAAGAAGCAAGTTGAAACTTTCTTACCAAAGAGAATGTTTCCACACTCCATTATGTTTGCCACAAGGACAATCAAAATCACCACTATACACCTCATATGGGATAAAATTTGTGACATGCTCATCATCTGTCATCCATCATCATTTTTGTCAAAATCACTAACCAACTGTTTTTAACCTTAGTAATGGTTATTTTAACCATAAAGCCCTAGTATATAACCTTACTAAACCCTAGCAAGCATCCACACACTTCATTCTTCTCAGAAACAAAATCCTAAGCTCTCACTATCTCATTTTTTTTCTCTGCCTTCGAAGCTTACTTTTCAAGAGGTCTCTTTGCATTTCCAAGCCAGATTCATCATCCTCAAGGGGTGTCAAAGAATTTGGTGAAGTTTTCCTTAAGCTTCTGCAAGTTTTAAAGGTGCAGTGGACACTCTCCACTAAGTAACTTTCATGACTTGATTCCTTTCATTCTAGACACATGTTAAGTTTATATTGTGTACATCTGATGTCCTACCTATGGTAGGTAATGTTTTCATAGCTTGTTATTTTTTTATGATTTTCAGTTTATGTATCCTAACTTTGTTTCCTTTGATTCACCATGATAACATGCTTGTTTGTAAGAAATAATGTCATATTTGGAATCAGCATGAAATTCTGAGTAAGGGGTGGTTTTGTTTTTCATTTCAGGAATTTTTTTGGTGGCTTGGTGGCCGAAGAAGACTGTAACACCCCATATTTATTGGAATATTTATTTAATATATTTAAATAGGAATATTCGTATTTTTGGTGATTTGCAGTGGTTGGTATGAAGTATCGAGAATTATGGATTTTGGGTTATTTATTTAAATAATAGTATATAATATGAATACATTGGTATTATTATTAATTTAAATAAATATAAATGAATTAAGGGCAAAGTGGACATTTGAGGAGGAGTTAGTGAGGGTGAAATTGGAAAGCCCAATTTTAAAGGTCCAAAGTTAGGTTTAACAAAAAGGAATTTTGAAGGAATTAAGATCCATTCTTGTTAGACCGTGAAAAGGGAAGAAATAGAGGCTAGAGCTCTGAGGAAGAAGATTTAGGCAAAAGCTTCACGAGGTTTCCAAGAATCAAGGAGAAAAGCTAAGAGTCGGCAATTAAGGTATGGGGAGTATTACCTTCATTGTTTTCAATATATGATTCAATGTATTTAAAGTTGATTTAAGGGTTTAGGAGGTTTTTGAGTTTGAGGAAATTAGGCCTTCGTGGCCAAATCTGTTTTTGAGGTTGTTTAAGTATGGGGAGTATTGCCTTCATTGTTTTCAATATATGATTCAATGTATTTAAAGTTGAGTTAAGGGTTTAGGGAATTGGATTATTGAATTGTTGTTGCCTTTCTGGTGAGTTTAATGAGTTTGAGGGATTTGAACTGATGGTCTGATAGGTTTGAGGCTGATTTGGGAGTAAGGGAAATTAGGCCTTCGTGGCCAAATCTGTTGTTTAGGTTGTTTAACCATGTAGGGTAAGTGATTTGTGAGAACTTTAATGACTATGGGGTATTTGTAAGAAATTATGGGAATCAGAGGCATAAATATGATACAGGATTGGCCAAATAAGTCTTAGATTTTGTGCCTTTATCGCCGTAATACCTTAGTAATAATTTAGGGATGTTTTTAGGGCATTGGGAAATGAAATCGTAGAGGCTTTTGGGTTGGTTTTGGTGCTGGTGTGTAACAATGATTTGCTGTAATTGCGAGTTCGCACAGTGAAGAATCCTTCGCATGATGAACATTTGCCCCAGATTTGTATGGCGAACTTGCTAGCGAACGTAGCAGAGTTTTACGATTTATGTCCTGGTTCAGTGATGTCTTAATGTTTGATGTTGTGATTTCCCTGATGAGTTACCATGAGTATAATTGTAGTTTCTATGTGATTAAATGAATGTATGATGAGTTACCATGAGTATAACTATGATTCCTATATGATTAAATAAATGTATGATGAATTACTATGAGTATAGCTATGAGTCCTATGTGATTAATACATGACCTTATGATGAGTACCAATGAGTATAATTGTGATTCTTATGAGATTAATACATGATTGCCTGATGAATACTCAGGAGGGACTGTGATGATTTGTGACGTTGATTCCATGAGGTTTTGATGATTCTATGATGACATGATTATTATGATGATTTTGATGAATGATGATGCACCTAATGAGTTTATTATGTGGATGATGTTGACATGTGCATCATGCATTCATATGTATTCCGAACTTCGGTCTAATGTTTGATTCTTGTGGCTTCAGTCCCATTGTGCGGATGTAAAGTATTTTGTTGTGCTCCGGTTCTCGTGTAGAATTGATCCTACTGTTGTGGATCTATGGAGGATTGATGGCCCAGTGTCCATCGAATTTTGTTGATTGGTACCACATGCACGAGTCTTGTTGCATTTGCATTTATGTGACAATTTGGTGTAGTTTATAATGTTGTGGCCTTTAATGTTCCTTGATGATTATTATGATGTTGAATATGAAAATGAAATTGTATTATATATTGATTATTATGAATCGTTTTACTCACCCTGCCTGTTTGAATGTTGCCTCCACGTGGGTAACGTGCAGATGACCAGGTTTAGCCGTGGATGCCGTCAGGGACTTTTTGAAGTTTTTGGGTCATTGGCCATTGTGGTTGACTTATTGGGTCTTGCTCTGATAGTGTAACATTGGGTTGGGGTCTTTGAGTTAAACCATATTTTATTGATTATTGTTATTTTGATTATGTTGTTGTGCAAGGAAAACTTTGGATTTTCCCTTTATGAGTTCCGCTGCCTTTTGAGTAATTTTTTAAGTAATTTTGGGAAAACCTGTTGTTTACGGAGCATTGACTATATTTGAATTATTGAGAAATGTGTGCCTTTTCGAGATGATTTTATTGCGCTCAATATTTTACTCTAATAAATATGATTGATTTGCCATTATATTTATGGGGTAGAAAAAGGGTGTTACATTAGTGGTATCAGAGCAGGTCGGTCCGTCCGACCAAGTTGTCTAATGTTATTTGTTCCCTAGTATGCGACATGTGTGTGAAAAGAATGTCAGTACACGTTTGTTTTATAACCTTTGTCTGCAAAAGTGGGAATGAAACAAGTGGTGGAGAAGCTTGTGCTTCTCCAGGATGCTTCAAGTGTGGAGTGGTGGCTCAGTGTGTCGATGAACGCTCTTATAGTTTGGTAAAGATAGTTTATGCCCCATCATGATTTTCGGTTGTCTATTGACAAATTGAGGAACTGATCACCCTTAATCTCTTGTTCATAGTAGATGGAGTCATGTTGGATGGAATAGACATATCTTGCAAGCTTAGATGGTATGTGTAGTAAATTGTTTTGGGTTAAGCTAAGTGCTTACAGATTGTTTTGGTGAGTCAGTGTAGGATGGTGCTGAGATGTTTATTTTGATGGAAACTTTGAGTGTTAATAAAGTGGGGATGTTGGTGGTGTGACAGTTATTTGTGATTACCTAGAAGTTTTTCCTGATGAGATAAGTGATTTACCGTCGGGACGTGAAGAGGAGCTTATGATCGACTTAGTTCCTGGAACTAGTCAGGTATCGATGGCTCCATATCATATGTCCACACTGGAAACGAAGAAACTGAAGAATCAACTTGAAGACCTGCTTGAGGAGAGATTCATTTGTCCGAGTGTATCATCGTGGGATGCACCAATTTTGTTAGTTAAGAAGAAAGAAGGTTTTGTGAGGCTGTCTATGGATTATAGACAACTGAATAAGGTGACTATCAAGAATAAGTATCCACTTCCAAGGATTGACAATTTGATGGATCAATTGGTTGTTGCAAGTGTGTTCAGTAAGATAGATTTGATATCTAGGTATCATCATATTCGTGTGAAGCCTAAGGATATTCTGAAGACAACTTTTAGGACGAGGTATGGACATGATGAGTATTTCTGATGCCGTTTGGTGTGACTAATGCACCATGTGTATTTATGGAGTATATGAACAGGATTTTCCATCCTTATTTGGAAAAGTTTGTGGTTGTGTTCATTGATGATATTTTCATATATTCAAAGAGTAAAGAGGATCATGTTGAGCATCTGAAAATTGTGTTATCAGCGTTGAAAGAGAAGCAGTTGTATGCAAAACTATCAAAGTGTGAGTTTTGGTCGAAGGAAGTGACTTTCCTTGGTCATGTGATCTCGAGTAGAGTTATTGCAGTTGATATGTTGAAGGTCGAAGCTGTATTGCAATGGGAAGCTCCAAAACCTATTTTTGAGATTAGAAGTTTTCTTGGGTTGGTAGATTATTATCGAAAATTCATTGAAGGATTTTTCAAGTTACCTTTATCATTGATGCAGTGGACTAGGAAAGTTCAAGCTTTTGTTTTGGATGCAAAATGTGAAGAAAGTTTCAAAGAGCTTTTCAGAAAGCTGACAGCAGCTCATGTTTGATTTTGCCAAATCCAGCAAAACCATCTGTTGTACATTATGATGCTTCGTTGCTGGGATGGGGAGGTGTGTTAATGCAACATCAACAAGTTTTAGCTTATGCTTCAAGGCAACTTAAAGTGCATGAGAGGAATTATCTAACACGGGATTTAGAGTTGGTTGTTGTTGTGTTTGTGTCGAAGCTTTGGAGGCATTATTTGTTTTGTTCGAGATTTTAGATGTTTAGTGATCATAAGAGTTTGAAGTATTTCTTTGATCAGAAAGAATTGAATGCGAGGCAGAGGAGATGATTAGGACTTCTGAAGGATTATGGTTTTGGTTTGAATTACCATTCGGATAAAACAAGTATGGGAGCTCATGCATTGAGTAGGAAATCTTTGCATATACCGATGATGGTGGTAAAAGAGTTAGAACTGATTGAGCAATTTCGTGATATGAGTTTGGTTTATGAAGAGACTTCTTATGGAGTTAAGCTTGGTATGTTGAAGCTTACTAGTGGTATTCTTGATGAGAATCGAGAAGGTCAGAAATCTTATTTGAGTTGGTAGATCGGTTGAATTTGATGAATCAAAGTCGAAGAGTTGATTTTCAGATTAATGAAAATGGTATCATGAGATGTCGTGATAGAGTTTATGTTCCAGATATTATTGAGTTGAAAAATAGTATTCTTGAGGAAGGATATCGAAGTAGATTGAGTATCCATCCCGGTGCTACGAAGAGGTACCAAGATTTGAGGAAATTGTTTTGGTGGTCAGGGATGAAGAAAGAAGTGGCCGAGTTTATGTATGCTGGTTAGACTTGTCAGAAATAGAAGATTAAACATCAAAGACCGTTGGGTCTGATGCGACCGTTGAATATTCTAGAGTGGAAATGGGATAGTATTTCCATGGATTTTGTGTCGGGTTTGCCGAAGACTGTGACGGGGAATGATTCTAATTGGGTGATTGTAGATAGATTGACTAAATCAACTCATTTCTTACCAATGAGGATTAATCGTTATATGCTGAAGCTAGCTGAGATGTATATTGAGGAAATTGTGAAGTTGCATGGGATACCGTCGAGTATTGTGTTAGATGGAAATCCGAGATTACATCGAGATTCTGGAAGAGTTTGCAAGACGCTTTGGGTACCATATTGAGATTGAGTTCTGTCTATCATATGCAGACGGATGGACAGACAGAGAGAACTATCCAATCCTTAGAGGATTTTCTAAGAGCTTGTGTGTTGGATCAAGGTGGATCATGGGATAGTCATTTGCTGTTGATTGAGTTTACCTACAACAATAGTTATCATTCTAGTATTAGAATGGCACCGTATGAGGCATTGTGTGGTAGGAGTGTAGGATTCCATTGTGTTGGTATGAGTCAGCGAGAGTGTTATGCTCGGACCTGAGATTGTGCAAGAGACGACTGGAAAGATCAAGAGGATCCAAGAAAAGATGAAAGTTTTGCAGAGTCGTCAGAAGAGTTACCATGATAAGAGGAGAAAAGCACTTAAGTTTTAAGAGGGAGATCACGTGGACAAAGTGGACATTTGAGGAGGAGTTAGAGAGGGTGAAATTGGAAAGCCCAATTTTAAAGGCCCAAAGTTAGGTTTAACAAAAAGGAATTTTGAGGGAATTAGGATTCATTCTTGTTAGACCGTGAAAAGGGAAGAAATAGAGGCCAGAGCTCTGAGGAAGAGGATTGAGGCAAACGCTTCGCGAGGTTTCTAAGAATCAAGGAGAAAGGCTTAGAGTCGACAATTAAGGTATGGGGAGTATTATCTTCATTGTTTTCAATATATGATTCAATGTATTTAAAGTTGATTTAAGGGTTTATGAGGTTTTGAGCTTGAGGAAATTAGGCCTTCGTGGCCAAATATGTTTTTGAGGTAGTTTAAGTATGAGGAGTATTGCCTTCATTGTTTTCAACATATGAATCAATGTATTTAAAGCTGAGTTAAGGGTTTAGGGATTTGGAGTATTGAATAGTTGTTTCCTTTCTGGGGATTTTAATGAGTTTGAGGGGTTTGAACTGATGGTCTGATAAGTTTTAGGCTAATTTGGGAGTAAGGGAAATTAGGCCTTCGTGGCCAAATCTGTTGTTGAGGTTGTTTAACCGTGTAGGGTAAGTGATTTGTGAGAACTTTAGTGACTGTGGGGTATTTGTAAGAAATTATGGGAATTAGAGGCATAAATATGATACAGGATTGGCCTAATAAGTCGTTGATTTTGTGATTTTATCGCCATAATACCTTAGTAATAATTTAGGGATGTTTTTAGGGCATTGGGGAAGGAAATCATAGAGGCTTTTGGGCTAGTTCTGGTGCTGGTGCGTAACAATGATTCGTTGTAATCGCGAGTTCGCACAGCGAAGAATCCTTCGCACGACGAACATTCCCTCCAAATTCGCATGAAGAACTTGCCAGCGAACGTAGCAGAGTTTCGCGATTTATTTCCTAGTTCAGTGATGTCTTGATGTTTGATGTTGTGATTTCCCTAATGAGTTGCCATGAGTATAACCATGATTCCTATGTGATTAAATGAATGTATGATGAGTTACCATGAGTATAACTGTGATTCCTATGTGATTAAATGAATGTATGATGAACTATGAGTATAGCTGTGATTCCTATGTGATTAATACATGACCGTATGAAGAGTACCCATGAGTATAATTGTGATTCTTATGAGATTAATACATGATTGCATGATTGTCGCTACTGCGAAAATCGGCGCCGGCTGAACAGAAGAGTCGCCACCGCGCGTTATTTATCCCACGGGAGGGAAAGGAAACGCTCAGAGTAAACCTCGCACAACACGGGAAAGGTATGGTCATCGCAACCAAAACCTGGATTCGGGAGTCGGTTACGCAAGGGGAAGGTATTAGCACCCCTCACGTCCGTCGTACTCGACGGGATCCACGCTTGTTTTCAGGTATGGATTGTTACTCTATCTAAACTATAGGTCAAGGGTTAAAAAGAAAATAAAATGAAAAATAAAAATGACTCGGCAAAGTATCGCACTTTATGCCTACGTATTCTCGCCTGGAACGAGAAATCAGAGTCAACGTAGTTCGCCTACCTACGGGAAAGGAGGGGAAGGTTGCTCGCTAGGATATCGCATCCTATGCCTACGTACTTCCACACAGCATGGAAGATCAGAGCAAACGTAGTTCGGGCCACGTACGACGCAAACTTGTCTTGGTTGATTTTAGTCCTTCTGAAAAGGTTTTCTGATTAGCGGTCTAAGCGGACAAAAATGACGTTTTGATGAGTTTACATTCTTTTACGGAAGAAGTGTCTTTTATTGTGTTTGAAATCTTTATGTGTTTTTCTGTTTGTTTTGAGAAAGAAAGAGACAGAACTCTAACCTACGGTTGCGAAGGGAAACAAACTAACCTAATGTTATCATGCATGGGTTAAGACCTAGTGTCTATCATGCTCCTCTCTTGCACAGAGAGAAACAGAGATCCTACGGGATAGGCAGAAACAGAAACAATACCAGATATAATAAAGCAGTAAAATGCATGGATGCAACAGTACAAGCGAGGCAAGGGAGTCCCACTCAACCTCGAACCTAGAAAACAATAGGCAAAAGTGAACAGACTTCACTTTCAACCCAGCAGGGTAGACAGCAAACAATACAGTCCAGAAAACCCATCAATACATCAAGAAATGAAATACAGCAAAAAGATAAACAGCTTCAGCAACTCTGAATCAACATCTGGCTCCAAGTAATCTCCCATCAGCTACAGGCTTTGACCAGCATCAATCTCCTTCTTCATGGCCTTCAGGCAAGGGCTCTGATCATCAGTCTTCTATCTGCAATGGCTTTTCTTCAAGTTCAAACTTCCAGGATGAGGGATCAGTCACAAGAGTGAATTGGGTGTTAAGCAATCAGTTGACTACCAAAGGTGGTGAACAGACTGCTTCTAACACAAAAGACATTTTCTCTCAAGAGTTCTATCTCTTAGACACTATCACCAAGCCTTCCAAAGGAAGGGGGTGAGTGTCTTAGAGAGACTCTGAATCACAGAGAAGAATGGATGCAGACAAGGCAATCCATGTTTGAGAAACAATCTTTCTAATCTAGAGCTCTGCCAAGTTCCTAAACCTTAGTCTATTCAGCATCTGCTAGCAAGAATCTCCTCTTCAACTCTGGAAGTTAATCTTCAATCTCTGGATCTTCAATGGCCTCATCTTCTCAAGTCTTCAGCTCTCCCAAGTTCCCAGACAATCCCAATACCCACACAAACAAGCAATAATCCCCAGAGGGCACACCACACCAATCACTCAGATATATACAGTACACTAATAGCAGTAGGGGAATCCTGACTTTTTCTAAGGGGATCTAATAACTACCCATAGCCCCTATAGTCCCATAACTAACTAGTCAAACCCTAAGTCATAAGGGAAAAGAATCAAACCTCCTAAGTCATCACCTAAAACCCTAGTTTTGTTCATGTTATTCACACCTAAGCTAAACACCTAAAATTAATTTCTAAAAAAGGGAACTAAATTGTATCTACAAGTTCAAAGTCTAAACTAAACAACCTAAAAAGAATGGACAAGAAATATTAAAGCATCTAATAGAACAAAAATTAACAAAATCATGTATGAAATGAAACTATTTAAATGCTATTTATTTAGAAAATATGGGAAAAATATCAAATAAAAAATAAAATGCAATTTTTATTTTTTATAATTTTCTAGACATCCTAAAGAAAAATATGTAAAAAGAATGAATTAAAAATATGCAATTTTTGATTTATTATGAATTTTCAAAAATGAATGAAAATAAAAGGAAATTAAAAAAGAAAATAGAAAAAAATAAAGGGAGGGGGTGAGAATAGCAGGGATAACACGTTCAATGTATTGGGCTCATTAAAATGGGGGGTGTGGATAGCGCTCTGAGCCCAACCCCCCAATTAATGAAACGCAGCGTTTGGTCTCTTTTGAAATCTCCCACCAAAACTCAGATTGAATGAGGGCCGTTCGATCCCTGATCAAGTCAAATCTTCCCTCCAGATCCAAGGGCGCGTGGTTCATCTTCTTCCTCCCTTCGCCTAGGGTTTCAGTCCCCACTTCCATGCATGAGAATTCCCCTCAATCTTTCTCCGTGATTTCTTGATGAAAACACAAAATTCCAAGCCCTAAAATATTCTATGAAACTCCAGTAATCCATGCCTAGTCTTAGTTTTCCCTAACTCTCATTACACACTCCAAACAGAGAGCACGAACCTCAGAACACACCATGCTTGCCTGAGATCAAAGCTGCCATAACTCAAACCTAATGATCAACAGATGTTCTACATGCTTGCCTCATTATTCTATGCCTCAACACATTGACTATAACTCAATATACAGCTTGTTATCGAAGCCAACAGAAATGGTAACCTGTTATTGATCTCCATGAATCTATCCCTAAACCTCAAGAAATGATCCTCTAGGGTTTCTAAACAATATTATCTTAGCCACATGATCTCTAACAGCCAGAACAGTGAGATTCGAAGAAACATACATACCTTGCACTTGATAATGGTGATGGTAGCTAGACCTCAATCCAACCCTTGATACTTGCTAAAAACAATCTCCAATGGATGAATATGCTTCTGTTTGCAGTGATTTATGCTGGAACCTTGTGAATTATGCTATTCCATCCTTCATGCAAGTTGGAATGATGAAGTGGATATGTATGATCCTTGCTCGATTCAGCCACTTCTTGGTGTGAATCCTAGGGTTTGAATGATGATGATGATGATTCAATTCAAAGATGTGAGAAATTGGAGAGGTTTGTGAGAGTTTGAGTATCTTGTGGAAGAATAAGAAAAATGGATGAAAATGGAGATTTTTGCCAAATGGGAGCACCAACCCTTGCATGATTCAGCTTGCATGAATATATAGGTTGCATTAGAACCTCCTAGAACATTGGAGAAATTTCCCTTTACACTTTTCCTTTCAATTTGGATTATGTTACTTTCAAATCAAGCAACCATGGATAACTCCCAAATTATGACCTAAACTCAAAATTCCACTTTAGCCAATGTCTTTAGAATGCCTTTTCCATTCAAAATGACCTATAATTTTGCATCATTTGGCCAAAATATGAAAAATACCATTTTTTAAGCCATTTTCCTTCATTAAATTCACCAATTTTGAAATCTTGTGCTATGGACATTTCCAATCTCTCATGGTCACTTTTCTAGACTCAAAATGTCATTTGGAGCAAGTTTGATGTTGTAAGTTCTTTCATTTGAGGGCTCCTTGTATGAGTTTTGGACATAGGTTAAAATGACCTGTAATTCACAAATGACCAAAATACCCTTTGCTTGCCAAGACCATAAGTTGAGCTCCACACATCATATGAAGGCATGCTATACCATTATAGAAATATAAGACAATGAGGAACAATTCTTATGTTGACCAGAAATTCATTTGAAATCTCCTTGAGGGGTAAAAGTTGCTTGGAAGTCAAGTCACTTTCACAGACAAAATTTCAGATACCTCAGATGACCTGTAACTTGCAAGGACCATAACTTGAGTTCTATAAATCTCCTTGATGTCTTCCACCACTCAAATTAAAGGTCTTGAGATCCTTTACAAGTTCCATGTTGGCCAAGGATCCATTTGAACCTTGCATTTTGACTTATCTTGCTTGGAAATTTGACCCAAACTAGGGGATTTTACACAGAAACCCTAATTTAGAAACTCCTCTTCTCCTTGATTTCTCTTGAATTCTTCTTGGCATATCTCCATATCCTTCTTTATATGTCAAATGATGAACCCCACATCTCTCCAATAGACTTGAATGCCCTTTAAATCAGTCAATTGACCTAGGGTTGACCTAGGGTTGACCCAGATGAAACCCTAGTTGACTGCCTTCAGCTGTAGTTCTTGTGCTCTCATCAATGACTTGTCTCCTTCTTTAAATGACTTTCTAAGTCTCTCATAATGTCTAGATACTCTCCATGCCTTCAACTCACAGCTCACAACCCTCTTGTTGACCCTCAGATACCCTCAGCTAGGAGATGGACTCAAGGCTTGATCTGCTGAACTCTTTGCTTTCAAATCCCTTTCTGATGACTTGAATGAGATTGAATTGGGATAATAACCTCTTTATAGGCTTCTAAAGAGGAGAATAGTGCTTGGTCCCTTGTTGGATGATTTTCTATGCTATGATATGCAGATGATTAGGCTATGTACATGACTCTATATGCAAATGCTAATGAGATTGAAACATAAACCAAGTGAATAAGGTTGAGCAAATTTTAGGGTGCAACAATGATGAATCCCCATGAGGGACTGTGATGATTTGTGATGTTGATTCCATGAGGTTTTGATGATTTTATGATGACATTATTATTATGATGATTTTGATGAATGATGGTGCACCTAATGAGTTTATTATGTGGATGATGTTGACGTGTGCATCATGCATTCATATGTATTTCGTACTTCAGTCTAGTGTTTGATTCTTGTGGCTTCAGTCCCATTGTGCGGATGTGAAGTATTTTGTTGTGCTACGGTTCTTGTGTAGAATCGATCCTACTGTTGTGGATCTATGGAGGGTTGATGGCCCAGTGTCCATCGAATTTTGTTGATTGGTACCACATGCACGAGTCTTGTTGCATTTGCATTTATGTGACAATTTGATGCAATTTATAATGTTGTGGCCTTTGATGTTCCTTGATGATTATTATGATGTTGAATATGAAAATGAAGTTGTGTTATATATTGATTCCTATATTGATTATTATGAATTGTTTTACTCACCCTGCCTATTTGAATGTTGCCTCCACATGGGTAACATGCAGATGACCAGGTTTAGCCGTGGATGCCGTCGAGGACTTTTTGAAGTTTTTGGGTCGTTGGCATTTGTGGTTGACTTAGAGGGTCTTTCTCTGATAGTGTAACATCGGGTTGGGGTCTTTGAGTTAAACCATGTTTTATTGATTATTGTTGTTTTGATTATGTTGCTGCGAAAGGAAAACTTTGGATTTTTCCTTTTTGAGTTTCGCTGCCTTTTGAGTAATATTTTGAGTAATTTCGGGAAAACCCGTTGTTTACAGAGCATTGACTATATTTGAATTATTGAGAAATGTGCGCCCTTTCGAGATGATTTTATTGCATTTAATATTTTACTCTAATAAATATGATTGATTTGTCATTATATTTGTGGGGTAGAAAAAGGGTGTTACAAAGACGACCGGAGCTAGGGCTCTAGCGTCTCTGAGGTAGGAGATGATGACATAGCCTTGGCGCCTATTTTTTTAATTTGAACGAAATGAGATGGCTAGATCTGGTCCGTTTATCATAGTGAGTTAGTGCCACCTCAATTAATGAGGCTAACATCTCAAGCCACGCATGCTTCTTTTGTTTTTGATTTTTGTTTGATTGGTCTAGGCTTTGGGCCTTCTTGATTTTGACACCCTCAGGCTTTTGGCTCAACGCGCCATAATACTTGAAGCCAGTTCATTCATGTTTTACTTTTTCACCCCCTCTCCTTTTATTTCTTTTTTATTTTATTTTCTCTCTTTTTTCCATTTTTTTATTTTAATTGTTAAAACCATTGTTAAAATCCCCAAAAATATGTTTCTGATTGTTGAGTGTCTAGTGTTATTTTTCATATTTTTTATTTTTTTTCCATTTATTTTACTATTTTAATTTGAGAGGCGTTTGACATGTTTACCTTTCAATTAGGGTTTGATCTTTTGATGCTTTTTCCATGCTTTATTGATCAAATATTTTCAATTGTTTTAATACTTAAATGATGATATTTTGAGGATGTTTTTATGTCTTAATGTGTTGCTTTTGATAATTTCTCGCTGTCTTTTGTGAAGCCTTGATGTATGCTTGATTCCTATGCTATGTTTTCCTTGATGAGTTGCTTTAATGATGCATTTTTGCAATTATTATTGAAATACTTTGCACCCTTTTTGATGGATATGACATGAGTTAGAGCCTCTTGTTGGAATTTATTAGATCATTTTTCCATTTCTGATTGATGCCTAATTATGACTTGGTTTTGGATTGAATATGCATGAGGTTTGACCTAGCTTGAAACCATTTTGCTTACTTGCGTTTAAGTGAAGCTTGAGATGATTTTTTGATGTGTTAACATGCTGCCTTAACTTGGTTTGAGCTTTGGATTCACTTTCATTAGACTATTTTTCAATTTGTGATTGAATTTCCAAGTTGTTGCTCCTTTGATCTTCGTGACCTAGTTCTTTGAGATGTTTTCTTGTATGATCTAATAGATGCTTGTGAACTCTTGTATGCTTTGAATGGCATGTTTGAGTGTTTTATTTTCATGCTTTAATATCCATTGTATGATCATTTCGCATCTCTTTCTTCACTTGATCTTTTGTTTTCTTTGAGTGGATGATTTGAGTGGTTCCTTGAGCATAATTTAAACATGACCCTTCTTGAATTTGTTTGATATCTTGGAAATGAATATGATATGGATAATTTGAGTATACTTTTGACCTTGATGTTATGGTATGTATAACTTGACCATTTGTGCTTTGTGTCATTCTTGTATACATGTGTTTCCTTGGAGATGATCATGATTGATGTTTAGCTAGTCTTGATGCATACTTTGAACTTGATCTTTGAGACTTATTTTGTGATCCATGTGTCAATGTTTGGATTGATATGCATGTTCATGTTGCTTCCCATTTGGATTCATACCCTAATCTCACATGTTTGATCATTTGAAGTGTGTTTTTCATGAGATAGTTGTTGCTATTTGGTTGGATATTAATGAGATATATGCTTGACTCTTTGTGCTCTTTATTTGACCAATGACATGAGTTGAATACATATTGACATCGCTAATTCCCTACCTTGTTTCTCATATCATTTGACTTAATTTCACTTTGCTTGATGATTGATAATACTTCTTGTTGGACTTTAAGTCATTTGTGTGTGTGGTGGCACTTTGTCTTGTCAATTTTGTTTTGACTTCCAAACATTGAGTATGGTTTGGCATGTATGAACTTTGGTTTACCTTAACATGTTGTTGATGTTTACCTTGTTTGATTGAAATCAATGCTTGCTTGTTTGATACCTTGCCTTTTGAGTTGAACTTCCATGATTTAGAAACTCTAATTTACACAGAAACCCTAATTTAGAAACTCCTCTTCTCCTTGATTTCTCTTGAATTCTTCTTGGCATATCTCCATATCCTTCTTTATATGTCAAATGATGAACCCCACATCTCTCCAATAGACTTGAATGCCCTTTAAATCAGTCAATTGACCTAGGGTTGACCTAGGGTTGACCCAGATGAAACCCTAGTTGACTGCCTTCAGCTGTAGTTCTTGTGCTCTCATCAATGACTTGTCTCCTTCTTTAAATGACTTTCTAAGTCTCTCATAATGTCTAGATACTCTCCATGCCTTCAACTCACAGCTCACAACCCTCTTGTTGACCCTCAGATACCCTCAGCTAGGAGATGGACTCAAGGCTTGATCTGCTGAACTCTTTGCTTTCAAATCCCTTTCTGATGACTTGAATGAGATTGAATTGGGATAATAACCTCTTGATAGGCTTCTAAAGAGGAGAATAGTGCTTGGTCCCTTGTTGGATGATTTGCTATGCTATGATATGCAGATGATTAGGCTATGTACATGACTCTATATGCAAATGCTAATGAGATTGAAACATAAACCAAGTGAATAAGGTTGAGCAAATTTTAGGGTGCAACAATGATGAATACCCATGAGGGACTGTGATGATTTGTGATGTTGATTCCATGAGGTTTTGATGATTTTATGATGACATTATTATTATGATGATTTTGATGAATGATGGTGCACCTAATGAGTTTATTATGTGGATGATGTTGACGTGTGCATCATGCATTCATATGTATTTCGTACTTCAGTCTAGTGTTTGATTCTTGTGGCTTCAGTCCCATTGTGCGGATGTGAAGTATTTTGTTGTGCTACGGTTCTTGTGTAGAATCGATCCTACTGTTGTGGATCTATGGAGGGTTGATGGCCCAGTGTCCATCGAATTTTGTTGATTGGTACCACATGCACGAGTCTTGTTGCATTTGCATTTATGTGACAATTTGATGCAATTTATAATGTTGTGGCCTTTGATGTTCCTTGATGATTATTATGATGTTGAATATGAAAATGAAGTTGTGTTATATATTGATTCCTATATTGATTATTATGAATTGTTTTACTCACCCTGCCTATTTGAATGTTGCCTCCACATGGGTAACATGCAGATGACCAGGTTTAGCCGTGGATGCCGTCGAGGACTTTTTGAAGTTTTTGGGTCGTTGGCATTTGTGGTTGACTTAGAGGGTCTTTCTCTGATAGTGTAACATCGGGTTGGGGTCTTTGAGTTAAACCATGTTTTATTGATTATTGTTGTTTTGATTATGTTGCTGCGAAAGGAAAACTTTGGATTTTTCCTTTTTGAGTTTCGCTGCCTTTTGAGTAATATTTTGAGTAATTTCGGGAAAACCCGTTGTTTACAGAGCATTGACTATATTTGAATTATTGAGAAATGTGCGCCCTTTCGAGATGATTTTATTGCATTTAATATTTTACTCTAATAAATATGATTGATTTGTCATTATATTTGTGGGGTAGAAAAAGGGTGTTACAAAGACGACCGGAGCTAGGGCTCTAGCGTCTCTGAGGTAGGAGATGATGACATAGCCTTGGCGCCTATTTTTTAATTTGAACGAAATGAGATGGCTAGATCTGGTCCGTTTATCATAGTGAGTTAGTGCCACCTCAATTAATGAGGCTAACATCTCAAGCCACGCATGCTTCTTTTGTTTTTGATTTTTGTTTGATTGGTCTAGGCTTTGGGCCTTCTTGATTTTGACACCCTCAGGCTTTTGGCTCAACGCGCCATAATACTTGAAGCCAGTTCATTCATGTTTTACTTTTTCACCCCCTCTCCTTTTATTTCTTTTTTATTTTATTTTCTCTCTTTTTTCCATTTTTTTATTTTAATTGTTAAAACCATTGTTAAAATCCCCAAAAATATGTTTCTGATTGTTGAGTGTCTAGTGTTATTTTTCATATTTTTTATTTTTTTTCCATTTATTTTACTATTTTAATTTGAGAGGCGTTTGACATGTTTACCTTTGAATTAGGGTTTGATCTTTTGATGCTTTTTCCATGCTTTATTGATCAAATATTTTCAATTGTTTTAATACTTAAATGATGATATTTTGAGGATGTTTTTATGTCTTAATGTGTTGCTTTTGATAATTTCTCGCTGTCTTTTGTGAAGCCTTGATGTATGCTTGATTCCTATGCTATGTTTTCCTTGATGAGTTGCTTTAATGATGCATTTTTGCAATTATTATTGAAATACTTTGCACCCTTTTTGATGGATATGACATGAGTTAGAGCCTCTTGTTGGAATTTATTAGATCATTTTTCCATTTCTGATTGATGCCTAATTATGACTTGGTTTTGGATTGAATATGCATGAGGTTTGACCTAGCTTGAAACCATTTTGCTTACTTGCGTTTAAGTGAAGCTTGAGATGATTTTTTGATGTGTTAACATGCTTCCTTAACTTGGTTTGAGCTTTGGATTCACTTTCATTAGACTATTTTTCAATTTGTGATTGAATTTCCAAGTTGTTGCTCCTTTGATCTTCGTGACCTAGTTCTTTGAGATGTTTTCTTGTATGATCTAATAGATGCTTGTGAACTCTTGTATGCTTTGAATGGCATGTTTGAGTGTTTTATTTTCATGCTTTAATATCCATTGTATGATCATTTCGCATCTCTTTCTTCACTTGATCTTTTGTTTTCTTTGAGTGGATGATTTGAGTGGTTCCTTGAGCATAATTTAAACATGACCCTTCTTGAATTTGTTTGATATCTTGGAAATGAATATGATATGGATAATTTGAGTATACTTTTGACCTTGATGTTATGGTATGTATAACTTGACCATTTGTGCTTTGTGTCATTCTTGTATACATGTGTTTCCTTGGAGATGATCATGATTGATGTTTAGCTAGTCTTGATGCATACTTTGAACTTGATCTTTGAGACTTATTTTGTGATCCATGTGTCAATGTTTGGATTGATATGCATGTTCATGTTGCTTCCCATTTGGATTCATACCCTAATCTCACATGTTTGATCATTTGAAGTGTGTTTTTCATGAGATAGTTGTTGCTATTTGGTTGGATATTAATGAGATATATGCTTGACTCTTTGTGCTCTTTATTTGACCAATGACATGAGTTGAATACATATTGACATCGCTAATTCCCTACCTTGTTTCTCATATCATTTGACTTAATTTCACTTTGCTTGATGATTGATAATACTTCTTGTTGGACTTTAAGTCATTTGTGTGTGTGGTGGCACTTTGTCTTGTCAATTTTGTTTTGACTTCCAAACATTGAGTATGGTTTGGCATGTATGAACTTTGGTTTACCTTAACATGTTGTTGATGTTTACCTTGTTTGATTGAAATCAATGCTTGCTTGTTTGATACCTTGCCTTTTGAGTTGAACTTCCATGATTTAGAAACTCTAATTTACACAGAAACCCTAATTTAGAAACTCCTCTTCTCCTTGATTTCTCTTGAATTCTTCTTGGCATATCTCCATATCCTTCTTTATATGTCAAATGATGAACCCCACATCTCTCCAATAGACTTGAATGCCCTTTAAATCAGTCAATTGACCTAGGGTTGACCTAGGGTTGACCCAGATGAAACCCTAGTTGACTGCCTTCAGCTGTAGTTCTTGTGCTCTCATCAATGACTTGTCTCCTTCTTTAAATGACTTTCTAAGTCTCTCATAATGTCTAGATACTCTCCATGCCTTCAACTCACAGCTCACAACCCTCTTGTTGACCCTCAGATACCCTCAGCTAGGAGATGGACTCAAGGCTTGATCTGCTGAACTCTTTGCTTTCAAATCCCTTTCTGATGACTTGAATGAGATTGAATTGGGATAATAACCTCTTGATAGGCTTCTAAAGAGGAGAATAGTGCTTGGTCCCTTGTTGGATGATTTGCTATGCTATGATATGCAGATGATTAGGCTATGTACATGACTCTATATGCAAATGCTAATGAGATTGAAACATAAACCAAGTGAATAAGGTTGAGCAAATTTTAGGGTGCAACAATGATGAATCCCCATGAGGGACTGTGATGATTTGTGATGTTGATTCCATGAGGTTTTGATGATTTTATGATGACATTATTATTATGATGATTTTGATGAATGATGGTGCACCTAATGAGTTTATTATGTGGATGATGTTGACGTGTGCATCATGCATTCATATGTATTTCGTACTTCAGTCTAGTGTTTGATTCTTGTGGCTTCAGTCCCATTGTGCGGATGTGAAGTATTTTGTTGTGCTACGGTTCTTGTGTAGAATCGATCCTACTGTTGTGGATCTATGGAGGGTTGATGGCCCAGTGTCCATCGAATTTTGTTGATTGGTACCACATGCACGAGTCTTGTTGCATTTGCATTTATGTGACAATTTGATGCAATTTATAATGTTGTGGCCTTTGATGTTCCTTGATGATTATTATGATGTTGAATATGAAAATGAAGTTGTGTTATATATTGATTCCTATATTGATTATTATGAATTGTTTTACTCACCCTGCCTATTTGAATGTTGCCTCCACATGGGTAACATGCAGATGACCAGGTTTAGCCGTGGATGCCGTCGAGGACTTTTTGAAGTTTTTGGGTCGTTGGCATTTGTGGTTGACTTAGAGGGTCTTTCTCTGATAGTGTAACATCGGGTTGGGGTCTTTGAGTTAAACCATATTTTATTGATTATTGTTGTTTTGATTATGTTGCTGCGAAAGGAAAACTTTGGATTTTTCCTTTTTGAGTTTCGCTGCCTTTTGAGTAATATTTTGAGTAATTTCGGGAAAACCCGTTGTTTACAGAGCATTGACTATATTTGAATTATTGAGAAATATGCGCCCTTTCGAGATGATTTTATTGCATTTAATATTTTACTCTAATAAATATGATTGATTTGTCATTATATTTGTGGGGTAGAAAAAGGGTGTTACAAAGACGACCAGAGCTAGGGCTCTAGCGTCTCTGAGGTAGGAGATGATGACATAGCCTTGGCGCCTATTTTTTAATTTGAACGAAATGAGATGGCTAGATCTGGTCCGTTTATCATAGTGAGTTAGTGCCACCTCAATTAATGAGGCTAACATCTCAAGCCACGCATGCTTCTTTTGTTTTTGATTTTTGTTTGATTGGTCTAGGCTTTGGGCCTTCTTGATTTTGACACCCTCAGGCTTTTGGCTCAACGCGCCATAATACTTGAAGCCAGTTCATTCATGTTTTACTTTTTCACCCCCTCTCCTTTTATTTCTTTTTTATTTTATTTTCTCTCTTTTTTCCATTTTTTTATTTTAATTGTTAAAACCATTGTTAAAATCCCCAAAAATATGTTTCTGATTGTTGAGTGTTGTTGCACCCCAAATTTGTCCTACCTTTACATAGTTTCTAGTGCCACTTTATTTTGAATGAATAAAATGGCACAATTGGCAAGAGACCGTGTGTAAGGAGTTGTGAGTGTGAGAGGTCGAGAGTTCAAATCCCACCTTCTTCACTTTTTGTTTTTCTTTTATTTTTATTCTAACTTTTCTATTTTTCATAAAAAAAAATAACAAAAATAGTTTTTTTAATTATTTAATTATTATTTTCGTATTTTATTTAAATTATTTTTTTAAAAATATTATTTTTCACTTTTTTCCATATTATTCATAAAAAAACATCAAAAAATCAAAAAATTAAAAATATTAGAAAATATTTTATTATATTTAGTAAATAAATAGAGTTTTAAGTTGTTTTAAGTTTGTTTTAATTTAGTTTTGACTAATTCTTTAAGTTGGGCTTTAAAGTGGGAATTAGGTTAGAGCTAACCCTAATTTGTTACCTATATAAACATAAGTGATGGGAGGAAACTTCATTCACATCAGAAAATCAAGAACAGGTCATCAGAAAAGGAGACAAAAAGAAAAACGGCGGTCGTCAAGATCCGGAGGTTCAGAAGAGTTTCGAAGCTCATCATCATCACCTCCATTTGAGAAAGAGGAAAAGAGATCCAAAGAAGTTCGTCGAGAACCATTGCCGCCGGCGAAGAACAAGCGAAAGCATCACCAACCGGCAACTGAAATGTAAGCTTTTATGTTATCCCAATTAAAACCTCTTCCAAATAATTAAACTCTCATTTCATTTTTTAAACCTTTTCTTTTTTTCTAACTAAAAACCCTTTTTGTGAATTATAACTAAAACCAGTTTTTGATTATAATTACAGTAAGTAAAAAACTTAAAACTTTTTCTTAATTAAAACACTAACCACTAATAATTTTTTTTAATAAATAAACAGTGTTTAAAACACTTTTATAGTTAAGTGAAAACATTTTTACTAACTTAAAATTAACCCAGTCCTAAAATTAAAACTTTTTTTTAAGTATTAAAATTAACATTTTTTTTAAGTTTTAAAGATTAAAAATTAAAACATGTTAGAAAGGGTTAAAACTTTTTTTCTAAAACTTTCTTTAAAATTTTAAAACTAACATTCTTTTAAAGTAAGACTAACGAACCTTTTTTTTTTATGTAAACTTCTTCTTTTAAAAAAAACTTATGATTAGAGTTTTTTTTTTAATTTAAGACTTTCTCTTTTAAAAATTAAAATTAAAATTAAAACTTTCTAAAGATAAAAAGTTAAAACTAAAGTTTTGTTTATTTAAAAATTAAAACCTTTTAAAATTAAGACTAAAATTTTAATAAAGAAAATATAAAAATTAACAAAACAATAATAAAAATTCCAAATTGCATTTTCGTGTTTCTTTTAATATAAAATATGTTTGCCATATTTTCGTCTAACTTTTCACTAACGTTCTCTGTTTCTCTCCTCAGATTATACATAGATTATGATTCATATTTATTTTAATTTATTTTGTTCCAGGGATGTAATTTACGCGAGGCCATGGTCGCAATTTATTTTGTTTTGTTTTTTTTGGGATTTGTAATTTACGCGAGTGATCGTCGCGACGCTTTCTTTACTTTCCGCACTTTAATTTTGCCGTATAATATTTTGTCATGTTTGCATGTTTTACCGTTAGAATTCCCTCCGAAGGAATTAGGTCTAGTTGTTTGACCGCCGAGTCAATAACCCTAGTTTTAGCCGTCTCAAACCCTAACTAACCTAGGCGTCCCGCCGTAGACAAAAATACCCTTTACCCTAGTTTTAGGTCAGAGAGTCGCCGTACTTTGTTTTAGGGTTTCCCGCCGTGGAATCCCTAATTTCAACCCTAAATTTTTAATTAACAAATTCAACGTAGAAATAGGAGTTTCAAAGACTCCACATAAGCGTGTCCTTAAGATACGTTTATTCCCCATTGAAACCTTGACCACAGTCAAGACGTTTCTAACCTCCCTTTCGAGGGGAACTACGATTACTCTGATTCCATTCCCTATCCAGGATACGTAGGCACAAGACGCGACGTCTTGCCGAGTAAACTTAGGACTAACCCTTAGGTCTTTAGGTCACTCTATCCCTTAGCAATATATTTCAAACAAATAATAAAATAAAAAAGCATACAATAAACAAAAGGTTCCTGTAGAGTACTACAGAAGTTTAGGGTGCTAGTATCTTCCCTAAGCTTAACCAACCCCTTACCTAGATCTCTTCCTGCATTGTCTTTACGATGCAAAATTAGGTTTTCCTCTTTTGACCTTTTCCTTCGGATAAATCAAAGAGCGGTTGTGAACTAAAGATGCGATTCAAATTAATTAATAATTTGAAATCATATTCTAACCGCAACAGAAAATGGCGACTTCACTGGGGATCCTCCTAATTTTTAAGGGTTACCCCTATTTTGTTTATTGTATGATATTTTATTAATTATTTGTATATATCATTGTACCTTGTGGGGATACCTGTTATTGTGAGATAAGTCCTAACCCGGACTTGAGTGACCTTATTATAGGAAGGTGAGATATTCGACGAGGCTTGCCGGGAGTGAGTCCCGACCAAGTCAACTCGAGAATCACCGCTCAGTTGAGACCCTTTTGAAAATGGTTCGGTTGATCGAGTGCAGTCGTGAAAACTTTTACTATTTTCAATTGGAGTCTGTGATACTGGGGACCGTAGTACCTTAACACCACCTTGGCCTTATATAGGACGTAGTGCGGGAACTATGTGGGAGTAGTCCTACAATAGTTGCTACGCGATACTACACTCAAATGAGGTTCTCTTGAGGATATTATCGACCTCCAAGTTAGTTGGAAAGTTGATAATATCCGAAAGATGGATTGATGACTTTGGGCACCGCTTTAGAACCTTGTTCTGCAGGTACAATTAACCTATAGTACTTACCTTTTGGGAAGGGTAGACCTTAACTCCATTCGTTGTCCTCTAACCTAGGACCTTTGTGTGTGTATTTGTGCTTTGCATCCATAAAGCATCATATCATTTCCAGTTTCAAGGAATTCAACAGTCCTTTGCAAATTCAAAAAGGTCCTACATTTTAGAGTAAAAAAAAAATTTCTTTCCAACTTTCCTAAAAGCGAATATTTGCAATCGACCGTTGAAATTCTTGGAACCATTACATGGCATTAGCATCACATTTTTGCATTGCATTTTCCCCCCGGTTTCTCATTCTCGGTTCTCTCGTCTTCCAGTGTACCTTTGAGTCATCAAGTTGATTCCTCGACACAGATATCAGACCAGGGCTAACTATAGACATAAGATGTCAGAGCAAGAGACATACAATGCAGAGATCCGATTGGAAATCGATGAGTTGAAATCAAGCATGACTAAGCTCACTGAAATGCTTCAAATATTGATTTCTAGAGGACAGCCAGGTCAGACTCCTCAATGCCCAGTTATCAGAAAAAACCATAAACGGAACAGAAGCCACTTTGATCCTATTCCCATGGCTTACACCGAGCTATACCTTGACTTGGGTCGACGAGGACTGATCACCACAAAGGCTTCGCCACATCCTCCTAATCCTCCTCCGGTTGGGTTTAGGACCGATCTCCATTGTGCTTTTCATGAGGGTGCCCCAGGCCACGACTTGGAACATTGTTTTACGCTGAAGGCTAGAGTGCGTGAATTGGTTAGAACCGGAATACTTAATTTTACAAACGGTCATCCGAATGTTCAGAAGGATCCCTTGCCAGTGCATCAGAAATGAAGTTTTATCACTAGGCCTTTTATTCCTTGTTGTTTGCATTTTCCTTATTTCGTATTAGTTGTTTGCTTTCAAATTATGTTTGTACTTTTACATTAATGAAATGAGCATTGCGACTTTTGATTCAATTCATTTTGCCTACTATTTGCATCTTTATGCTTTATTTTCAAATGTTTACTTTTTGTCCAAATTTTTGATATGCTAAGATTGGAGGGAGGATGATGATAACGTTATACCCATAATTGCTGTCAGTATGCTTTCAATCAAACCTTGTTGATGATGTAAGGCATTGTTTCAATTCCCAAACACTGGAGAAATAAGGAAGTTAATCCCTTGTCAACCCCTTCGAGCCTAGAAGTTGGAGTTCCTTTCTTTACAAAAAACAAAAAACCCGCAATTTTAACCTGGGGATGGGTAGTTCTCAGTTAACTCGGTTATGTGTTCATGCAATATACCTTTCATATAAAGGTCGCACTTACAATTTTCCTTCACACACAACAAACAAGTGTCGAAGATTATTTTTAAGTCAAAAACACCGATGATGGTTCACCGTAATCATTAAACCAGGCAGTCATGTTTCAAAATAAAAAATCAAAAGAAAGAGCCTGCTAAGTCAAAACCTATGAAGGAGACTTAGGCAAAACTGGGGCATCCCGCTGGCTATAAGCTTTAAAAGAAAGAGTTCAGGCAAAATTTAGGGATAATACAAAGAGGAGTTTTAAATCTTTACCCTGAAAATCCTCAATGTCAAAATAACCAAATATCATAAGGAAGTAGTGGTTGCTTTTCATAGATCCATTGACTTCTGAACCATCATTGCTACCATCAGTGCAATTCCTAACCTATAGGAACCTGAATGCATAATAGGAGTTAACTGAGCGTAGGACTGGAGATCATCATATAGATTGGGTGGGAACAAACAAATTTTGAGCCTTTATCCTTTGTTTCATAAACCGTGAACCAGACCATGTTACAACCCTCAAAAGACCTAATTGAAGCAAGGTTATTTTGAAAGTATACTACAGCAAGGTTGCGTAACCTGACTCCTAAAGATCTTTGTGAATCATTTATTTTGGCAGTACACCTTTGTTTTAAACTTTGAGCGTCTTGAACCACCGTGTTCTGACTAACGACTCATGTATTTTCCATCTTTCAAAAATAATTTTGATTTCAAAAGTCGCATGAACTTTGCATTACCATGTTTGTATGAATATTTTTGTTTGCAAACTGGCTTTCCTCTAAGGAATTTTCAAACAATGAGAAACTTGGTCAAGTGATCTTATCAGGGGCAAGTTCCTTTTACATCCTGTCAAAGAATCAGTTCAAGATTTGTTCAAGGCAATATCTTCTCAGATTTGGTTTATCCAGAGAATTGTTCAAGACTCAGACTGGGGCAAGCCCTCCGAGGATACAACAAAACAGTCGATTCCACGAATCAGACAGTTGAAGCAATTATCAATTCATTTGACCTGGGGCAGTTTACTTGCATAATCCCCAAGCAGTTATTCATCATTCCTACAGTGACTATCAACTTGATACAGTTTAACAGAATGACAGTGATCTCCGTGTTGAGGAATCAGTCCTCCAGTTTTGTCATCTCACAGAAAGAGTCGAGTCTTGTCGTCGACGTCTGCATTTGCATTTGATCATATGCCATAGCATAATTCCTATACATGTGCACATCTTGGGTGCTTTACTCCCCATTTACATTTCTATCTTGGGTGCTTTACTCCCCATTTACATTTTTATCTTGGGTGCTTTACTCCCCATTTACATTTTTATCTTGGGTGCTTTACTCCCCATTTACATTTTTCTCTTGGGTGCTTTACTCCCCATTTACATTTCTATCCTGGGTGCTTTACTCCCCATTTACATGTCTATCTTGGGTGCTTTACTCCCCACTTACCTTCTATCCTTGGGTGTTTTATCCCCCATGTACCTTTATCCCGGGTGTTTTATTCCCCGTTTACCAGATATTCCTGGGTTTACCTAACATCATGGTGTTTTACCCCCATTTACTTTTTTTTCCCTGAGGTCGTGTTTTACTCGCGTCTTACCTTGTGGACGAATTTAGTTACTTGGCAGCATGGGTGTTTTATCCCCATTTGCATTTTGCTCCCCGAGGTCGTGTTTTATCCGCGTCTTACCTTGTGGACGAATTTAGTTACTTGGCAGCATGGGTGTTTTATCCCCATTTGCATTTTTCTCCCCGAGGTCGTGTTTTACCCGCGTATTACCTCGTGGACGAATTTATTTACTTGGCATCATGGGTGCTTTATCCCCATTTGCATTTTTCTCCCCGAGGTCGTGTTTTATCCGCGTCTTACCTTGTGGACGAATTTAGTTACTTGGCAGCATGGGTGTTTTATCCCCATTCGCATTTTTCTCCCCGAGGTCGTGTTTTATCCGCGTCTTACCTTGTGGACAAAGTCCAGTTTACTTGGCACCCATCGACTATTTCGTGTCATGTCTATCTGGCGTTCTTCCAGATACGACGTGTCTCCTTTTCGATGTTCTTCCGAAATGTTCTGATGTTGTCTCTCCCTATATGTTTTCTGGTGAGTCCTGAAGATCCCGCTCGATCTCTTCAAGGAATGTCCCGAAAACTCTAGCGTATGTCGTTTACCTGGTCCTGCCTCCGTGTGGATCATATGTTACCTTGTCACCACCGCGTGTCTTCTTCCCCAGTGCATTTCCTCGTTGCGCCGTCCCCTGTGATGTTGTTTCGTCTGCATCCGTGCATTTTTTTCATTTTCATCATACGCATCATATTAGATTCATGGCATTGTCAGCATTATAGTTCGTGTTATTTTGTCCATATCATTGCATATCACTACATCTAGGGGCCAAATTTCCGGTTATCTGTATTTAAATCCCTTTCACCGCGATTTCTCGAGTCTCCGCTGCTCAAATCATCCGGTGAAGCTATTTAAATAGGGGCATCTGTTGCACCCCAAATTTGTCCTACCTTTACATAGTTTCTAGTGCCACTTTATTTTGAATGAATAAAATGGCACAATTGGCAAGAGACCGTGTGTAAGGAGTTGTGAGTGTGAGAGGTCGAGAGTTCAAATCCCACCTTCTTCACTTTTTGTTTTTCTTTTATTTTTATTCTAACTTTTCTATTTTTCATAAAAAAAAATAACAAAAATAGTTTTTTTAATTATTTAATTATTATTTTCGTATTTTATTTAAATTATTTTTTTAAAAATATTATTTTTCACTTTTTTCCATATTATTCATAAAAAAACATCAAAAAATCAAAAAATTAAAAATATTAGAAAATATTTTATTATATTTAGTAAATAAATAGAGTTTTAAGTTGTTTTAAGTTTGTTTTAATTTAGTTTTGACTAATTCTTTAAGTTGGGCTTTAAAGTGGGAATTAGGTTAGAGCTAACCCTAATTTGTTACCTATATAAACATAAGTGATGGGAGGAAACTTCATTCACATCAGAAAATCAAGAACAGGTCATCAGAAAAGGAGACAAAAAGAAAAACGGCGGTCGTCAAGATCCGGAGGTTCAGAAGAGTTTCGAAGCTCATCATCATCACCTCCATTTGAGAAAGAGGAAAAGAGATCCAAAGAAGTTCGTCGAGAACCATTGCCGCCGGCGAAGAACAAGCGAAAGCATCACCAACCGGCAACTGAAATGTAAGCTTTTATGTTATCCCAATTAAAACCTCTTCCAAATAATTAAACTCTCATTTCATTTTTTAAACCTTTTCTTTTTTTCTAACTAAAAACCCTTTTTGTGAATTATAACTAAAACCAGTTTTTGATTATAATTACAGTAAGTAAAAAACTTAAAACTTTTTCTTAATTAAAACACTAACCACTAATAATTTTTTTTAATAAATAAACAGTGTTTAAAACACTTTTATAGTTAAGTGAAAACATTTTTACTAACTTAAAATTAACCCAGTCCTAAAATTAAAACTTTTTTTTAAGTATTAAAATTAACATTTTTTTTAAGTTTTAAAGATTAAAAATTAAAACATGTTAGAAAGGGTTAAAACTTTTTTTCTAAAACTTTCTTTAAAATTTTAAAACTAACATTCTTTTAAAGTAAGACTAACGAACCTTTTTTTTTATGTAAACTTCTTCTTTTAAAAAAAACTTATGATTAGAGTTTTTTTTTTAATTTAAGACTTTCTCTTTTAAAAATTAAAATTAAAATTAAAACTTTCTAAAGATAAAAAGTTAAAACTAAAGTTTTGTTTATTTAAAAATTAAAACCTTTTAAAATTAAGACTAAAATTTTAATAAAGAAAATATAAAAATTAACAAAACAATAATAAAAATTCCAAATTGCATTTTCGTGTTTCTTTTAATATAAAATATGTTTGCCATATTTTCGTCTAACTTTTCACTAACGTTCTCTGTTTCTCTCCTCAGATTATACATAGATTATGATTCATATTTATTTTAATTTATTTTGTTCCAGGGATGTAATTTACGCGAGGCCATGGTCGCAATTTATTTTGTTTTGTTTTTTTTGGGATTTGTAATTTACGCGAGTGATCGTCGCGACGCTTTCTTTACTTTCCGCACTTTAATTTTGCCGTATAATATTTTGTCATGTTTGCATGTTTTACCGTTAGAATTCCCTCCGAAGGAATTAGGTCTAGTTGTTTGACCGCCGAGTCAATAACCCTAGTTTTAGCCGTCTCAAACCCTAACTAACCTAGGCGTCCCGCCGTAGACAAAAATACCCTTTACCCTAGTTTTAGGTCAGAGAGTCGCCGTACTTTGTTTTAGGGTTTCCCGCCGTGGAATCCCTAATTTCAACCCTAAATTTTTAATTAACAAATTCAACGTAGAAATAGGAGTTTCAAAGACTCCACATAAGCGTGTCCTTAAGATACGTTTATTCCCCATTGAAACCTTGACCACAGTCAAGACGTTTCTAACCTCCCTTTCGAGGGGAACTACGATTACTCTGATTCCATTCCCTATCCAGGATACGTAGGCACAAGACGCGACGTCTTGCCGAGTAAACTTAGGACTAACCCTTAGGTCTTTAGGTCACTCTATCCCTTAGCAATATATTTCAAACAAATAATAAAATAAAACAGCATACAATAAACAAAAGGTTCCTGTAGAGTACTACAGAAGTTTAGGGTGCTAGTATCTTCCCTAAGCTTAACCAACCCCTTACCTAGATCTCTTCCTGCATTGTCTTTACGATGCAAAATTAGGTTTTCCTCTTTTGACCTTTTCCTTCGGATAAATCAAAGAGCGGTTGTGAACTAAAGATGCGATTCAAATTAATTAATAATTTGAAATCATATTCTAACCGCAACAAGTGTCTAGTGTTATTTTTCATATTTTTTATTTTTTTTCCATTTATTTTACTATTTTAATTTGAGAGGCGTTTGACATGTTTACCTTTGAATTAGGGTTTGATCTTTTGATGCTTTTTCCATGCTTTATTGATCAAATATTTTCAATTGTTTTAATACTTAAATGATGATATTTTGAGGATGTTTTTATGTCTTAATGTGTTGCTTTTGATAATTTCTCGCTGTCTTTTGTGAAGCCTTGATGTATGCTTGATTCCTATGCTATGTTTTCCTTGATGAGTTGCTTTAATGATGCATTTTTGCAATTATTATTGAAATACTTTGCACCCTTTTTGATGGATATGACATGAGTTAGAGCCTCTTGTTGGAATTTATTAGATCATTTTTCCATTTCTGATTGATGCCTAATTATGACTTGGTTTTGGATTGAATATGCATGAGGTTTGACCTAGCTTGAAACCATTTTGCTTACTTGCGTTTAAGTGAAGCTTGAGATGATTTTTTGATGTGTTAACATGCTGCCTTAACTTGGTTTGAGCTTTGGATTCACTTTCATTAGACTATTTTTCAATTTGTGATTGAATTTCCAAGTTGTTGCTCCTTTGATCTTCGTGACCTAGTTCTTTGAGATGTTTTCTTGTATGATCTAATAGATGCTTGTGAACTCTTGTATGCTTTGAATGGCATGTTTGAGTGTTTTATTTTCATGCTTTAATATCCATTGTATGATCATTTTGCATCTCTTTCTTCACTTGATCTTTTGTTTTCTTTGAGTGGATGATTTGAGTGGTTCCTTGAGCATAATTTAAACATGACCCTTCTTGAATTTGTTTGATATCTTGGAAATGAATATGATATGGATAATTTGAGTATACTTTTGACCTTGATGTTATGGTATGTATAACTTGACCATTTGTGCTTTGTGTCATTCTTGTATACATGTGTTTCCTTGGAGATGATCATGATTGATGTTTAGCTAGTCTTGATGCATACTTTGAACTTGATCTTTGAGACTTATTTTGTGATCCATGTGTCAATGTTTGGATTGATATGCATGTTCATGTTGCTTCCCATTTGGATTCATACCCTAATCTCACATGTTTGATCATTTGAAGTGTGTTTTTCATGAGATAGTTGTTGCTATTTGGTTGGATATTAATGAGATATATGCTTGACTCTTTGTGCTCTTTATTTGACCAATGACATGAGTTGAATACATATTGACATCGCTAATTCCCTACCTTGTTTCTCATATCATTTGACTTAATTTCACTTTGCTTGATGATTGATAATACTTCTTGTTGGACTTTAAGTCATTTGTGTGTGTGGTGGCACTTTGTCTTGTCAATTTTGTTTTGACTTCCAAACATTGAGTATGGTTTGGCATGTATGAACTTTGGTTTACCTTAACATGTTGTTGATGTTTACCTTGTTTGATTGAAATCAATGCTTGCTTGTTTGATACCTTGCCTTTTGAGTTGAACTTCCATGATTTAGAAACTCTAATTTACACAGAAACCCTAATTTAGAAACTCCTCTTCTCCTTGATTTCTCTTGAATTCTTCTTGGCATATCTCCATATCCTTCTTTATATGTCAAATGATGAACCCCACATCTCTCCAATAGACTTGAATGCCCTTTAAATCAGTCAATTGACCTAGGGTTGACCTAGGGTTGACCCAGATGAAACCCTAGTTGACTGCCTTCAGCTGTAGTTCTTGTGCTCTCATCAATGACTTGTCTCCTTCTTTAAATGACTTTCTAAGTCTCTCATAATGTCTAGATACTCTCCATGCCTTCAACTCACAGCTCACAACCCTCTTGTTGACCCTCAGATACCCTCAGCTAGGAGATGGACTCAAGGCTTGATCTGCTGAACTCTTTGCTTTCAAATCCCTTTCTGATGACTTGAATGAGATTGAATTGGGATAATAACCTCTTGATAGGCTTCTAAAGAGGAGAATAGTGCTTGGTCCCTTGTTGGATGATTTGCTATGCTATGATATGCAGATGATTAGGCTATGTACATGACTCTATATGCAAATGCTAATGAGATTGAAACATAAACCAAGTGAATAAGGTTGAGCAAATTTTAGGGTGCAACAGCTGCCCCTATTCAAGCGACTTGGACCCGATTGGGTGAAGAGCCCGGAGCCTTCAGACATTCGCGGTACGAGACGGTTGAATACCAGTGAAACCGGAAATTTGCCAACCGCAGAAATAAACTGCACCCCTGTTTGGGTAACGACATCCGTTGCATGGATCTGACTGTTTGCGGCCGCTCACTGATCTCGTAACGACCACGCTGGGGATAACAGATTGCTTGCTTATCCACATTAGGACTCTGTTTGTCGTCAATACGAAGAAATCTCAACTAGAACCTGTCCACGTTAGGACTCCACTTGCTGTTAACCCAGAAGAATCTTGGCAACTCCGCTGGGGATGATCTGTCTGCATTTCAATACACTATCCACGTTAGGAATAAGCCCTTCCACGTTAGGAATAACACCTGTCCACGTCAGGAATCATCTCTTCTGCATCTGTCCGCGTCAGGACTAAACTTCCCCTCTTTCCACGTCAGGATGCAATCTTTGTTTTCCACGTAAGGAGAACCGTATCAATCTGTCCACGTAAGGACTCCAGTACAACTCGGTATGTCTGCGTCAGGACTCCAATCTTTCCGCGTAAGGAATACAACTTTGGTTCTGAACCTGTCCACGTTAGGACTCACCTTTCCACGTAAGGAGTACATCATTCTTCCACGTCAGGAATCAACTTTTCTTGAATCTGTCCACGTAAGGACCCCAATCTCCCCACGTAAGGAAACCAACTCTTTCCGATTTGTCCGCGTCATGACTACATTTTTCCACGTAAGGAATGCCACCTTAATCTGTCCACGTAAGGACTCCGCTCTTTCCACGAAGGAATCCTCCTCCTATGTGTCCGCGTAAGGACTCACTCTTTTCCACGTAAGGAACACGATCTCCTTTCCCCGTAAGGAACCATTTTTCTGATTTGTCCACGTAAGGACTCCCCTCTTTCCACGTAAGGACTTGAAGTTTCTCTTTCTCTTCCACGTAAGGCACACGTCTTCTTTCCACGTTAGGCATACTTCTTCTTCTGAATCCGTCCACGTCAGGACTAAACTTTCCACGTAAGGAATCTATCTTCTTCTTCCACGTTAGGAATAACTTCTTTGATCTGTCCGCGTCAGGACTAAACTCTTCCACGTCAGGACTAATCTCTTTCTTTCCACGTCAGGAATCAATCTTGGTATGTCCGCCTCTTTCCACGTAAGGAATGAACTTGCTCTTCCACGTAAGGACCTGAAACCTTTTTTTTCACGTAAGGAATAGATTCGTCCACGTCAGGACCCATGTTTCATCTTGATTTGCCCACGTAAGGACTACATCTTTTCTGCTGAGAAAATACATCTTGTCCCCGTCAGGACTCAGTTCTCCATTGATCTCAACTCACAAACTTCTTAGCACCGACGTGACAGCGACTTTGAGGCGGACTCTACTGGGGATACTTGGAAACCAAACTACCGGACGCCTGTTCTGATAACCGGCGGTGGCCTCCGAAATTCTGATTCATGGAACCTCTGATGACAACTAACTCTGCCTGGGAATAAAGAGAAACTTATCCTGATAACTCTGTGGGGAATACGGCCGAACTGATATTATCATTGGATGTCTCACGCCGAGATCTTGAATATTTGGTAGTTCATTTGAGCAAGAGTTCTCTCCACCTGAACTGCTAGAGTACAGAAACTGCTTTAGCAAAATAAATGCTGAAGATAATGCCGACTCCGCCGGGGATAGCCAGGTGCTACAGAATTATTCCAGCAAAATAAATGCTGTAAGAGTGAAGTCGACTCAGCTGGGAAATTAGGAACTTAAACCAAACACCTTGTTGAAGTAGCATCCTGCTGGGGAATATAACTCTGCTGGGGAATAGCAGGTATGCCAAGTATGATCGGACTTCTATGCCGGAGAGTGAACTGATATTACACAGTGTCCCTGACAAAATAAATGACAGGACCCACCACCAACGCTGCTGGGGAGAGTCTTGATCCTGCGGGGAAAGATGAACCTGTCTGAATACAGCCTTACGATCTTATAATCGTCGATCCTTGCTTTCTTTGCACAAGCTACGACTAGCTAGAGAGTTCGATCCTTCTCCGGGAAGAACCTGCATGACCTGCGTGAAGGTTGAGTCTTCCGTTATTGCAATCTTTCGATCATCTTCCTCGTATGGTTATGAAACCTGCAACAACACAAACAAGACAAGACAAGCCTATGCAACCAATATTAACTCAGGTTAGTGACGTTATTTTCAGTTAATTCAAAGCTTTAACAACTGTTGGCAAGGGCCAGCGACGTTATACTCATGCTAGTTTCATCAAACTTAGGCGTTAATCATGCACAAAACAGTAAAGAACAGTGTCAAGTACTGAATAACGTGTTTTATTGATCGGGCCCCTGAATGGGCGGAGTTTTGTACACGGGATGTAACTCCTGAAATGAGGAAGCTACACAAAGCAAAGATACAAGTATACAAGTATGCATAAGAAGCATAAATATTGACAACTTAAATTTGTACACATGTCGGCAACGGGACGCAGATGAACACCACAAACTGATCCTCCCATGACTCGTCCGACTCTAATACTTTTCCGGTATCCCCACTTCTGAAGAGATTGTATCCGATAACTGGCTCCTCAAATATATTCTCCCGCATTGATGCTCATTGCAACTATCAAATTCGGACCGCAGTCATTTGCTTTTCAAATCCCTAACTTTTGCGTGAACCGCCCTTTACGGGTTTTCAGTTCACCGGGATGCCCCTTTTTGCCGAAGCCGCCCAGTGTAGGTTTTCAACTTCGCGGGTGTACATTTTTTTCAATTTTATCCCTAACTTTTGCCCGAACCTTTCATTCTGTTTTTGGTTCGCCAGGATGCCCCATTTTTGCCTGGACTCTCTTTTTCTGTCCAGCGGGTCTATTTTAAGCAAAGTATTTTTTAACTGCGTCCGAATTCACAGGTGACGTGAAGTCTTCTCCGTCCATGGTGGACAACAACAACGCTCCTCCTGAAAAGACTTTACTGACGACGTATGGCCCTTCGTAGTTGGGGGTCCACTTGCCCCTGTGATCTGCTTGCAGCGGGAGAATCCTTTTCAGCACGAGGTCGCCCGTCTGAAAGCTTCGCGGATGTATCTTCTTGTCGTGCGCTTTCTTCATTCGGCTCTGGTACAGACGACCATATGCTAGAGAAGCTAGCCTCTTCTCATCCATCAAACTCAATTGATTCAACCTGTCTTTCACCCATTCTGCCTCGTCCAGCTGAACGTCTCGCAATACCCTCAGAGAAGGGATCTCAACCTCTAATGGTAATACCGCTTCCATTCCGTATACCAACGAGAACGGAGTTGCCCCGGTTAATGTGCGTACCGTCGTACGATAACCGTGCAAAGCAAAAGGTAGCATTTCATGCCAATCCTTATAGGTCACCACCATTTTCTGAACAATTTTCTTGATATTTTTATTGGCCGCCTCAACAGCGCCATTCATCTTGGGTCGGTAAGGAGAGGAGTTGTGATGTTCGATCTTGAAATTCTGACAGAGCTCCTTCATCATTTTGTTGTTCAGATTTGAACCATTATCCGTGATTATTTGCTCGGGAATCCCATATCGGCAAATGATATCTCTCTTGATGAATCTGGCCACCACTTGCTTCGTTACATTCGCGTAAGACGCCGCTTCCACCCACTTGGTGAAATAATCGATTGCTACTAGGATGAACCGATGCCCGTTAGAAGCTGTCGGCTCGATCTTTCCAATCATGTCGATTCCCCACATCGAGAATGGCCATGGAGATGACATCACATTTAAAGGACTCGGAGGCACGTGTATCTTGTCAGCATAGATTTGGCACTTGTGGCACTTCCTCGCGAACTTGAAACAATCAGTTTCCATCGTCAGCCAAAAGTAACCTGCCCTCAGCAGCTTTCTCGTCATAGCATGCCCACCAGCGTGCGTACCAAAGGTACCTTCGTGAATTTCCTCCATGAGAAGCTTTGCCTCTTTCTCGTCTACACAACGTAACAGCACCAAATCGTGGTTCCTTCTGTATAAGACGCCATCCGGGTTCAAATAGAAATTACCCGCTAATCTCCTGAGAGTCTTCTGATCTTGACTGGATGCCCCAGCCGGATACTCTTTATTCTTCAGGAAATTAAGGATATCAAAATACCACGGTTTGTCGTCAGATGCTTCATCAATAGCAAATACGTAAGCTGGTCTGTCAAGCCGAGAGATAATGATTCGGGGAGCTTCGTTCCAAAAATTGACCTTGTACATGGAAGACAAAGTGGCAAGGGCGTCAGCCATTTGATTTTCTGCCCGCGGTACGTGATGCAATTCAATTTTGTCGAAGAAAGGCAACAATCTCCTTGCATAATTCATGTAATGTATCAAATTAGGCTGCCGTGTCTCCCATTCCCCTTTTATCTGATTCACTACTAGGGCTGAGTCTCCGTATACGTCTAGATGTTTGATTCGCAAATCAATGGATTCTTCAAGCCCCATTATACAAGCTTCGTATTCGGCCTCATTATTGGTAACGGCAAAGGTCAATCGGGCAGTAAACGGGATGTGCGACCCGTGTGGCGTGGTGATGATTGCCCCTATTCCGCTACCGTAAGCATTCACGGCTCCGTCAAATATCATCTTCCATTTGGACCCCAACTCTGGTCCCTCGTCTGGCAACGGCTCTTCACAGTCTTTCATCTTTAGGTACATGATATCCTCGTCAGGAAAATCAAACCTCATCGATTGGTACTCTTCAATAGGCTGCTCCGCCAGATACTCAGACAGCACACCCCCCTTTATAGCCTTTTGCAAGACGTATTGAATATCATATTCAGTCAAGACCATCTGCCAACGGGCAATTCTACCTGACAACGCCTGCTTTTCAAATACATATTTGATAGGATCCATCTTCGAGATGAGCATGGTTGTATGATTCAGCATGTACTGCCGCAAACGCTTGGCGGCCCAGGCTAGCGCGCAACAAGTTTTCTCAAGCATTGAGTATCGAGATTCACAATCTGTAAATTTCTTACTCAAGTAATAGATCGCATGCTCTTTCCTTCCTGTCTCGTCGTGTTGACCGAGAACACAACCCATGCTTCCCTCAAGAACCGTCAAATACATTATCAAGGGTCTACCTGCCACTGGGGGTATTAGAATAGGAGGCTCCTGCAAATACTGCTTTATTTTATCGAACGCCTTTTGACAGTTTTCATTCCACGTCACAGCTTGATCTTTCTTCAATAACTTGAATAACGGTTCACACGTGGCCGTTAGGTGAGATATGAACCGGGCAATGTAGTTCAACCTCCCTAAAAACCCGCGCACCTCTTTCTCTGTTTTAGGCGTCGGAATTTCTTGAATTGCTTTTATTTTAGCAGGATCAACCTCTATTCCTCTTTTGCTTACGATAAACCCCAGCAGCTTACCCGATCTCACCCCGAAGGTGCATTTATTAGGATTCAGCCTCAGCCTGAACTTCCTAAGCCTTTTAAATAGCTTCAACAGGTTCACCAGGTGCTCTTCCTCCGTCTGGGATTTGGCAATCATATCGTCAACATAAACTTCGATCTCTTTATGCATCATGTCATGGAAAAGAGTCGTCATCGCACGCTGATATGTTGCCCCAGCATTTTTCAAACCGAAGGGCATCACTTTGTAACAAAATGTTCCCCAAGGCGTTATGAAAGTAGTCTTCTCCATATCCTCTGGCGCCATTTTAATCTGGTTATAACCTGAAAAGCCATCCATGAAGGAGAATACGGAGTATTGAGCAGTATTATCAACTAACACGTCAATATGCGGAAGTGGAAAATCGTCTTTTGGGCTTGCTTTATTCAAATCTCGATAATCTACGCACATTCGAACCTTGCCATCCTTCTTGGGCACTGGTACGATGTTGGCAACCCATGAAGGATACTTTGTCACAGCCAGGAAACCGGCGTCCCACTGTTTTTGAACTTCCTCTTTGATCTTCATTGCCATATCTGGTCGAGTTCTGCGAAGCTTTTGTTTGACCGGCGGGCAATCTTCTTTCAGTGGCAGGCGATGCACAACCATGTCTGTATCGAGCCCTGGCATATCTTCATACGACCAAGCGAATACATCACTATACTCTTGGAGCATTTCAACCAGTCTTCGCTTGATATCACTCTGCAGTGCGGCTCCGATACGAATATTCTTCTCAACCCCTTCCGACCCCAAGTTGATAATTTCGATGACCTCATCGTGAGGCAGAATGGCTCTTTCCTCTTGCTTCACCAACCAAGACAGTTCTTCAGGAACAACACTATCTTCGACAACCTCTTCTTCGGCCTGGAATACCGGGTGATCGAAGTCGGGACGAGTCATAGGTGATTCAAGGATGGCATCTGAAAATGTTATCCTGCAAAAGGAATGGTTAAGTGCTTCAAAATGCGTAGAAAGCGAATAACCACGTTGCCATTTTATTGAAAAATATAAAACAAGAAAGACAGAGATTACAGTATTTGCACATGAAAAACGCCATTTATTTAATGATTGACACGCAATGTTCATAACAACACAGCCCTAAGCAAATCTCGATGCCCCGGGCAAGACATCAGATTATTCAACAATTAATAAAGCAAAGCATTACTGTTTAAAAGTCACAGGAACAAGCTCCTGAATAGACCAGTTGCACAGTCCTTGTCCTGGCGCGCTTGGCTGAATCCAGGCATCCATATCACAGTCGCTGTCTCCTTCATCAGACTCTGAAGCAGCATTGACAGTTTCGTGACACACCCCACCGGCAGAGATGGTGATTGGCTTTCTGAAACGGGGCGCCCCCACGGAAGGAGTTGATGACGACGGTTGGTACCCCAGCCCGAACCGGTCCATCTTCACAGGAATGTCCAGCACTCTGCCCCAGCCCTTGGCTTCTCCTGCTTCCACTAGAGCTTGAGCTTCCTTATACGATGAGACAGCTATCTCTGGCACTTTGCTCGGCCCAGGACCTTTGTCCTTGATGCGCAAACCTTCGAATGCCTGGCATGGTGTTTCGTGGATCTCCCCGTCGACTTCCACATATTTAAATGACGACAGATGGCTGACCAGGATGTCCTCCTCTCCGCACACGGTGACTACGCTGTCTCCGACCATATACTTTAACTTCTGATGCAGGGTGGACGTGACTGCCCCTGCTCCATGAATCCAAGGTCTTCCAAGCAAGCAGCTGTACGCAGGCTGTATATCCATGATATAAAACTCCGTTGCAAACACTTCCGGCCCCACCTGCAGAGGCAAGGTAATCGATCCAAAGACTGTCCTCCGCGTGCCGTCAAACGCTCTGACTACCAAATCACTGGGTGTGCACAAGATTCCTCTAACATCCAACTTCATCATCGCCTTCTTGGGCAGCACATTCAAAGATGATCCGGTGTCAACCAATACGTGCGACATTACTGATCCTCTACACTCAACAGATACGTGTAATGCCATATTATGATCTCTCCCTTTCGGAGTCAAGTCAAAATCGGTAAAGCCCAAGCTGTGACCCGCATTCACATGTGCCAATACTCCTTCTAGCTGATTTACGGAGACGTCTTGGGGTACAAAAGAAGTGTCCAGGACTTTCAGCAAAGCATTTCTGTGAGCTTCCGAACACAACAGCAATGACAAGATAGATATTTTGGACGGTGTCTGCTGCAGATGCTCCACAATCTTATAATCACTTTTTCGAATCAAGCGCATGAACTCTTCTACATCCTTCGATGCTGCTTCTTTTTCACTTGCTTGCACCGGAACATTTTCAACCACTTTCCCTTTTCCTTTCGCTAGTCTTTCAGCCTCCACTTCAGGGGATATAAAGATCCGTCCACTCCTTGTCATGCCTCCGGAGCCGACAACATTATCCACCGTCTCGGCTGGCTGTTTGTTAACATCAATTTTTATTCCGTCACAATATACTTCCAACCCATATGACCATGGGACTGCTTTCGTACTTTCGTACGGGGTCGGCCCGGCCTTAGTTATGGTGATCGGTGGGCGCTGAGCTGGTGCTGCAATAGTGATCGTCTTCCGAGGAATCGTCACAGTGGCCACATCACTCCGATTATCCACTACTGCCCCTGCAGGCTCATCAGTTGCCGCTCGGTCAAACTGCAATATGCCCTCATCAATTAAAGCCTGAATGCCTTTCTTCAACTCCTCACACCCTCCAACTAGGGTCCAACAGTCTAAGCAATACTCGTTACATCCTGGGTAAACACCCCCTTGCAACAGTCGGCTCTTTATCTCGCTCAGAGGCGTCTTTAAATCTTCAACATTCATAACCAGATTCAAACCTTCCTCAGTCAGAACGGCGTTTGCCCCATGATTAGGCATGGGTTTCTGCACTATATTCGGACCTGCCGTTCCGAAATTGATAGTCTTATTGTCCAAAAGGTCCTGCACAACATGCTTAAAAGCGTGGCAACCCTCTATATCGTGGCCCGGAGCCCCAGAATGAAACTCACAGTGCCTGCTTGCATCATAACCAAACGGGGGATCTCCCGTTATCGGTGCCAGAGTTCTTTTCTCTACCAGGTTCAATCCCAACAATGTCTGCAATAAATCGGCATAGGTTGAGGGAGGCTTCTCAAACACTCTTCTCGGTTTACTACCCTGGAATCTTCGCTGAGCTTGCTGTGCCCCCTGCTGAGGCTGCTGCTGCTGTTGCATTGGCTGTTGCTGAACCGGTGGTTGTTGCTGGAGTGGTTGTTGTTGATACGGGATAGTAACACTCGCCACCTGCTGCGGCTGACGATATTGACCTCGTCCCCTGCCTCGGCCCCGGCCCCGGCCTCCAAATACGGCGCTTGCCTCGCCCTGACGGCGCCCACCATAAGCTTTCCTATTACTGCCAGATGCAGTTGATTCCTCGACTTGGAACTTTCCTTGCTTAATATTACGTTCAATCTTTTCCCCCATCAGAATCAGGTCTGAAAAACTGGCCAGAGACGTATGAAACAGCATATCATGAAACAGACCTGTGAATGTGCCGAAAAACATGTCATTCATTTCCTTATCTTCTACCGGAGGACGGACCCTGGCAGCCATATCGCGCCACCTTTGCGCGTACTCTTTAAAGCTCTCCCCCTTCTTTTGCGACAGCCCGGCCAACTGGACCCGATTGGGCGCCAAGTCGCTGTTATACTTGTAATGGGCTACAAATGCCTCTGCTAATTGCTTCCACGTCTTGATATCAGTTGGCTCCAACCCCATGTACCACTCTAGGGAAGGGCCCGACAGACTATCCTGAAAAAAATGCATCAGCATTCTTTCATCAGTTGAGTATGCAGACATCTTTCTGTAATAAGCTCGTACATGCACTTTTGGACATGTGTCCCCTTTATACTTATCGAACGCAGGAGCTTTGAATTTGATTGGCACCCTCAAGCCAGGTACCAGCCCCATTGTTGCCATGTCCAAGCCCACAACGCTTTGGTTCAGGACTCCCCTCATCTGCTCTTCCAGCATTCTGATCTTCTGGGAGTCATCCATCGGCCCTTCGAAACCTCCTCCGGAGAAGGCGTCTTCCTGCTGATCTTCTTGCCACATACCGTTTCCAGCCCCATATCCATCATATCCATTATTACGCCCAGCTCTGATCTGATTCATCCCCGGACCTCGGCCTCTGTTGCCGTACCCTTGAACACCTCCAGCAGGACCAAAAGCCACAAATCCAGTGCCGTTTCCGTTTCCAAAGCCTCCGTAACCCTGATTGGTCGCGCCATAACCGTCTTGCCCAAAGCCTTGAGCATTAAAGCCATACTTCCCAGTGTTATCGAATCCCTGATCGTTGAATCCGAATCCAGCATTGACAAAGCCGTTGCCGCCTATATTGTCACCCAAATTGACATCCCCCAGCCCAACGTTATGGACAGCAGTCTCATTTCCCACTCCGACGTTACCATTTACAGCAGCGGTGGCGTTGTTAACATTAGCAGCAGGTGTATTGATTATAGGAGGAGCCACTGGCGTGGGAGTGCCATCTCCATGAACAGTATCGACCCGTACCGACTGATGATCTTCATTACCATGACCAGCGTTTCGGGCCAATAGAGGCTGGACCATGGCCTGCAAATTCTCCTGCCCTTTCGCAATAGCTTCCATGGTCTGCATGAAGAGAGCGAGCTTCTCGCGCACATCTTGCATCTCGTTCTGCATTTGATCCATGATCCTTCGACAGTTGGTGCGGGTAGAATAGCGGTGCGGATGTTGATCTGCAATCCTGGAAAGTACCCTGTTACAGAGCAGGACATAAGACACTTATTCAAAAATTACCTGTAATGCAATATGCGTATGAATGCAATGCAAAGTGTCTGTGCACTAGGGTGATTCATTCCCCCAGTTCTAGTGTGAAGGTGCCAGTGCAGTGACAGTGTTGACAATAGGAATATCGGAGTTGAATCATAGAAAGCCTCATATATTGCGGGGAAAATTAATAAGCCCGGAGTACAATATTACTGAGAGTACAATAAGAAGGCATGACCTCAACCAACAATCCTGGTGATGGTCAGTACTATGCAAATAAAGCATACAAGTCACTATATGAAATGATCAAATCCTCCCAAAAGTCTGGTACTCTTCTATCAACTTCTTGGTCTCCGGATGGCTTGGTCGATCAAGCAGCCCTTCAACAAGCTGGTTTCTCCTCTTAAGGACACGGCGTACGTCTTCAGCAGTTTCTTCCCATGTTGCTTCCCCGAAGCAATCTTCGAGCTTTCGCTTCTGAGACACCGCTTCATCTCTGGATTTGATTGCCTTGTTCAGTGCATGCTGGACACCGTACCGGGTCATCACTTCTTCCTCACACTTCTTGATGCTAGACTTCAACTTCTCCTCGAGGTCGGAAATTTGCTGCTTCAGCTTATCTTCCCTCTTCTTATTGTTGGTGAGTGTAGCATTCCAAGTCTTGTTGCAAGAGGAGATTTCTCGATGTGCCGCGTCAAGCGCTTTCTTTTTGGCTTCCAGCATGTCATGGGAGCTTCTGAACTCTTGCCCCAGACGTTCGCGCTTTTTCTTTTCCTCGGTCAACTCAGCCCCTAACCTGTTTAACAGCTCGATCTGTTGTTGGAAAGCATATACGGCCTTGTTTTTCTCACTGCGTACTTGAGCTAGCTCTTGCTCTAACCCTTCGTTGATCTTCATCAAGGCTTCTTTTTCTCTCACAACCTGCTCATAGACTTCCCTAGAAACAGTAGTTGGCTCTTCTGCCGGAATAGGAGCGATGACGGGTGCAGCTGGAAATGGCATTAATAACTGACTAGCCCTCTCCTGAATCCAAACTCTATAAGGTGCATAGGCCTGACAGTCATTTTTTCCTAACAACGGCTTCCCTCTGCGGTTAATACGCGTCCAGGCATGTTGCAACTTGGCTAATAACTCCCCCTTTACGTCACCTGTGAAGTACAGAGATTCCTGTACTTCTTCCTCCTGAGGCGGGTTCTTCAGCGCATATCCAAACTGACGGACCAACAGCGATGGGTTGTAGTTGATACACCCTTTTCTTCCAATCAGTGGGACATTAGGGTAACCGGAACAACTGAAGATAAGCTCGGACCCCAGTAGGTCTCTGTCAAACCACTCCATATCTTCCGACGATAGCCTCATCAGGCGCTCCGGCCAACCAACTGGGACTGTAGTCTCTGCAACCGATCTTCTCTTAGGAAGGTGACTCTCAAACCACCTACTCAACAAGGGTACACACAGATGAACATTCTTCCCTCTTCCCTTCTCATTCTTATAATGCAGTGAGTGGTAGAGATCTCCGAGTAAGGTAGGTACAGGATTACCAGCGGCAAACAAGTAGAAGGCGTCGAAGTCCACAAAATCCGGTATATTGGGGAACAGTACTATGCCATAAATGCACAAGGCCAACACAGCATTGAAAGCAACCCAGCACCCGCTCTTGGCATACTCTTGGGCTTTACCAACTAAGAATTGGAGTGAGAAGCCTGGAACTCCACGGGAAACAGTAGTCACAAGTTCAGAAGCATCAATATGCAAGGCTTTTGCCAAATCCTCCAGCTTGGGCTTGGCGTCATAATGAATGAATGGAACCTGGTTCTGCACGGGCAGCTCAACATACTCAGCGTATTCCTCCAGGGTTGGTCCCATAATAAAGTCAGAGAACGTAAAGCACCTCAAAGCAGGGTCGTAGAATTGCATCAAAGCATACAGCCCATCTAACTCTACCTCTGTAGGTTTGCACACCAATCTCAATAATCTACCATAGCTCATCCGGAAGCTCCTACGAACACCCTCATCAGCAAGAGAGATCAACCCAAGTAGAGGAACAATATCAGGCGTAGGCAATTTGTAAGCAACCGTTCTCCTTAAGCTGGTCATGATCAAACACTCAGGAATCTGGGCACTAGAACTAGGGAAATGCAAATGCACCTGCAGCACAGACACACGTTAGTGAAATGCAAATGGTAATGGATATGCAGTGATGCAATGCAAGTAACATGCAACAGGGACCAAAGCTGTAGCTGAATAGCCTGAACCCAATCAAGAAAGGTCTCAGATAGACCATCCAGAAGTCCTTAAACCCTGGTCTCAGCTAGACCTCAAACAAAGCTCCAATATTGGTCTCTGATAGACCCCATAATCATAACCTGAATGGTCTCTGGCAGACCTCAGATCATATTCCCCACTGGTCTCTGACAGACCTCAGAATACATCTCCAAATAGTCTCTGACAGACCTCGGAACACACCAACTGGTCTCTGACAGACCTTAGAACACATCTCCACCTGGTCTCTGACAGACCTTAGAACCCTCCATAAATATCCAGGATCCTGATCAAGAAACAAACCGGTGGTCTGAAGGTCTAGTTACCTGCATAACCCTGAATCCCCTCACAGGTGGGTGGCCCTATAACTGGCACAAGGTACGGCATCCTATGCGATCGTCGGCGTCACAGACTTTCAGGATTGATGATACGATTCCCAGGAGGAGTGGCATCATCAATTCCTGAAGAGGCCTCACTTAGCCAACTTCCAAATGATCGGTCCCCAGAGTCGACAATCCAACTAACCAGCAACCCACGCCAACCAAAGGAAGGGGCAGGAGGCCAACCAGAGGAACCTCGTCTGAGTGTAGATTTCATGGGACACCAAAGCAAGCAAAGCAAGCGGGCGCCCACTAGTTTCTACTCTAATTCTAGGTGCACTCAAGCCCAGGTCCGGCTTATCTCTCAATATCAGAACACCCGTCACACCCCAGATACAGCAACAATAATCAATATATAAATCTGAAAAATAGAAGGTTAGAAATATAAAATAACTCCATACAAAATCCTCGACGGGAAAACAAGCGTTAGGATTGACTCTCTCAAGGGACGTTGGATCCCAAATGCATAAGAACCATCGCAGTCCTTAGCAGCCAGGGGAAGTTGGATCCCCAGCAGAGTCGCCAGCTGTCGCTACTGCGAAAATCGGCGCCGGCTGAACAGAAGAGTCGCCACCGCGCGTTATTTATCCCACGGGAGGGAAAGGAAACGCTCAGAGTAAACCTCGCACAACACGGGAAAGGTATGGTCATCGCAACCAAAACCTGGATTCGGGAGTCGGTTACGCAAGGGGAAGGTATTAGCACCCCTCACGTCCGTCGTACTCGACGGGATCCACGCTTGTTTTCAGGTATGGATTGTTACTCTATCTAAACTATAGGTCAAGGGTTAAAAAGAAAATAAAATGAAAAATAAAAATGACTCGGCAAAGTATCGCACTTTATGCCTACGTATTCTCGCCTGGAACGAGAAATCAGAGTCAACGTAGTTCGCCTACCTACGGGAAAGGAGGGGAAGGTTGCTCGCTAGGATATCGCATCCTATGCCTACGTACTTCCACACAGCATGGAAGATCAGAGCAAACGTAGTTCGGGCCACGTACGACGCAAACTTGTCTTGGTTGATTTTAGTCCTTCTGAAAAGGTTTTCTGATTAGCGGTCTAAGCGGACAAAAATGACGTTTTGATGAGTTTACATTCTTTTACGGAAGAAGTGTCTTTTATTGTGTTTGAAATCTTTATGTGTTTTTCTGTTTGTTTTGAGAAAGAAAGAGACAGAACTCTAACCTACGGTTGCGAAGGGAAACAAACTAACCTAATGTTATCATGCATGGGTTAAGACCTAGTGTCTATCATGCTCCTCTCTTGCACAGAGAGAAACAGAGATCCTACGGGATAGGCAGAAACAGAAACAATACCAGATATAATAAAGCAGTAAAATGCATGGATGCAACAGTACAAGCGAGGCAAGGGAGTCCCACTCAACCTCGAACCTAGAAAACAATAGGCAAAAGTGAACAGACTTCACTTTCAACCCAGCAGGGTAGACAGCAAACAATACAGTCCAGAAAACCCATCAATACATCAAGAAATGAAATACAGCAAAAAGATAAACAGCTTCAGCAACTCTGAATCAACATCTGGCTCCAAGTAATCTCCCATCAGCTACAGGCTTTGACCAGCATCAATCTCCTTCTTCATGGCCTTCAGGCAAGGGCTCTGATCATCAGTCTTCTATCTGCAATGGCTTTTCTTCAAGTTCAAACTTCCAGGATGAGGGATCAGTCACAAGAGTGAATTGGGTGTTAAGCAATCAGTTGACTACCAAAGGTGGTGAACAGACTGCTTCTAACACAAAAGACATTTTCTCTCAAGAGTTCTATCTCTTAGACACTATCACCAAGCCTTCCAAAGGAAGGGGGTGAGTGTCTTAGAGAGACTCTGAATCACAGAGAAGAATGGATGCAGACAAGGCAATCCATGTTTGAGAAACAATCTTTCTAATCTAGAGCTCTGCCTAGTTCCTAAACCTTAGTCTATTCAGCATCTGCTAGCAAGAATCTCCTCTTCAACTCTGGAAGTTGATCTTCAATCTCTGGATCTTCAATGGCCTCATCTTCTCAAGTCTTCAGCTCTCCCAAGTTCCCAGACAATCCCAATACCCACACAAACAAGCAATAATCCCCAGAGGGCACACCACACCAATCACTCAGATATATACAGTACACTAATAGCAGTAGGGGAATCCTGACTTTTTCTAAGGGGATCTAATAACTACCCATAGCCCCTATAGTCCCATAACTAACTAGTCAAACCCTAAGTCCTAAGGGAAAAGAATCAAACCTCCTAAGTCATCACCTAAAACCCTAGTTTTGTTCATGTTATTCACACCTAAGCTAAACACCTAAAATTAATTTCTAAAAAAGGGAACTAAATTGTATCTACAAGTTCAAAGTCTAAACTAAACAACCTAAAAAGAATGGACAAGAAATATTAAAGCATCTAATAGAACAAAAATTAACAAAATCATGTATGAAATGAAACTATTTAAATGCTATTTATTTAGAAAATATGGGGAAAATATCAAATAAAAAATAAAATGCAATTTTTATTTTTTATAATTTTCTAGACATCCTAAAGAAAAATATGTAAAAAGAATGAATTAAAAATATGCAATTTTTGATTTATTATGAATTTTCAAAAATGAATGAAAATAAAAGGAAATTAAAAAAGAAAATAGAAAAAAATAAAGGGAGGGGGTGAGAATAGCAGGGATAACACGTTCAATGTATTGGGCTCATTAAAATGGGGGGTGTGGATAGCGCTCTGAGCCCAACCCCCCAATTAATGAAACGCAACGTTTGGTCTCTTTTGAAATCTCCCACCAAAACTCAGATTGAATGAGGGCCGTTCGATCCCTGGTCAAGTCAAATCTTCCCTCCAGATCCAAGGGCGCGTGGTTCATCTTCTTCCTCCCTTCGCCTAGGGTTTCAGTCCCCACTTCCATGCATGAGAATTCCCCTCAATCTTTCTCCGTGATTTCTTGATGAAAACACAAAATTCCAAGCCCTAAAATATTCTATGAAACTCCAGTAATCCATGCCTAGTCTTAGTTTTCCCTAACTCTCATTACACACTCCAAACAGAGAGCACGAACCTCAGAACACACCATGCTTGCCTGAGATCAAAGCTGCCATAACTCAAACCTAATGATCAACAGATGTTCTACATGCTTGCCTCATTATTCTATGCCTCAACACATTGACTATAACTCAATATACAGCTTGTTATCGAAGCCAACAGAAATGGTAACCTGTTATTGATCTCCATGAATCTATCCCTAAACCTCAAGAAATGATCCTCTAGGGTTTCTAAACAATATTATCTTAGCCACATGATCTCTAACACCCAGAACAGTGAGATTCGAAGAAACATACATACCTTGCACTTGATAATGGTGATGGTAGCTAGACCTCAATCCAACCCTTGATACTTGCTAAAAACAATCTCCAATGGATGAATATGCTTCTGTTTGCAGTGATTTATGCTGGAACCTTGTGAATTATGCTATTCCATCCTTCATGCAAGTTGGAATGATGAAGTGGATATGTATGATCCTTGCTCGATTCAGCCACTTCTTGGTGTGAATCCTAGGGTTTGAATGATGATGATGATGATTCAATTCAAAGATGTGAGAAATTGGAGAGGTCTGTGAGAGTTTGAGTATCTTGTGGAAGAATAAGAAAAATGGATGAAAATGGAGATTTTTGCCAAATGGGAGCACCAACCCTTGCATGATTCAGCTTGCATGAATATATAGGTTGCATTAGAACCTCCTAGAACATTGGAGAAATTTCCCTTTACACTTTTCCTTTCAATTTGGATTATGTTACTTTCAAATCAAGCAACCATGGATAACTCCCAAATTATGACCTAAACTCAAAATTCCACTTTAGCCAATGTCTTTAGAATGCCTTTTCCATTCAAAATGACCTATAATTTTGCATCATTTGGCCAAAATATGAAAAATACCATTTTTTAAGCCATTTTCCTTCATTAAATTCACCAATTTTGAAATCTTGTGCTATGGACATTTCCAATCTCTCATGGTCACTTTTCTAGACTCAAAATGTCATTTGGAGCAAGTTTGATGTTGTAAGTTCTTTCATTTGAGGGCTCCTTGTATGAGTTTTGGACATAGGTTAAAATGACCTGTAATTCACAAATGACCAAAATACCCTTTGCTTGCCAAGACCATAAGTTGAGCTCCACACATCATATGAAGGCATGCTATACCATTCTAGAAAGCTAAGACAATGAGGAACAATTCTTATGTTGACCAGAAATTCATTTGAAATCTCTTTGAGGGGTAAAAGTTGCTTGGAAGTCAAGTCACTTTCACAGACAAAATTTCAGATACCTCAGATGACCTGTAACTTGCAAGGACCATAACTTGAGTTCTATAAATCTCCTTGATGTCTTCCACCACTCAAATTAAAGGTCTTGAGATCCTTTACAAGTTCCATGTTGGACAAGGATCCATTTGAACCTTGCATTTTGACTTATCTTGCTTGGAAATTTGACCCAAACTAGGGGATTTTACACAGAAACCCTAATTTAGAAACTCCTCTTCTCCTTGATTTCTCTTGAATTCTTCTTGGAATATCTCCATATCCTTCTTTATATGTCAAATGATGAACCCCACATCTCTCCAATAGACTTGAATGCCCTTTAAATCAGTCAATTGACCTAGGGTTGACCTAGGGTTGACCCAGATGAAACCCTAGTTGACTGCCTTCAGCTGTAGTTCTTGTGCTCTCATCAATGACTTGTCTCCTTCTTTAAATGACTTTATAAGTCTCTCATAATGTCTAGATACTCTCCATGCCTTCAACTCACAGCTCACAACCCTCTTGTTGACCCTCAGATACCCTCAGCTAGGAGATGGACTCAAGGCTTGATCTGCTGAACTCTTTGCTTTCAAATCCCTTTCTGATGACTTGAATGAGATTGAATTGGGATAATAACCTCTTGATAGGCTTCTAAAGAGGAGAATAGTGCTTGGTCCCTTGTTGGATAATTTGCTATGCTATGATATGCAGATGATTAGGCTATGTACATGACTCTATATGCAAATGCTAATGAGATTGAAACATAAACCAAGTGAATAAGGTTGAGCAAATTTTAGGGTGCAACAATGATGAATCCCCATGAGGGACTGTGATGATTTGTGATGTTGATTCCATGAGGTTTTGATGATTTTATGATGACATTATTATTATGATGATTTTGATGAATGATGGTGCACCTAATGAGTTTATTATGTGGATGATGTTGACGTGTGCATCATGCATTCATATGTATTTCGTACTTCAGTCTAGTGTTTGATTCTTGTGGCTTCAGTCCCATTGTGCGGATGTGAAGTATTTTGTTGTGCTACGGTTCTTGTGTAGAATCGATCCTACTGTTGTGGATCTATGGAGGGTTGATGGCCCAGTGTCCATCGAATTTTGTTGATTGGTACCACATGCACGAGTCTTGTTGCATTTGCATTTATGTGACAATTTGATGCAATTTATAATGTTGTGGCCTTTGATGTTCCTTGATGATTATTATGATGTTGAATATGAAAATGAAGTTGTGTTATATATTGATTCCTATATTGATTATTATGAATTGTTTTACTCACCCTGCCTATTTGAATGTTGCCTCCACATGGGTAACATGCAGATGACCAGGTTTAGCCGTGGATGCCGTCGAGGACTTTTTGAAGTTTTTGGGTCGTTGGCATTTGTGGTTGACTTAGAGGGTCTTTCTCTGATAGTGTAACATCGGGTTGGGGTCTTTGAGTTAAACCATATTTTATTGATTATTGTTGTTTTGATTATGTTGCTGCGAAAGGAAAACTTTGGATTTTTCCTTTTTGAGTTTCGCTGCCTTTTGAGTAATATTTTGAGTAATTTCGGGAAAACCCGTTGTTTACAGAGCATTGACTATATTTGAATTATTGAGAAATGTGCGCCCTTTCGAGATGATTTTATTGCATTTAATATTTTACTCTAATAAATATGATTGATTTGTCATTATATTTGTGGGGTAGAAAAAGGGTGTTACAAAGACGACCAGAGCTAGGGCTCTAGCGTCTCTGAGGTAGGAGATGATGACATAGCCTTGGCGCCTATTTTTTAATTTGAACGAAATGAGATGGCTAGATCTGGTCCGTTTATCATAGTGAGTTAGTGCCACCTCAATTAATGAGGCTAACATCTCAAGCCACGCATGCTTCTTTTGTTTTTGATTTTTGTTTGATTGGTCTAGGCTTTGGGCCTTCTTGATTTTGACACCCTCAGGCTTTTGGCTCAACGCGCCATAATACTTGAAGCCAGTTCATTCATGTTTTACTTTTTCACCCCCTCTCCTTTTATTTCTTTTTTATTTTATTTTCTCTCTTTTTTCCATTTTTTTATTTTAATTGTTAAAACCATTGTTAAAATCCCCAAAAATATGTTTCTGATTGTTGAGTGTCTAGTGTTATTTTTCATATTTTTTATTTTTTTTCCATTTATTTTACTATTTTAATTTGAGAGGCGTTTGACATGTTTACCTTTGAATTAGGGTTTGATCTTTTGATGCTTTTTCCATGCTTTATTGATCAAATATTTTCAATTGTTTTAATACTTAAATGATGATATTTTGAGGATGTTTTTATGTCTTAATGTGTTGCTTTTGATAATTTCTCGCTGTCTTTTGTGAAGCCTTGATGTATGCTTGATTCCTATGCTATGTTTTCCTTGATGAGTTGCTTTAATGATGCATTTTTGCAATTATTATTGAAATACTTTGCACCCTTTTTGATGGATATGACATGAGTTAGAGCCTCTTGTTGGAATTTATTAGATCATTTTTCCATTTCTGATTGATGCCTAATTATGACTTGGTTTTGGATTGAATATGCATGAGGTTTGACCTAGCTTGAAACCATTTTGCTTACTTGCGTTTAAGTGAAGCTTGAGATGATTTTTTGATGTGTTAACATGCTTCCTTAACTTGGTTTGAGCTTTGGATTCACTTTCATTAGACTATTTTTCAATTTGTGATTGAATTTCCAAGTTGTTGCTCCTTTGATCTTCGTGACCTAGTTCTTTGAGATGTTTTCTTGTATGATCTAATAGATGCTTGTGAACTCTTGTATGCTTTGAATGGCATGTTTGAGTGTTTTATTTTCATGCTTTAATATCCATTGTATGATCATTTCGCATCTCTTTCTTCACTTGATCTTTTGTTTTCTTTGAGTGGATGATTTGAGTGGTTCCTTGAGCATAATTTAAACATGACCCTTCTTGAATTTGTTTGATATCTTGGAAATGAATATGATATGGATAATTTGAGTATACTTTTGACCTTGATGTTATGGTATGTATAACTTGACCATTTGTGCTTTGTGTCATTCTTGTATACATGTGTTTCCTTGGAGATGATCATGATTGATGTTTAGCTAGTCTTGATGCATACTTTGAACTTGATCTTTGAGACTTATTTTGTGATCCATGTGTCAATGTTTGGATTGATATGCATGTTCATGTTGCTTCCCATTTGGATTCATACCCTAATCTCACATGTTTGATCATTTGAAGTGTGTTTTTCATGAGATAGTTGTTGCTATTTGGTTGGATATTAATGAGATATATGCTTGACTCTTTGTGCTCTTTATTTGACCAATGACATGAGTTGAATACATATTGACATCGCTAATTCCCTACCTTGTTTCTCATATCATTTGACTTAATTTCACTTTGCTTGATGATTGATAATACTTCTTGTTGGACTTTAAGTCATTTGTGTGTGTGGTGGCACTTTGTCTTGTCAATTTTGTTTTGACTTCCAAACATTGAGTATGGTTTGGCATGTATGAACTTTGGTTTACCTTAACATGTTGTTGATGTTTACCTTGTTTGATTGAAATCAATGCTTGCTTGTTTGATACCTTGCCTTTTGAGTTGAACTTCCATGATTGTTCATAGTGTTGCATTTTCTTCTTCATCTCATTCTTTTTTCTTCTCTTTATTTTCTTGAGACTTGGTTAAGTCTTGATTTTGTTTTCATTTGTGATTTATTAGTATGGCGTTTACTTGTGCTTGTTCACATGATTCCTTAGGATTCCTAGTTCCACTTAATTTCTGATTAAGTTGGAGGTAGGAGAGACATTAGGTTTTCAATCCTTTGCATGATAACAATTAGGACAGTCCCTCTTTGACTTCAACTTTAGGTCCATCACTTGTATGATAACATTAGGTAGACTTCCCTTTTATCCCAATCTTAGGACCATTGTGCATGATAGCATTAGGATTCAGTTTCCTTTAGTGTTTTCTTTTCAACCTTTGAGTCTTTTCTCTTCTCATCTCAAAACAATTTCAACACACTTAATAAAGACGATGAACATTATGCGCCATGAGCCTTAAGCATATGGGAAATGATGAGTGAGGGGTTTCTCTTTACTTGTCTAGAGTGTTTAGTGTACGTCCCGTCTGGGAGTGATATGCGACGCATTCGTTCCTATATCATAGTCTTTAGTGCAATATGAATCTCAAACCAAATCAATTCACTTCTCTACAACTCATAAACAAACTAAAAACTTTTTTATCCTTCCGGATTGTCTTTCGAACTCATTCTCAGAAAAAAGCGCGTTACTTTTCCGTTCTACCGCAAACAGGAATCGACCCTAACTGTTGGAATGAGAGCTTAACGTCGCTCATAAAAAACACTTAACCAATTTGTGGTTTAGTTTTCCGAACTACGGATGCTCTGATTTCTCATACCACATGAGGATACGTAAGCACAAGACGGTGATGTCTTGGCGAGCAACCTTCCCCCTTTCATCTGTAGTTTTCCGAACTACATTAACTCTGAATTTCCCATTGCATGAGGGAATACGTAGGCATAGGGCGGCAATGTCCTATCGAGTCTCTTTTTTCTTTTCCCTTTTACCGTTTCCATTTAGCAGTAGACTTTAGATAACACACCCTTTGATCAGACAACAAGCATGGATCCCGTTGAGTACAACGAATGTGAGGGGTGCTAATACCTTCCCCTTGCGTAACCGACTCCCGAACCCAAGATTTGGTTGCGGTGACCTTGCCTTCTCCTTTCTTTTAGGTTTTATTCAATCGTTTCCTTTCCCTTTGTTGGGATAAATAACGTTCGATGATGACTCTTCTGTATTTTTCCGTCGGTTATTTTTTTCGCAGTTGCGACAAGTTTATCCAAGAATGTTTGGTGAGAATGCATGGAGGTTTAACTAGAATGGCCTTTTTCTGCCATGAGAACCACAACTATACCACTTGTCATAATTTTTCTGTTAATCCGCAAGGTTGTTTCCTTGTGAGAGATGATATTCAAGATCTATAGGACAAAAGGACTATTACCATCACTTATGATAGAAGTCCAAATTCCATGGATGAAGATGAAGAAGTGTTTGTAATAGTGTCGCATTTCAATGAATTGGAGCATGTAGAGTTTACATATGATAGCAGAAGGTCTCATGTGACTCCTCTGATCATCAACGTGCCAGGCCTAAGTCCCTATATGTCTTTGATAGGGTTGTTCCATACAAATACAATGTGAACATGATGGATAATGGGAAGGAGTTACCCTTACCTACCTTACCATCTATTGTTAATATTTTCGATGTCAGCAAGGTTACAAGAAGTGGTCGTGTTTTCTCCGCAGCACCTCCAAAAAGGAATGAAATTTCTTTTGAACCACCACATGTGAATGATTCCACCATAGGGTAGTCTAGTGGGACTGATCCCATTTCTAATTTTGATGAAGTATTAAAGATAATTAAGAAGAGTGAATATAAGATCGTGGACTAGCTTCTACAGATGTCATCCAAGATCTATGTGCTGCAATTGTTGATGAGTTCTAAAGTACACGAAGAGGCTATGTAGAAGGTCCTCGAGCAAGCCTACATGGACTATGGCGTAAATGTTGATGAATTTTATGGGATCGTGGGTAAGATCACCTCTTGCAACAATTTGGATTATGTGAAGAAGAGCTCCTAGAGAAGGGGAGGAATCACAACTTGGCCTTACACATTTCAATGGATTGTATGAATGATGTGCATTCTAGTGTGTTAGTTAACACTAGATCGTCATTGAATGTGATGCCAAAACTACTTTAGCAAGATTTTCGTATCAAGGAGGGCCTTTGAGACCAAGCGAAATCATTGTCAAGGCCTTTGATGGGTCGAGGAAGACTGTTATTGGGGTGGTTAATCTTCTTATGACTATTGGACCCTATACCTTCCAAATCACCTTTCAAGTCATGGACATTCGTACAGCCTACAGCTGTTTGTTCAGTAGTCCATGGATTCATGAAGCAGGGGTGGTCACGTCAGCACTACACCATAAACTCAAATTTGTCCGAGAAGGGAAGCTGGTCACAGTTTATGGAGAGCATGCCTTGGTGGTAAGCCACCTCTCTCCTTTTCATGTATTGACATAGATGATGAAATTGGGACCCAGTTCCAGGCTCTTTATATTGTTGGCAGTAGCGACAATAAGAGTGGGGTTTCCATTTCGTCTCTCAAAGATGCTCAGCATGCTATAGAGAGTGGTTTTAATAAAGGGTGGGGACAAGTTCTGACTTTTCCTGAAAACAAGAACATAGAAGGTCTTGGCTTTTCATGTGTTGATTCCGCCAAGGCTGTTGTGAAGGATATGATCATTCAACCAATTGAAGACACTTTTTGCAGTGGAGGGTTCACCAATCCACCCGAAGTCGATGCCATAATTGAAGATGAATCTGACGAAGATTTACCCGACTTTATGATGCATGAAGCAGTATGCCAGAACTGGAATGTTTTTGACGTCCCTGTCATTGTTCACTTGTCTAAGTAATATTTCTTTAATTGATGTTTTTAAACTCTTCGCTCTACCCAAGGTGAAATATTTGTTGTGTGGGCTTTGTTTTCATAATTCCATTTGCTCTGCCCAAGGAAAAGGTGCACTTGTGTTAGGGCTTTTGTTTCAAAATTGCTATCATTAATAAAATTATCATTTTGTGATTCCATCTTATTCGTTTTTACTTTTCTGCTTTTCTGGAAAATGGTAATCATTAAAAAAAATCTAATCACCTTGAATGTTTTACACACTTTCACTTTCACAAATTCTAAAATAAAGCAAAATCACATGTGCAGATTATTGCACGAATAAACAATCCAAAACAATGACCTGATGCCTCCACCAAACTTTGAGTTTCCTATGTTCGAAGCTGAAGAAGAGGAAGATGAGGAAATCCCTTGTGAGATCTCTCGGTTACTTGAAAATGAAGACAAAGTCGTTCAGCCTCATAAAGAGCCTATTGAGGTCATCAACTCGGGAATAGAAGAAAACCGTAAAGAGGTACATGTTGGATCATTGCTTGTGCCTGTTGTGAAAGAAAGATTGATTGGGTTACTCAAGGAGTATGTTGATGTGTTTTCTTGGTCCTACCAAGATATGCTTGGTATTGACACCGATATGGTGGAACATCGATTTTCTTTGAAGCCAGAGTTTCCGCCAGTCAAGCAGAAGTTCAAAAGGACTCGTCCAGATATGGCCTTGAAGATTAAAGAAGTGTGTCGCTACTGCGAAAATCGGCGCCGGCTGAACAGAAGAGTCGCCACCGTGCGTTATTTATCCCACGGGAGGGAAAGGAAACGCTCAGAGTAAACCTCGCACAACACGGGAAAGGTATGGTCGTCGCAACCAAAACCTGGATTCGGGAGTCGGTTACGCAAGGGGAAGGTATTAGCACCCCTCACGTCCGTCGTACTCGACGGGATCCACGCTTGTTTTCGGGTATGGATTGTTATTCTATCTAAACTAAAGGTCTGGGGTTAAAAGAAAAGAAAATGAAAATAAAAAATGACTCGGCAAAGTATCGCACTTTATGCCTACGTATTCCCGCTTGGAACGAGAAATCAGAGTCAACGTAGTTCGCCTACCTACGGGAAAGGAGGGGAAGGTTTCTCGCTAGGATATCGCATCCTATGCCTACGTACTTTCATACAGCATGAAAGATCAGAGCAAACGTAGTTCGGGCCACGTACGACACAAGCTTGTCTTGGTTGATTTTATTCCTTCTGAAAAGGTTTTCTTGATTAATAGTCCCGGCGAACAAAAATGACGCTTTGATGAGTTCACCTTCTTTTACGAAAGAAGTGTCTTTTATTGTGTTTGAAATCTTTATTGTGTTTTTCTGTTTGTTTTGAGAAAGAAAGAGACAGAACTCTAACCTACGGTTGCGAAGGGAATCAAACTATCCTAATGTTATCATGCATGGGTTAAGACCTAGTGTCTATCATGCCCCTCTCTTGCACAGAGAGAAACAAAGATCCTAAGGGGATAGACAGAAACAGAAACAATAGCAGATATATACAGTAAAGCGGTAAAATGCATGGATGCAACAGTACAAGCGAGGCAAGGGAGTCCCACTCAACCTCGAACCTAGAAAACAATAGGCAAAAGTGAACAGACTTCACTTTCAACCCAACAGGGTGAACAGCAAACAATACAGTCCAGAAAACCAATCAATACATCAGAAATGAAATACAGCAAAAATAAACAGCATCAGCAGCTCTGAATCAACATCTGGCTTCAAGTAATTCTCCAATCATTTATGGGCTTCAACAAGCATCAATCTCCATCTTCATGGCCTCCAGGTAAGGGCTTTGATCATCAGTCTTTTATCTGCAATGGCTTTTCTTCAAGCCTCAGGCTCCAGGATGAACATCAGCCAACCAGATGAAGTGAATGAATGTTAGACAGTTAATTACCTACCAAGGGTGGTTCATCAACTGCTAACATTATACAGATAATTTTCCCTCAAAAGTTCTATCTTTCAAATACATTCACTGATCCTTCCAAAGGAAGGAGGTGGATATTTGAAAGAGACTTTGAATCATAGAGAAAGGATGGATGCAGACAAGGCATTCCATGTTTGAGAAACAAGCTTTCTAATCTAGAGCTCTGCCTAGCTCCTAAACCCTAGTCTCCTCAGCAGCTGCCAGCAGTAACCTCCTATTCAACTCTGGCAGTTGATCTTCAATCTCTGGATCTCCAATGGTCTTCATCTCCTCAAGTCTTCAGTTCACCCAAGTCCCCAGACAATCCCAATACCCAAGCAAGCAAGCAATAATCCCCAGAGGGCACACCACACCAGTCAATCAGATATATACAGAGTATTAATAGCAGTAGGGGAATCCTGACTTTTTCTAGGGGGATCTAATAACTACCCATAGCCCCTATAGTCCCATAGCTAACCTATTCAATCTCTAAGTCCTAAGGGAAAAGAATCAAATCTCCTAAGTTATCACCTAAAACCCTAATTTGTTCATGTTATTCACACTTACACTAAACACCTAAAATTAATTTCTAAAAATGGGAACTAAATTGTATCTACAAGTTTAATGTCTAACCTAAACAACCTAAAAAGAATGGATGAAAAATATGAAAGTATCTAATAGAACAAAAATTAATAAAATCATGTATGAAATGAAACCATTTAAAATGTTATTTATTTAGAAAATATGGGAAAAATATCAAATAAAAAATAAAATGCCATTTTTATTTTTTATAATTTCTTGACATCCTAAAGAAAAATATGCAAGAAGAATGAATTAAAAATGATGATTTTTCTATTTATTATGAATTTTATAAGATGCATGAAAAATATAAAGAAATAAAAAGAAAATATTAGGAATTAAAGAAAGGGGGTGAGAAAAGTAAAGGCGCGCAGTTGAAATCCCAAGTGGGCTGGAAAAGGTGGGGTGCGAATATCACTGCAGCTAGGCCCATATGCGCTCAGAAAATACTTGAGAAAATGCTAGAAAAATTAATAAGGTCTCGGTGTGAATAACATCTAATTCATGTTGAAATGTTGGGCTTAGCTTGGGGGAGGGTGCCATTAGTGATACTGAATCCAAGCCCAAGGCTGCTAACTTAATGAAACGCAGCGTTTCATCCTTGCTCAGCCTTTCCCTCATAACCGAAGTTTGAATCTCGTTCGTTGGATCAAAGGTCAGTCAACCAGTCAAGGGGTAATCTGAGGGCGATGAGGTTATCTTCCTCCTTGGTTCAGGGTTTGGAAGGAACGCCATAGATGAACACACCAACTGATCCATACCCTAACTCCTTCGATTCTCCATGGAATGCCAACATATAAAAACCAAATCCACTCCAAATCTTACCAGGAGTCTAACCATGGTGTCAAAACTAACTGAAATCTCTTCTAACCCTAAACCCGATAGCTACCTCCAAGAAATGATCAAGAACTGATTCTCACGAACTTCAAAATTGATGGCACAGGCATGTTCCTCTCTTCACCTGGATCATTTCCCCCTAAAGAACTAAGCCTAACACTCCCAATTCGAAGAGTTCTTGCTCCTAACAGAAATTATGCCAACCTAAAGAACATCACCAAATCGATCCATACTCTCCAGAAATGATCTACTACTTATTCCCTATCATTCTAACCTATTAACCTTGATGAACTATGCATAAATTAAAGTGTAGAGATCAAGATGCAAACCTGATAAAATGTGTGAACCAGATAGGGGAATCCTTCAAATCACTGCTTGTACTTGTGCAGAAACACTCAGTGACACAAGAGCTTGCTTCTGTTTGCACTAGTTTGGGTTGATTATGCTTGAATCTTGGAAATGGATCTGAAGCTGCAAGCTGCCAAATTCAATATACAGAACACGATTTGGACCTGAATTCTTGCTGATTTTGATTGCTACACACTCAATGATGATGATAGAGTTGAATCAGATCAAGAAAATGAACAGAATGTGGAAGAAATGAAGAATTGGAAAATGACTTGCTATGGAAGAAATTTGATCTCAATCTCTCTTTCTGCAGCAATTCTCTCTAACCCCTGCATCTGAGCACACCCCAAATTACTTATAGATGGTGTAAGAATGATCTAGAAGGGACTGGAACAATCCAATGAGAAATTGGATATCTCACTTCATGAGATTTTTGATTCCATGCTAAGCATAGGCCATTCTTTGTTCAAGCTTGCACACTCCTCACTTCTCCTTTGAAATTCTCCTTAGATGATATTTTGATTGAACTGAAAAACCTTGCAAGCTTGCCCATTGATTCCTTGTTCATGTGGGGGTTTTGCCATGTGACCTTATGAGGCAAGAAGCAAGTTTACAAAGGAAGTCCCATTTTTAAGCTTAAACTTAAAAATATGGATGAACCAATGTCTTTAAAATGAGGTTTCCAATCAAAATGATATATTGGATGACCTATTTTGGATTTCTAGATCCTCCAAACCAATTTCCAAATTCAACTTTTTCAACTTATAAGCCCTTTTTAGTTCATTTTTTTGACCAATCATGCAAATCCATGCTATGAGCTTTTCCAATCATTCATGACCTTCTATATTGACTTAAAATCACCTTTTGAACAACTTTCATGTTTTGAGTTTTTTCATTTGAGGCTTGGAAATAGGAGATATGGCCTTTGCTTAAAAAAATGACCCATAACTGACAAATGACCAAAATACCCTTTGCTTGCCAAGACCATAAGTAGAGTTCGACAAATCATATGAAGGCATACTATACCATTATAGAAAGCTAAGAAAATGAGGAACAATTCTTATGTTGACCAGAAATTCATTTGAAATCTCCTTGAGGGGTAAAAATAGCTTGGAAGTCAAGTCACTTTCACAGACAAAATTTCAGATACCTCAGATGACCTGTAACTTGCAAGGACCATAACTTGAGTTCTATAAATCTCCTTGATGTCTTCCACCACTCAAATTAAAGGTATTGAGATCCTCTACAAGTTTCATGTTGGCCAAGGATCCATTTGAAGCTTGCATTTTGACTTATCTTGCTTGGAAATTTGACCTAAACTAGGGGATTTTACATAGAAACCCTAATTTAGAAACTCCTCTTCTCCTTGATTTCTCTTGATTTCTTCTTGACATATCACCATATCCTTATTCTCCATGTCAAATGATGAACCCCACATCTCTCCAATAGCCTTTAATGCCCTTCCATCAGTCATTTGACCTAGAGTTGACCTAGAGTTGACCCCAGATGAAACCCTAGTTGACTGTCTTCAACTGCAATTCTTGTGATCACACCAAGGACTTATCTTCTTCTTCAAATGACTTTCTAAGTCTACCATGATGTCTAGATACTCTCCATGCTCCATTTACAGCTCACAACCCCCCTTGTTGACCCTCAGATACCCTCAGATAGGGGATAGACTCAAGGCTTGATCTGCTGAACTCTCTGCTCTCAAATTCTTTTCTAATGACTTGAGTGGGATGGAATTAGGATAATAACCTCTGGATAGGCCTCTAGAGATGAGAATAATGCTTGATCCCCTGTTGAATGCCTTGTTATGCTTATGCTATGCAGATGGTTAGGCTATGTACATGACTCTATATGCAAATGCTAATGATATTGACACATAAACCAAGTGAATAAGGTTGAGCAAATTTTAGGGTGCAACAGCTGCCCCTATTCAAGCGACTTGGACCCGATTGGGTGAAGGGCTCGGAGCCTTCAGACATTCGCGGTACGAGGCGGTTGAATACTAGTGAAACCAGAAATTTGCCAACCGCAGAAATAAACTGCGCTCCAGCTTGGGGAACGACATTCATCAGCTGAATCTGACTGTTTGCAACCGCCCACTGATCCCGTAACGACCGTACTGGGGACTGTCTTCACCGTTCTGAAAAAGATGTTGTCATAACAGATTGCTTGCTTGTCCACGTTAGGACTCTGTCTGTCATTAATACGAAGAAATCTCAACTAGAACCTGTCCACGTTAGGACTCCACTTGCCGTTAACCCAGAAAAAATCTCGGCAACTCCGCTGGGGGATATTCCAATAAATCGTCCACGTTAGGAATAAACTCTTCCACGTTAGGAATAACGCCATCCACGTAAGGAATCATCTCTTCTGCATCTGTCCACGTCAGGACTAAACTTTCCATCTTTCCACGTCAGGATGCAATCTTCTTTTTCCACGTAAGGATAAACGTATCAATCTGTCCACGTAAGGACTCCAATACAACTCGATATGTCCGCGTCAGGACTCCACTCTTTCCGCGTAAGGAATACAACTTTGGTTCTGAACCCGTCCATGTTAGGACTCACCTTTCCACGTAAGGAGTACATCATTCTTCCATGTCAGGAATCAACTTTTCTGAAATCCGTCCATGTCAGGACTAAATTTTCCACGTAAGGAATCTATCTTCTTCTTCCTTGTTAGGAATAACTTCTTTGATCTGTCCGCGTCAGGACTAAACTCTTCCACGTCAGGAATAATCTCTTTCTTTCCACGTCAGGAATCGATCTCGATATGTCCGCGTGAGGACTCAATCTTTCCACGTAAGGAAACCCATCTTTCCCCGTAAGGAATCTCATCTTTCCACGTTAGGAATAAACTCGTCTTTCCATGTAAGGAACTGAAACCTCTTTTCCCACGTAAGGAACAAACTCGTCCACGTCAGGACCCATCTTTCGTCTTGATTTGTCCACGTCAGGACTCAGGCCTCTTCGACCCGCCGGGGAAATAAAACTTGTCCATGTCAGGACTCCCATCTCCTTTGTTGAGGAAGCCAAACTCGTCCGCGTCAGGACTCACACCTTCGTCTGATCTGTCCACGTCAGGACCCACGCTTCGCTAACACGAAGAAAGATAACTGCTGAGAGTAAATGATCCACGTCAGGACACCAACACAAGGAGTAATCAATTTTGTCAACGTCATGACTTCACATTCCACCCATTCCGAGAACCCGAACCCGTCCACGTCAGGACTAACACATCTCATCAACCCGGGGAAATAAATCTGTCCACGTTAGGACGCCCACTTCTGAAGAAATCCCGTCAATATAGGAATAAATTGTCCACGTCAGGACTTAGTTCTCCATTGATCCCGACCCACAAACTTCTTTAGCACTAACGTAACAGCGACTTTGGGGCGGACTCTACTGGGGATGTCTGGGAATCAAACTACCGGATGCCTGTTCTGATAACCGGAGGCAACTTCTGAAATTCTGATTCCTGAAACCCTTTGATGACAAATAACTCTGCTCAGGAATAAAGGGAAACTTTGACCGAACTGATATTATCATTGGATGTCCCCTGCCGAGATCTTGAATGTTTGGTAGTTCATTTGAGCAAAATCTCTCTCCACCTGAATTGCTAAAATACAGGAACTGTTTCAGCAAAATAAATGCTGCAGATAATGCCAACTCCGCTGGGGATAGCCAGATGCTGCAGAACTATTCCAGCAGAATAAATGCTGGAAGGGTGAAGTCGACCCTGCTGGGAAGTTGGGAGCTCAAACCAAACACCCTGTTGAGGTAACCCCCTGCTGGGGAATGTAACTTTGCTGGGGAATAGCAGGTGTGCCAAGTATGATTGGACTTCTCTGCTGGAGAGTGAACTGATATTACACAGTATCCCTGACAAAATAAATGCCAGGACCCACAACCAACTCTGCTGGGGAGAGTCTTGATCTTCGAGTTCCACTGGGAGGAAAGAACACTTGCTGAAAAGAGAATTCCACTGGGAATGGGACGATTCTCTCGGGGAAAATCAACTGACTCCGCTGGGAGAGAGTGAATGACCCTGCGGGGAAAGGTGAACCTGTCTGAATACAGCTCACCAATTTGGAAATATTAATCTTCTGAGGCTGAACCACTCTGCTTGAGATAAGGAATCCTTCTGGGGGACACCACACTGCCTGCATACAGCCTTCAATCTTTGAATCGTCAATTCTGTTGAGGATGAACGACCTCGCTGGATAATCCTTTCGCACAACCTACGACTGACTGGAGAGTTTGATCCTGCTTCAGGAAGAAACTGCATGACCTGCGTGAGGGCTGAGTCTTTAGTTATTGCAATCTTTTGATCCTCTTCCTCGTATGGTTATGAAACCTGCAACAACACAAACAAGACAAAACAAGCCTATGCAACCAAATCAACTCAGGTTAGTGACGTTATTTTCAGTTAATTCAAAGCTTTAGCAACTGTTGGCAAGGGCCAGCGACGTTATACTCATGCTAGTTTCATCAAACTTAGGCGTTAATCATGCACAAAACAGTAAAGAACAGTGTCAAGTACTGAATAACGTATTTTATTGATTGGGCCCCTGAATGGGCGGAGTTTTGTACACGGAATGTAACTCCTGAAATGAGGAAGCTACACAAAGCAAATATACAAGTATACAAGTATGCACAAGAAGCATAAATATTGACGACTTAAATTTGTACACATGTCGGCAACGGGATGCAGATGAACACCACGAACTGATCCTCCCATTACTCGCCCGACTCTAATGCTTTCCCGGTATCCCCACTTCTGAAGAGATTGTATCGGATAACTGACTCCTCAAATGTATTCTCCCGCATTGATGCTCATTGCAATTATCAAATTCGGACCGCAGTCATTTGCTTTTCAAATCCCTAACTTTTGCGTGAACCGCCCTTTACGGGTTTTCAGTTCACCGGGATACCCTTTTTTGCCGAAGCCGCCCAGTGTAGGTTTTCAACTTCGCGGGTGTACATTTTTTTCAATTTTATCCCTAACTTTTGCCCGAACCTTTCATTTTGTTTTTGGTTCGCCAGGATGCCCCATTTTTGCCTGGACTCTCTTTTTTCTGTCCAGCGGGTCTATTTTAGGCAAAGTATTTTTTAACTGCGTCCGAATTCACAGGTGACGTGAAGTCTTCTCCGTCCATGGTGGACAACAACAGCGCTCCTCCTGAGAAGACTTTCCTGACAACGTATGGCCCTTCGTAGTTGGGGGTCCACTTGCCCCTGTGATCTGCTTGCGGCGGGAGAATCCTTTTCAGCACAAGGTCGCCCGTCTGAAAGCTTCGCGGATGTATCTTCTTGTCGTACGCTTTCTTCATTCGGCTCTGGTATAAACGACCGTATGCTAGAGAAGCTAGCCTCTTCTCATCCATCAAACTCAGTTGATTCATCCTGTCTTTCACCCATTCTGCCTCGTCCAGCTGAACATCTCGCAATACCCTCAGAGAAGGGATCTCAACTTCTAATGGCAGCACCGCTTCCATTCCGTATACTAACGAGAACGGGGTTGCCCCGGTTGATGTGCGTACCATCGTACGATAACCGTGCAACGCGAAAGGTAGCATCTCATGCCAATCCTTATAAGTCACCACCATTTTCTGAACGATCTTCTTGATATTCTTATTGGCCGCTTCAACAGCGCCATTCATCTTGGGTCGGTAAGGGGAGGAGTTGTGATGTTCGATCTTGAAATTCTGACAGAGCTCCTTCATCATTTTGTTGTTCAGGTTTGAACCATTGTCCGTGATTATCCGCTCGGGAATCCCATATCGGCAAATGATATCTCTCTTGATGAATCTGGCCACCACTTGCTTCGTTACATTTGCGTAAGACGCCGCTTCCACCCACTTGGTGAAATAATCGATTGCCACTAGAATGAACCGATGTCCGTTAGACGTCGTCGGCTCGATCTTTCCAATCATATCGATTCCCCACATAGAGAATGGCCAGGGTGATGACATCACATTTAGAGGACTTGGAGGCACATGGATCTTGTCAGCATAGATTTGGCACTTGTGGCACTTCCTCGCAAACTTGAAACAATCAGTTTCCATGATTAGCCAAAAATAACCTGCCCGCAGCAGTTTTCTCGTCATAGCATGTCCTCCAGCATGCGTACCAAAGGTACCTTCGTGTATTTCCTCCATGAGCAGCTTTGCCTCTCCTTCGTCTACGCAACGCAACAACACCAAATCGTGGTTTCTTCTGTATAAGACGCCATCCGGATTCAAGTAGAAATTACCCGCTAATCTCCTGAGAGTCTTCTGATCTTGACTGGATGCCCCAGCCGGATACTCTTTATTCTTCAGGAAATTAAGGATATCGAAATACCATGGTTTGTCATCAGATGCTTCATCAATAGCAAATACATAAGCCGGTCTGTCAAGCCGAGAGATAATGATTCGGGGAGCCTCATTCCAGAAGTTGACTTTGTACATGGAAGACAAAGTGGCCAGGGCGTCAGCCATTTGATTTTCTGCCCGCGGTACATGATGCAATTCAACCTTGTCGAAGAAAGGCAACAATCTCCTTGCATAATTCATGTAATGTATCAAATTGGGCTGTCGTGTCTCCCATTCCCCTTTGATCTGATTCACCACCAGAGCTGAGTCTCCGTATACGTCTAGATGTTTGATTCGCAAATCAATGGCTTCTTCAAGCCCCATTATACAAGCTTCGTATTCGGCTTCATTATTGGTAACGGCAAAGGTCAATCGGGCAGTAAACGGGATGTGCGACCCGTGTGGCGTAGTGATGATTGCCCCTATTCCACTACCATAAGCATTCACAGCTCCGTCAAATATCATCTTCCATTTAGAACCCAACTCTGGCCCCTCGTCTGGCAACGGCTCCTCACAATCTTTCATCTTTAGGTACATGATATCCTCGTCAGGAAAATCAAACCTCATCGATTGGTACTCTTCAATAGGCTGCTCCGCCAGATACTCAGACAGCACACTCCCCTTTATAGCCTTCTGCGAGACGTATTGAATATCATATTCAGTCAAGACCATCTGCCACCGGGAAATTCTTCCTGACAACGCCTGCTTTTCAAATACATATTTGATAGGATCCATCTTCGAGATGAGCATGGTTGTATGATTCAGCATGTACTGCCTCAACCGCTTGGCGGCCCAGGCTAGTGCGCAACAAGTTTTCTCCAGCATTGAATATCGAGATTCACAATCTGTAAACTTCTTACTCAGGTAATAAATTGCATGCTCTTTTCTCCCTGTCTCGTCATGTTGACCGAGAACACAACCCATGCTTCCCTCAAGAACCGTCAAATACATTATCAAGGGTCTACCTGCTACTGGGGGTATCAAAATAGGAGGCTCCTGCAAATACTGCTTTATTTTATCGAACGCCTTTTGACAATTTTCGTTCCACGTTACTGATTGATCTTTCTTCAACAGCTTGAATAATGGTTCACACGTGGCAGTTAGGTGAGATATGAACCGAGCGATGTAGTTCAACCTCCCTAAAAACCCACGCACCTCTTTTTCTGTTTTAGGCGTCGGCATTTCTTGGATCGCTTTTATTTTAGCAGGATCGACCTCTATTCCTCTTTCACTTACGATAAACCCCAGCAGTTTACCCGATCTCACCCCAAAGGTGCACTTATTAGGGTTCAGTCTCAGCCTGAACTTCCTAAGCCTTTTAAATAACTTCAGCAGATTCACCAGATGCTCTTCCTCCGTCTGGGATTTGGCAATCATATCGTCAACATAAACTTCGATTTCTTTATGCATCATATCATGGAAAAGAGTCGTCATCGCACACTGATATGTTGCCCCAGCATTTTTCAAACCAAAGGGCATCACTTTGTAGCAAAATGTTCCCCAAGGCGTTATGAAAGTAGTCTTCTCCATATCCTCCGGCGCCATTTTAATCTGATTATAGCCTGAAAAGCCATCCATGAAGGAGAATACGGAGTATTGAGCAGTATTATCAACTAACACGTCAATGTGAGGAAGTGGAAAATCGTCTTTCGGGCTTGCTTTATTCAAATCTCTATAATCCACGCACATTCGAACCTTGCCATCTTTCTTTGGCACTGGTACGATGTTAGCAACCCATGAGGGATACTTTGTCACAGCCAGGAAACCAGCGTCCCACTGTTTTTGAACTTCCTCTTTGATCTTCACTGCCATATCTGGTCGAGTTCTGCGAAGCTTTTGTTTGACTGGCGGGCAATCTTCTTTCAGTGGCAGGCGGTGCACAACCATATCTGTATCGAGCCCTGGCATATCTTCATATGACCAAGCGAAGACATCATTATACTCTTGGAGCATTTCAACCAGTCTTCGCTTGATGTCACTCTGCAGTGCGGCTCCAATACGAATATTTTTCTCAACCCCTTCCGACCCGAAGTTGATAATTTCTATGACCTCGTCGTGAGGTAGAATGACTCTTTCCTCTTGCTTCACTAACCAAGACAGTTCTTCAGGAACGTCACTATCTTCGACAACCTCTTCTTCGGCCTGAAATACCGGGTGCTCAAAGTCGGGACGAGTCATAGGTGGTTCAAGGATGTCATCTGAAAATGTTATCCTGCAAAAAGAATGGTTAAGTGCTTCAAAATGCGTATAAAGCGAATAACCACGTTGCCATTTTATTGAAAAATATAAAATAAGAAAGACAGGGATTACAGTATTTGCACATGAAAAAACGCCATTTATTTAATGATTAACACGCAATGTTCATAACAACACAGCCCTAAGTAAATCACGATGCCCCGGGCAAGACATCAGATTATTCAACAATTAATAAAGCAAAGCATTACTGTTTAAGAGTCACAGGAACAAGCTCCTGAATAGACCAGTTGCACAGTCCTTGTCCTGGCGTGCTTGGCTGAATCCAGGCATCCATATCACAGTCGCTGTCTCCTTTGTCAGACTCCGAAGCAGCATTGATGGTTTCATGACATACTCCACTGGCAGAGATGGTGATTGGCCCTCTGAAACGGGGTGCTCCCACAGCAGGAGTTGATGACGACGGTTGGTACCCCAGCCCGAACCGGTCCATCTTCACAAGAATATCCAGCACTTTGCCCCAGCCCTTTGCTTCTCCTGCTTCTACTAGAGCTTGAGCTTCTTTATACGATGAGATGGCTATCCCCGACACTTTGCTCGGCCCTGGACCTTTGTCCTTGATGCGCAAACCTTCGAATGCCTGGCAGGGTGTTTCGTGGATCTCTCCGTCGACCTCCACATATTTAAATGACGACAGATGGCTGACCAGGATGTCCTCCTCTCCGCACACGGTGACTACGCTGTCTCCGACCATATACTTTAACTTCTGATGCAGGGTGGACGTGACTGCCCCTGCCCCATGAATACAGGGTCTTCCAAGCAAGCAGCTGTACGCAGGCTGTATATCCATGATATAAAACTCAGTCGCAAACACCTCCGGCCCCACCTGTAGAGGCAATGTGATCGATCCAAAGACTGTTCTCCGCGTGCCATCAAACGCTCTGACTACCAAATCACTGGGCGTACACAAAATTCCTCTAACATCCAGCTTCATCATCGCCTTCTTGGGCAGCACATTCAAAGACGATCCAGTGTCGACCAATACGTGCGACATTACTGATCCTCTACACTCGACAGATACGTGCAGCGCCATATTATGATCTCTTCCTTTCGGCGTCAAGTCGAAATCGGTAAAGCCCAAACTGTGGCCTGCATTCACATGTGCCAACACTCCTTCCAGCTGATTCACGGAGACGTCTTGGGGTACAAACGAAGTATCCAGGACTTTCAGCAAAGCATTTCTGTGAGCTTCCGAACACAACAGCAATGACAGGATAGATATTTTGGACGGCGTCTGCTGCAGATGCTCCACAATCTTATAATCACTTTTTCGAATCAAGCGCATGAACTCTTCTACATCCTTCGATGCTGCTTCTTTTTCACTCGCTTGCACCGGAACATTTTCAACCACTTTCCCTTTTCCTTTCGCTAGTCTTTCAGCCTCCACTTCAGAAGATATAAAGATCCTGCCACTCCTTGTCATGCCTCCCGAGCCGACAACATTATCCACAGTCTCGGCTGGCTGCTTATTAACATCAATTTTTATCCCGTCACAATACACCTCTAACCCATATGACCATGGGACTGCTTTCGTGTTCTCGTGCGGGATCGGCCCGGCCTTAGTTATGGTGATCGGTGGTCGCTGAGCTGGCGCGGCGATAGTGATTGTCTTCCGAGGAATCGTTACCGTGGCCACATCATTCTGATCATCTGCTATTGCCCCTGCAGGCTCTTCAGTTGCCGCTCGGTCAAACTGCAATATGCCCTCATCAATTAAAGCCTGAATGCCTTTCTTCAAATCATCACACCCCCCATCTAGGGTCCAACAGTCTAAACAATACTCGTTACATCCTGGGTAAACACCCCCTTGTAACAGTCGGCTCTTTACCTCGCTCAGCGGCGTCTTCAAATCGTCGACATTCATAATCAGATTCAACCCTTCCTCAGTTAGAATGGCGTTCGCCCCGTGATTAGGCATGGGTTTCTGCACTATATTCGGACCTGCCGTTCCGAAATTGATAGTCTTGTTGTCCAAAAGGTCCTGCACAACATGCTTAAAAGCATGGCAACCTTCTATATCATGACCCGGAGCCCCAGAATGAAACTCACAGTGCCTGCTTGCATCGTAACCAAACGGGGGAGCTCCTGTTATCGGTGCCAGAGTTCTTTTTCCTACCAGGTTTAATCCCAACAATGTCTGCAACAAATCTGCATAGGTCGAGGGAGGCTTCTCGAACACTCTTCTCGGTTTACTACCCTGGAATCTTTGCTGAGCCTGTTGTGCCCCTTGCTGAGGCTGCTGCTGCTGTTGCATTGGCTGTTGCTGAACCGGTTATTGTTGCTGGAGTGGTTGTTGTTGATACGGGATAGTAACACTCGCCACCTGCTGCGGCTGACGATATTGACCTCGTCCCCTGCCTCGGCCCCGGCCTCGGCCTCCAAATACTGCACTTGCCTCGCCCTGACGGCGCCCGCCATAAGCTTTCCTATTACTGCCAGATGCAGTTGATTCCTCGACTTGGAACTTTCCTTGCTTAATGTTACGTTCAATCTTTTCCCCCATCAGAATTAGGTCTGAAAAACTGGCCAGAGACGTATGAAACAGCATATCATGAAACAGACCTGTGAATGTGCCGACAAACATGTCATTCATTTCCTTATCTTCTACCGGAGGACGGACCCTGGCAGCCATATCGCGCCACCTTTGCGCGTACTCTTTAAAGCTCCCCCCCTTCTTTTGCGACAGCCCGGCCAATTGGACTCGATTGGGTGCCAAATCGCTATTATACTTGTAGTGAGCTACAAACGCCTCCGCTAATTGCTTCCATGTCTTGACATCGGTTGGCTCCAACCCCATGTACCACTCTAGGGAAGGACCTGACAGACTATCTTGAAAGAAATGCATTAGCATTCTTTCATCAGTTGAGTATGCAGACATCTTTCTGTAATAAGCTCGCACATGCACTTTTGGACATGTGTCTCCTTTGTACTTGTCAAACGCAGGAGCTTTGAATTTGATTGGCACCCTCAAGCCAGGTACCAAACCCATTGTCGCCATGTCCAAACCCACAGCCCTTTGGTTCAGGACTCCCCTCATCTGCTCTTCTAGCATTCTGATCTTCTGGGAATCATCCATCGGCCCTTCGAAACCTCCGCCGGAGAAAGCGTCCTCCTGCTGATCTTCTTGCCACATACCATTTCCAGCTCCATACCCATCATATCCATTATTACGTCCAGCTCTGATCTGATTCACCCCCGGACCTCGACCTCTGTTGCCATACCCTTGAACTCCTCCAGCAGGACCAAAAGCCATAAATCCAGCGCCGTTTCCATTTCCAAAACCTCCGTAGCCCTGATTGGCCATACCATGACCATCTTGCCCAAAGCCTTGAGCATTGAAACCATATTTCCCAGTGTTGTCGAATCCCTGATCATTAAACCCGAATCCAGCATTGACAAAGCCATTGCCGCCTAGATTATCACCCAAGTTGACATCACCCAGCCCAACGTTATGAACAACAGTCTCATTCCCAACTCCGACGTTACCATTCACAGCAGCGGTAGCGTTGTTGACGTTAGCAGCAGGTGTATTGACTACAGGTGGGGCCACTGGCGTGGGAGTGCCGTCTCCATGAACGGTATCGACCCGTACAGACTGATGATCTTCGTTACCGTGACCAGCATTTCGAGCCAACAGAGGCTGGACCATGGCCTGCAAATTCTCCTGCCCTTTTGCAATAGCTTCCATGGTCTGCATAAAGAGAGCGAGCTTCTCGCGCACATCTTGCATCTCGTTCTGCATTTGATCCATGATTCTTCGACAGTTGGTGCGGGTAGAATAGCGGTGCGAGTGATGATCTGCAATCCTGAAAAGTACCTGGTACAGAGCAGGAAATAAGATACTTATTCAAAGATTACCTGTAATGCAATATGAATATGAATGCAATGCAATGTGTCTGTGCATTAGGGAAATTCATTCTCCCAGTTCTAGTGTGAAGGTGCCTGTGCAGTGACAGTGTTGACAACAGGAATATCGGAGCTGAATCACAGAAAGCCTCATATATTGCTGAGAAAACCCGAATACAATGTCGCTGAAAGTACGATAAGAAGGCATGACCTCAACCAACAATCCTGGTGATGGTCGGCACTTATGCAAATAAAGCATACAAGTTACTACAAGTTACTACATGAAATGATCAAATCCTCCCAAAAGTCTGGTACTCTTCTATCAACTTCTTGGTCTCTGGATGGCTTGGTCGATCAAGCAGCCCTTCAACAAGTTGGTTTCTCTTCTTAAGAACACGGCGCACGTCTTCAGCAGTTTCTTCCCATGTTGCTTCTCCGAAGCAATCTTCTAGCTTTCGCTTCTGAGACACCGCTACATCTCTGGATTTGATTGCCTTGTTCAGTGCATGTTGGACACTATACCGGGTCATCACCTCTTCCTCACATTTCTTGATGCTAGACTTCAACTTCTCTTCGAGGTCGGAGATTTGCTGCTTCAGCTTATCTTCTCTCATCTTATTGTTGGTGAGAGTAGCATTCCAAGTCTTATTGCAAGAGGAGATTTCTCGGTGAGCGATGTCAAGCGCTTTCTTCTTGGCTTCCAGCATGTCATGGGAGCTTCTGAACTCTTGCCCCAGACGTTCGTGCTTCTTCCTCTCCTCAGTCAACTCATCCCCTAATCTGTTCATTAGCTCAATCTGCTGTTGGAAAGCATACACGACCTTGTTTTTCTCACTGCGTACTTGAGCTAGCTCTTGCTCTAACCCTTCATTAATCTTTATCAAGGCTTCCTTTTCTTTCACAACTTGCTCGTAGGCCTCCCTAGAAACAGTAGTTGGCTCTTCTGCCGGGACGGGAACAGTGACGGGTGCAGCGGGAATTGGCATTAATAACTGACTTGCTCTCTCCTGAATCCAAACTCTATAAGGTGCATAGGCCTGACAGTCATTCTTTCCTAACAGTGGCTTCCCTTTGCGGTTAATACGTGTCCAGGCATGTTGCAACTTGGCTAATAACTCCCCCTTCACATCACCTGTGAAGTACAGAGATTCCCGTACTTCTTCCTCCTGAGGTGGATTCTTCAGTGCATATCCGAACTGACGAATGAACAGAGAAGGGTTGTAATTGATACACCCTTTTCTTCCTATCAGCGGCATATTAGGGTACCCAGAACAGCTGGAGATGAGCTCAGATCCCAACAGGTCTCGATCAAACCACACAACGTCTTCGGAATATAGCCTCATCAGGCGCTCTGACCAACTGGCTGAGGTTGCACTGTCTACAAATGGTCCCTTCACGGGGAGATGACTTTTGAACCACATATTTAATAGAGGAGCACAGCAGTAAACAACTTTTCCCCTTCGGTTTTCGTTCTTGTAGTGCAATGAGTGGTAGAAGTCTCCGATCAACGTTGGCACTGGGTTGCCTGCAGCAAACAGATAGAAAGCATCCAGATCTACAAAGTTGGGCAAGTTAGGAAACAGCACAATTCCATAAATGCATAAAGCCAAAATAGCATTGAAAACCACCCAACAGCCGTTCTTGGCGTACTCTTGAGCCTTGCCAACCAGAAAATCCAGAGAGAAACCGGGAACCCCGAGCCAAGAAGTCACTAACAACTCAGCAGCGTTCATATGCAAGGCTTTGGCTAAGTCCTCCAACTTGGGCTCAGCAGCAGAGTGAATAAAGGGAACCTTGTTCTGCACGGGAAGCTCAGTAAACTCCACATACTCCTCAATGGTAGGCCCTAGAATGAAGTCAGCAAAAGTAAAGCATCTCAATGCGGGGTCATAGAACTGCATCAAGGTGTATAGCCCGTTCATCTCATCAGCAGTGGGCTTGCAGACTAATCTCAGTAATCTTCCATGACTCATTCTGAAGCTTCTCCTAACCTCCTCATCGGCAAGAGATATCAGACCAAGCAAAGAAGTAATATCAGGTGAAGGCAGCTTATACGCAACTGTCTTCCTCAAACTAGCCATAGTCAATACTCAGAAGTCCGGGCACTAGAACCGGGGAATATGCAAATGCACCTGCAGCACAGACACACGTTAGTGAAATGCAAGTGGTAATGGATATGCAGACAATGCAATGCAAGTAACATGCAACAGGGACCAAAGCTGTAGCTGAATAGCCTGAACCCAATCGAGAAAGGTCTCAGATAAACCATCCAGAAGTCATCAAACCCTGGTCTCAGATAGACCTAAAACAAAGCTCCAACACTGGTCTCTGACAGACCTCAAACCATAACTCCAACTGGTCTCTGACAGACCTCAAGACTCTTAACTGGTCTCTGACAGACCTCCTAACTCTCCATAAACCCAGGATCTCTGATCAAGAAATAACCGGTAGTCTGAAGGTCTAGTTACCTGCATAACCCCAAACCCTCTCACAGGTGGATGTCCTAGTAACTGACAAAGGTATGGCATCCTATGCGGTCGTCGGTGTCACAGACTTTCAGGGTTGATGATACGATTCCCAGAAGGAGTGGCATCATCAAATCCTGAAGAGGCCTCACTTAGCCAACTTCCAAATGATCGGTTCCCGGAGTCGACAATTCAGCTGACCAACAACCCCTTCGACCCAAAGGGTAGAAAAAGAAGCCAACCAGAAGAACCTCGTCCGAGTGTAGATTTCATGAGACACTAATGCAAGCAAAGCCGGCACGCGCCCACTACTTTCTACTCTAATTCTAGGTGCACTCAAGCCCAGGTCCGGCTTCTCACTCAATATCAGAACACCCGTCACACCCCAAGATACAGCAATAATAATCCATATATACAAAGCTGAAAATGAAGGTCAGAAATATAAATCCATACAAAATCCTCGACGGGAAAACAAGCGTTAGGATTGACTCTCTTAAGGGACGTTGGATCCCAAATGCATAAGAACTATCACAGTCCTTAGCAGCCAGGGGACGTTGGATCCCCAGCAGAGTCGCCAGCTGTCGCTACTGCGAAAATCGGCGCCGGCTGAACAGAAGAGTCGCCACCGTGCGTTATTTATCCCACGGGAGGGAAAGGAAACGCTCAGAGTAAACCTCGCACAACACGGGAAAGGTATGGTCGTCGCAACCAAAACCTGGATTCGGGAGTCGGTTACGCAAGGGGAAGGTATTAGCACCCCTCACGTCCGTCGTACTCGACGGGATCCACGCTTGTTTTCGGGTATGGATTGTTATTCTATCTAAACTAAAGGTCTGGGGTTAAAAGAAAAGAAAATGAAAATAAAAAATGACTCGGCAAAGTATCGCACTTTATGCCTACGTATTCCCGCTTGAAACGAGAAATCAGAGTCAACGTAGTTCGCCTACCTACGGGAAAGGAGGGGAAGGTTGCTCGCTAGGATATCGCATCCTATGCCTACGTACTTTCATACAGCATGAAAGATCAGAGCAAACGTAGTTCGGGCCACGTACGACACAAGCTTGTCTTGGTTGATTTTATTCCTTCTGAAAAGGTTTTCTTGATTAACAGTCCCGGCGGACAAAAATGACGCTTTGATGAGTTCACCTTCTTTTACGAAAGAAGTGTCTTTTATTGTGTTTGAAATCTTTATTGTGTTTTTCTGTTTGTTTTGAGAAAGAAAGAGACAGAACTCTAACCTACGGTTGCGAAGGGAATCAAACTATCCTAATGTTATCATGCATGGGTTAAGACCTAGTGTCTATCATGCCCCTCTCTTGCACAGAGACAAACAGAGATCCTAAGGGGATAGACAGAAACAGAAACAATAGCAGATATATACAGTAAAGCGGTAAAATGCATGGATGCAACAGTACAAGCGAGGCAAGGGAGTCCCACTCAACCTCGAACCTAGAAAACAATAGGCAAAAGTGAACAGACTTCACTTTCAACCCAACAGGGTGAACAGCAAACAATACAGTCCAGAAAACCAATCAATACATCAGAAATGAAATACAGCAAAAATAAACAGCATCAGCAGCTCTGAATCAACATCTGGCTTCAAGTAATTCTCCAATCATTTATGGGCTTCAACAAGCATCAATCTCCATCTTCATGGCCTCCAGGTAAGGGCTTTGATCATCAATCTTTTATCTGCAATGGCTTTTCTTCAAGCCTCAGGCTCCAGGATGAACATCAGCCAACCAGATGAAGTGAATGAATGTTAGACAGTTAATTACCTACCAAGGGTGGTTCATCAACTGCTAACATTATACAGATAATTTTCCCTCAAAAGTTCTATCTTTCAAATACATTCACTGATCCTTCCAAAGGAAGGAGGTGGATATTTGAAAGAGACTTTGAATCATAGAGAAAGGATGGATGCAGACAAGGCATTCCATGTTTGAGAAACAAGCTTTCTAATCTAGAGCTCTGCCTAGCTCCTAAACCCTAGTCTCCTCAGCAGCTGCCAGCAGTAACCTCCTATTCAACTCTGGCAGTTGATCTTCAATCTCTGGATCTCCAATGGTCTTCATCTCCTCAAGTCTTCAGTTCTCCCAAGTCCCCAGACAATCCCAATACCCAAGCAAGCAAGCAATAATCCCCAGAGGGCACACCACACCAGTCAATCAGATATATACAGAGTATTAATAGCAGTAGGGGAATCCTGACTTTTTCTAGGGGGATCTAATAACTACCCATAGCCCCTATAGTCCCATAGCTAACCTATTCAATCTCTAAGTCCTAAGGGAAAAGAATCAAATCTCCTAAGTTATCACCTAAAACCCTAATTTGTTCATGTTATTCACACTTACACTAAACACCTAAAATTAATTTCTAAAAATGGGAACTAAATTGTATCTACAAGTTTAATGTCTAACCTAAACAACCTAAAAAGAATGGATGAAAAATATGAAAGTATCTAATAGAACAAAAATTAATAAAATCATGTATGAAATGAAACCATTTAAAATGTTATTTATTTAGAAAATATGGGAAAAATATCAAATAAAAAATAAAATGCCATTTTTATTTTTTATAATTTCTTGACATCCTAAAGAAAAATATGCAAGAAGAATGAATTAAAAATGATGATTTTTCTATTTATTATGAATTTTATAAGATGCATGAAAAATATAAAGAAATAAAAAGAAAATATTAGGAATTAAAGAAAGGGGGTGAGAAAAGTAAAGGCGCGCAGTTGAAATCCCAAGTGGGCTGGAAAAGGTGGGGTGCGAATATCACTGCAGCTAGGCCCATATGCGCTCAGAAAATACTTGAGAAAATGCTAGAAAAATTAATAAGGTCTCGGTGTGAATAGCATCTAATTCATGTTGAAATGTTGGGCTTAGCTTGGGGGAGGGTGCCATTAGTGATACTGAATCCAAGCCCAAGGCTGCTAACTTAATGAAACGCAGCGTTTCATCCTTGCTCAGCCTTTCCCTCATAACCGAAGTTTGAATCTCGTTCGTTGGATCAAAGGTCAGTCAACCAGTCAAGGGGTAATCTGAGGGCGATGAGGTTATCTTCCTCCTTGGTTCAGGGTTTGGAAGGAACGCCATGGATGAACACACCAACTGATCCATACCCTAACTCCTTCGATTCTCCATGGAATGCCAACATATAAAAACCAAATCCACTCCAAATCTTACCAGGAGTCTAACCATGGTGTCAAAACTAACTGAAATCTCTTCTAACCCTAAACCCGATAGCTACCTCCAAGAAATGATCAAGAACTGATTCTCACGAACTTCAAAATTGATGGCACAGGCATGTTCCTCTCTTCACCTGGATCATTTCCCCCTAAAGAACTAAGCCTAACACTCCCAATTCGAAGAGTTCTTGCTCCTAACAGAAATTATGCCAACCTAAAGAACATCACCAAATCGATCCATACTCTCCAGAAATGATCTACTACTTATTCCCTATCATTCTAACCTATTAACCTTGATGAACTATGCATAAATTAAAGTGTAGAGATCAAGATGCAAACCTGATAAAATGTGTGAACCAGATAGGGGAATCCTTCAAATCACTGCTTGTACTTGTGCAGAAACACTCAGTGACACAAGAGCTTGCTTCTGTTTGCACTAGTTTGGGTTGATTATGCTTGAATCTTGGAAATGGATCTGAAGCTGCAAGCTGCCAAATTCAATATACAGAACACGATTTGGACCTGAATTCTTGCTGATTTTGATTGCTACACACTCAATGATGATGATAGAGTTGAATCAGATCAAGAAAATGAACAGAATGTGGAAGAAATGAAGAATTGGAAAATGACTTGCTATGGAAGAAATTTGATCTCAATCTCTCTTTCTGCAGCAATTCTCTCTAACCCCTGCATCTGAGCACACCCCAAATTACTTATAGATGGTGTAAGAATGATCTAGAAGGGACTGGAACAATCCAATGAGAAATTGGATATCTCACTTCATGAGATTTTTGATTCCATGCTAAGCATAGGCCATTCTTTGTTCAAGCTTGCACACTCCTCACTTCTCCTTTGAAATTCTCCTTAGATGATATTTTGATTGAACTGAAAAACCTTGCAAGCTTGCCCATTGATTCCTTGTTCATGTGGGGGTTTTGCCATGTGACCTTATGAGGCAAGAAGCAAGTTTACAAAGGAAGTCCCATTTTTAAGCTTAAACTTAAAAATATGGATGAACCAATGTCTTTAAAATGAGGTTTCCAATCAAAATGATATATTGGATGACCTATTTTGGATTTCTAGATCCTCCAAACCAATTTCCAAATTCAACTTTTTCAACTTATAAGCCCTTTTTAGTTCATTTTTTTGACCAATCATGCAAATCCATGCTATGAGCTTTTCCAATCATTCATGACCTTCTATATTGACTTAAAATCACCTTTTGAACAACTTTCATGTTTTGAGTTTTTTCATTTGAGGCTTGGAAATAGGAGATATGGCCTTTGCTTAAAAAAATGACCCATAACTGACAAATGACCAAAATACCCTTTGCTTGCCAAGACCATAAGTAGAGTTCCACAAATCATATTAAGGCATACTATACCATTCTAGAAAGCTAAGACAATGAGGAACAATTCTTATGTTGACCAGAAATTCATTTGAAATCTCCTTGAGGGGTAAAAATAGCTTGGAAGTCAAGTCACTTTCACTGACAAAATTTCAGATACCTCAGATGACCTGTAACTTGCAAGGACCATAACTTGAGTTCTATAAATCTCCTTGATGTCTTCCACCACTCAAATTAAAGGTCTTGAGATCCTCTACAAGTTTCATGTTGGCCAAGGATCCATTTGAAGCTTGCATTTTGACTTATCTTGCTTGGAAATTTGACCTAAACTAGGGGATTTTACATAGAAACCCTAATTTAGAAACTCCTCTTCTCCTTGATTTCTCTTGATTTCTTCTTGACATATCACCATATCCTTATTCTCCATGTCAAATGATGAACCCCACATCTCTCCAATAGCCTTTAATGCCCTTCCATCAGTCATTTGACCTAGAGTTGACCTAGAGTTGACCCCAGATGAAACCCTAGTTGACTGTCTTCAACTGCAATTCTTGTGATCACACCAAGGACTTATATTCTTCTTAAAATGACTTTCTAAGTCTACCATGATGTCTAGATACTCTCCATGCTCCATTTACAGCTCACAACCCCCCTTGTTGACCCTCAGATACCCTCAGATAGGGGATAGACTCAAGGCTTGATCTGCTGAACTCTTTGCTCTCAAATTCTTTTCTGATGACTTGAGTGGGATGGAATTAGGATAATAACCTTTGGATAGGCCTCTAGAGATGAGAATAATGCTTGATCCCCTGTTGAATGCCTTTTTATGCTTATGCTATGCAGATGGTTAGGCTATGTACATGACTCTATATGCAAATGCTAATGATATTGACACATAAACCAAGTGAATAAGGTTGAGCAAATTTTAGGGTGCAACAAAGTGGTTCATAAATAAATTGATGCACGATTTTTCGTCACATATAAGTACCCTGAATGGTTAGCCAATATTATCCTCGTGCCAAAGAATGATGGGAAAGTCCACATGCATGTTAATTACCGAGACTTGAACAAAGCCAGTCCAAAGGATAACTTTCCTCTGCCACACATTGACATGTTGGTCGACAACATTGCTAAATATAAGGTATTCTATTTTATGGATGGTTTCTCAGGTCATAATCAAATCAGGATGGCTCTTGAAGATATGGAGAAGACATCATTCATCACACCTTGGGGTACTTTTTGCTACAAAGTAATGCTGTCTAGTCTAAAAAATGTTGGCGCAACATATCAAAGGGCCATGACTACTCTTTTCCATGATATGATGCACAAGAATATTGAAGTATAGGTGGACGACATGATTACTAAGTCCGAGACTAATGAGGACCATGTTGAATATTTGTTGAACTTGTTCCAACTGTTGAGGAAATACCAACTTCGTTTGAACCCTAACAAATGCACATTTGGTGTTTGTTCAGGAAAGTTCTTAGACTTCATTTTTAGCCAAAGAGGAATTGAAGTATATCCTGACAAAGTTAAATCCATATAAGAGATGACAGGTCCAACTTCAGAAAAACAAGTCAGAGGTTTCTTAGGGCGTCTGGATTACATCTCTCAGTTTATCTCGCACATGACTTCCACTTGTGGACCCGTATTCAAGCTTCTCAGAAAGGATCAATGTTGTATTTGGATCAAATATTTCCAAAAGGAGTTTGATAGTATTAAATAATACCTCTTTGAGCCTCCCATTCTGATTCATCTGGTTGAAGGGAGACCTTTGATCATGTATTTGACTATTTTGGAAGATTCCATGGGGGTGTGTTCTCGGTCAACAAGACGAATCAGGAAAAAAAGAACATGTTATTTACTACTTGAGCAAGAAATTCATAGATTGTGAGTCTCGATACTCAATGCTTGAGAAAACCTATTGCGCTTTAGCTTGGGCTGCTCGACGTCTGCATCAGTACATGCTAAACCACATAACCTGGCTGATTCCTATGATGGATCCGATCAAATACATTTTTGAGAAGCCCGCTCTGACTGGTAGGATTGCCCGTTGGTAGATGCTATTATCAGAATATGACATTGAATACCATACTCAGAAAGCCATAAAATGGAATGTTTTGGCTGACCATTTGGCTTATCAACCGATTAAAGATCACTAATCTGAACAAGATGACTTCCCAGATGAAGACGTGATGTACTTAAAAATGAAATATTGTGAAGATCCATTTCCAGATGAGAGACCTGAGTCTGATTCCCAATGGGGTTTAATCTTTGATGGAGTTGTCAACGCCTATGGTAAAGGAATTGGGGAAATTATTATGACTCCTCATGGGTCCTACATCCCATTTACTGCCAGATTGACCTCCACCTGTACAAATAACATGGTTGAGTACGAAGCATGCACCATGGGTTTAGAAGAAGCAATTGACCTGAGAATCAAGAACTTGGATGTGTATGGATATTTTACATAGGTAATCAACCAGATCAAGGGTGAACGGGAAACTCGCCAAGATGGCTTGATTCCTTATAGAGATTATGCTCGAAGATTGCTTCCTTTCTTCAATAAGGTTGATTTTCATCATGTCCCTCGTGACGAGAACAAAATGGAAAATAATTTGGCAACCTTGGCTTCTATGATTTTAGTGAACCGATGGAATGACACTCCCAAAATCGACATGATGTGCCTCGACATACCCGTTCCTGTGTTTTCAATAGAAAAGTCAGTGATGATAAGCCTTGGTACCATGATATTGAATGCTTTATCCGAAGACAGAAGTACCCACACGGGGCATCAAACAAGGATAAGAAGACATTAAGAATATTAACTGGTAACTTCTTTCTGAATAATGATGTGTTGTATAAGAGAAACTTTGACATGGTCTTGTTAAGATGTGTAGACAAGTGAGAAGCAAGCATGTTAATGACTGAGATTCATTAAGGTTCCTTTGGCACTCATGCCAATGGATATGCTATGGCAAAGAAACTACTAAGAAAAGGCTACTATTAGATGACAATGGAGTTTGATTGTTGCAATTTGCTAAGAGATGTCACAAGTGCCAGATTTATGCAGACAAAATTCACATACCACCAACTCTTCTATATGTTATTTCTTCTCCTTGTTCATTATCTATATGGGGAATTGACATGATTGGCGTGATAGAACCAAAGGTTTCGAATGGACACCGCTTCATTTTGGTGGCCATAAACTATTTCACCAAGTGGGTAGAAGCTGCATCATATGCAAACTTCACTAGACAGGTGGTCATTAGATTTATCAAGAATCAACTTATTTGCCGCTATAGGATGCCGAGTAAAATCATCACTGACAATGGGTCAAATATGAACAATAAAATGATGAAAGAATTGTGTGAGGAATTAAAAATTGAACATCATAAATCTTCTCTGTATAGACCAAAGATGAATGGCATTGTTGAGGGTGCAAACAAGAATATAAAGAAGATCATTCAAAAAACAGTTGTCATATACAAGGACTGACACAATATGCTCCCATTTGCATTGCATGGGTATCGTACTTCAGTACGCACATCAATAGGGGAAACTCTTTTTTTGCTTGTTTATGGCATGGAAGTTGTTCTCCCAGTAGAAGTAGAAATTCCTTTGATGCGAGTTTTGATGGAGGCTGAGTTGACCGAGGATGAATGGTTTTAAAATAGATATGACAAACCAATTTTAATTAAAGAAAAGAGGATGACGGCTCTGTGCCATGGTCAGCTCTACCAACAAAGAATGAAAAAGGCTTTTGACAAGAAGGTTCGACCTCATGAATTCAGAAAAGGTGACCCTGTGCTTACGAAAATCCAATCTTTTATCCTTGATTCTAAGGGCAAGTGGAATCCTAACTATGATGGACCATACATTGTTAAGAAAGCCTTTTCACGCGGTGCTTTAATTCTCGCAACTATGGATGGGGAGGAGATCACTTGTCCTGTGAATATTGATACAATTAAAAAGTACTATTCATAAAAAATGAAAAGAAAAGCTCGCTAAGTTGGAAACCCGAAAGGGCGACTTAGGCAAAAAGGAGCATCTCGGTGGACTAAAAACCCGAAAGAGCGGTCCAGGAAAAAGTTATAGCCAAAACAGAAAAATATTGTCCTGGTAGATTGAAAACCTAAAAAGGCAATCTAGGAAAAAGTTAGGGATAAGGCTAGTCGACTGCATCAAATCAGATTGGATTGTCAAAAGCCACTTCTATCATCAAAGACTCATCAGTCAAATCTTCAGAAAGCTCAAGAACATATGGAACTCAGAGTCATTTAGGAGGATAACGGTCATTGTTTTTAATGTAACCTTTCCATTATTTGCCATTTTCCAAACTTTGTAATTATCCGCGGAGTCACACCATTTGCTGACTACCATTTAATAAATGAAATGTGAACCCTGTCCATTTGTTTGCAATTATTATCTTTATTTATATCTTGCAAAATGTCTTTTATTTTTTATAGCACTTTTTGAAACAAGTTAAAAATTGTTTTCTAAAATGCGTGTGTGCTTTACTTTGACTTATGAACACCAAGAAGGGCATTAACAGGTTCTTCAAGAATGGTAGAATTTGAAGTGTAGAACTGCATTGTTATCATAGCATCCTTTTCCCATTTCCCCAATAAGTCTCTACTTCTGGTGGTCATGGAAATTCCCTAGTAAGTTTCTACTGCATGCGCTTATGGGAATTCCCCAGTGAATTTCTTATGACTCTTTTCTTCCCCAGCGAAGTGAATGTTTATTGCATTCCTCATGAAGTCTCAGTTCTAACAGCCTCAATTATAACTTTGATGTAGACCTCTCCAGGGAGGTGGATATTTATTTTATCCCCCATGAAGTCTCAGGTTTGGTATTTCCAGCTATAATGTCAATACAAGTTTCTTCAGTATGGGTGATTCCTTCTCCAATGAATCTTTCTTCCCCTATGAAGAAGAATTCTTATTATCCCTCAGCAGATCCTTGAAGATAGCGGATTATTTTGGGTTATTCCCAAGTGAAGTATCTTGCTCTCCCTAGAGAGATTGAATACTTGAAGCAAGACTCTGTTCCATCTGTGGTTTTCAATGCATCCCTAGTGATGTTTCTATTTGTTTGAGATTGGAAGAGTATCCAGTTGAGATGTTTATTTCATCTCCAATTTACTTCTCTTTGTTTGTTTTGTCGGCATAAGCATAACATGACATACATTCATACAAATATACATGGCATATGTATATTTTTACAATATTTTAGTGTTTATTAGATTCACTTTGGCTTGATGTCTTCTCCCCCCAGTAGAGTCGTCAGTTTTAAGCAGCAAGTGCATACCCTTTCTAATTCCCCATTGAGTTTAACCCTCGTGGAATATTTTGATTTAGCTCTCCTTTCCACACTTGGATATGAAAAATCCCCAGTTGAGATCATGTGAAGGCAATCCTCATAGGTATCTTCACTTGTTTCGATGATGTCAAAACTTAGATTGATATAAAAATGTACTTTGGACGGTATCATTGTGTCACATTTGTATGTCTTGTCTCTCGTAAGTCAAACACTCGTCAAAAACATGATTGATGCATATAGGAATGGCTAAATTTATGTTTCATGTAAGGTTGGTCAAGGTAGTCAAGCTTACCATGTTATAGAGTTCATCAAAAGTGTCTTGATACATGAAAATAGGTATTTTTGCCTATTTCAGGGCTTTGAGTCGACTCAAAGCTAGCTCCGGTCGACTCGTACAAATAGTCTTTTTAATGAACTACTCTCAGGAGGGCTCGCGTCGATCCTCTGGTCGACTCATACTGTGACCATTTATATTTGCTTAAATTTGCTTGCTTTGCGTCGATGCATGACCTGCTTCGGTCGATGCAAGGTTCTGTTTTTTGCACAATCAGGAATACGGGTAAGCTCAGGTCGACCCCCTTTCTGCATAGGTCGACTGCTCGTTGGTGTTTAGTCAAAATTTTGTTAAGTAAAAAAATTTTGGTGTTTGTTATGTTTTTTAAGTCAGTTATGTCTTGTATATAAAGTGAGTTGGTCTTCCTTTCACAACAACTGAGAAAACAAGAAAAGTGAAATTTACATACTGATTTGTTCTCATCATCTTCATCCTTTTCATAGCATTTTCACAACAACTATACATAATCATTTTTGTTGTGCATTGTGCATGTTCGAGGTGATAACGTCTAAAGCCTAGGATTGGTGTAATCTGGTTTGGGTTGAGTAATCAGTAGGTTTTTCTTGAATAAAACCGTTAGAGTTTATCATCCAAAAATCTTAGATTTTGGGGGGTTTTGCACGAATCGGTCCATCAAAGATTCAGTCGAGCGCAGGTAATCAAAGAGCGGGAGGTTTTGTCGGTTTAATAGCGATAACCGGAGGATTGTGAGTGGAAGATTTGAGTTCGACACATGGGTGACTGAAATCAGTCAGGCAAGATTTGAAGACCGTGGGGTTGTTCAAAGGGCGTGCCATAGTCGGAGGTTTACTCACCGCGTTTGAAGGACTTGATTCAACTTGAATCAAGGGGCAAGAAGAAATAGCCTTTACGTCAACATATTGTATTCGGTTGTTTGATCTCTATTTGCTTCTTGTATAAACATTGACCAACAGGTTATATCTATCTATATACAGGTCTCAATTCTATTGTTAGAATTGAGGGAAGACGTACCACGAGCGAGGACGACGGGGGAACTTCCTCAACAAATCGTTGTCTCTTTCTTTATGTTTATCTTGCTTAAATTCTGAGCTTTTAGTGCAAACAATTAGTCAATCAAATTTTGATTTGAGTAGTGCTGAATTAATTTTAAGCTTGTTACAATCCTTGATTGTAATGGAACACTAGAGCACTTTACTCTCAAAATAGAATTCACTTGTAATGCCTTGCACTCGAAGTGTTTGATCAATTGTGTGAACTAAAAACAATTGTGTTGTCTTTTCAAATTGTCTATATTTTAAAGGCATTGGAACTAGTCACACCTTATAGTGAATAAAATCTAATTGAAGTGTGATCAAAGTAGTGATTCTCAAATCTCGTTTTATTGAATTCCATAGGCTTTACACATATCGGGTTTTTTGGTAAAGGTTCGTTTTAGACGAATATAGTTCCTCGGTCGCTTCCGCCTTAAACTTTTTTAAAAACCAATTTTTGGTAGTGCCGACTCTATTTTAAACAATCGGTCTATTCAACCCCCCTTCTAGATCTGCATCATCGTCTAACAAGTGGTATCAAGAGCACCAGTTGATTTCGTGCTTCACGTATAACTTAGTATAAATGGCTAACGAACCTAAAGGGGCTTATAATAGAGCACTTGTTTTCAATGGAGAAAACTATAGTTACTGGAAAGACTGTATGCGTGTGCATATAAATTCCATTGACAAGAAGGTACAGAATGTTATTTTGAATGGTCCTATGGAAATAACCATGACCGATGAAAATAACAGGATTGTGCCTAAGCCTGAAGCACAATGGAATGATGAAGACGAGAAAAAGAACAATTACGATTGGAAAGCTAAAAATATTATGATCTCCTCCTTGGGAGTTGATGAATACTATAGAGTTTCCCACTATTTGACTGCTAAGGCTATGTGGGACTCATTACAAGTTACCCATGAGGGAACAAATGATGTCAAACTAGCTAGACTTAATACTTTTACACAAGAGTTTGATCTCTTTCACATGGATCAAGGGGAAACCATTGCTGACATGCAAAAGAGATTTTCTCATCTTATCAATAGACTAAATTCACTTGGTAGGCCAGTTGCCAATGATGTTGCTACTAACAAAGTCTTAAGATGTCTTACCAGGGAATGGCAACCAAAAGTAACCGCCATAAAGGAAGAAAATAATCTTATGACCTTGGACCTTACAACACTCTTTGGAAAGCTTCAAGAACACGAGCAAGTGCGTCTTAGTCTCGAGCAATTTTAGAAAAGGGAAAAGAAGGAGAAAACCAAAAATGCAGAAAAGAAGTCCAATCTCTAAAGGCTTCTTGTTCAAAGTCCTATGCAAAAGAGCTGAGTGATTGCAATTCGAGTGATGACGAAAAGAATGAGGATATGTGGATATTTGTGAAGCGATACAATCGCTATGTCGGGAAAAATGGTATCCAACATTCCGAAAAGAATCTAGTCAATTTCAAAAAACAATCAAGATCTTCTAAGAATTACAACAACAAAGAAAGTAGAGTTAGAGGGTCGTGCTTCAATTGCAGAAAATCCGAACATTACAAGCCGGATTGTCCTTTAATGAAAAAGGACAAAGGAAAGGAGAGTAATCGGTCACACAAGAAGCAAGTTAAGCCAAGAAGAGCTTACATCGCATGGGAAAGCGATAGCGAGTCATCCGAGGATGATAGTTCTAGTGACGAAGACGAATCCGTCAACTTTAATCTCTCTGCTCATCAAAAGAAGAAAAACAAAAAGGTACAAAGTCTTGAGACTACCGAGAGAAGATGGGTTCTCAACAATGGATGCTCAAGATATATGACAGAAGACATATCTCTCTTCATTGACTTTGGGGCAAAGAAGAAGGAATTTATAACCTATGGAGACAACAACAAGGGAGTAATACTTGGAAAAGGTAGTGTAGGTAATCCCTCATCTACTACTATCTCTGATGCATTGCTAGTCGAGGGCCTTAAACACAATCTCATTAGCATTAGTCAATTATGCGACAAGGGATATAAAGTATCATTTTCAAAAGATTGTTGCTTAATTGAACACAATGATAAAATGAAAGATGTGTTTAATGGCTTAAGGGTAAATAATGTCTATATGCTAGATTTTAGTGAAGTATCATTGACTAACAATAAATATCTCATGACTATGAGTGAGGAATCATGGTTGTGGCATAGACGTTTAGCGCATGTCAATTTTGACTTGCTAAACAAGATAGTTTCAAAAGATCTAGTTATTGGCTTGCCAAATTCAAGTTTACCAAGGATCACTTATGTGATGCATGCCAAATGGGGAAGCAAAAAAGGATCTCGTTTAAATCTAAAAGCTTTGTTTCAACTACGAGACCTCTTGAACTTCTTCATATGGATCTATTTGGGTCGTCTAGAATTAAAAGTCTAGGTGGTAGCTACTATGGTTTTGTTATAGTCGATGATTTTTCTAGATTTTGCTGGACTATCTTCTTGGCTAACAAGAGCGATACATTCTCAGAGAATTACCTTTTTGAGGAATATTGTGGTAGACACGGAATTGATCATAACTTCTCTGCTCCACGTACCCCTCAACAAAATGGGGCCGTGGAACACAAAAAATGAATTTTTAAAGAGTTAGGGAGAACTATGATCAACGAAAGTGGGCTTCCTAAATATTTTTGGGCTGACGCCATTAGTACGACTTGTTACGTTTTAAATAGGGTGCTCATTCACCCTATTCTAAATAAGACTTTGTATGAACTTTTAAAAGTGCGGAAGCCAAATGTGTGTCACCTACATGTCTTTGGTTGTAAGTGTTTCGTGTTAAATAATGGAAAAGAAAGTCTAAGTAAATTTGACTCCAAGGCAGACAAAGGTATCTTTCTCGGATACTCTCAGTCAAGTAAAGCCAATAGAATATACAACAAGAGATTACTTACTGTTGAAGAGTCTGTTCATGTCACATTTGATGAGTCTTATCCGAAAAGTGTCAGAAAAGGTAGTTCATTTCATGGTACAGGTGTATCTTCTGAAGACATACTCAAAGGTGCTGAGACAAGAATTGATCAACCTGACCCAGTCAAAGTTGAGGAGGAAAAAGATCACCGCCATGAGGGGATTGAGGAATTTCATCCGTCCAACAATGATGATCTCCCTCCAGCATGGAAGTCTTCCAAAGACCATCCCATCGATAATATTCTCGGTGATATCTCAAAGGGAGTGACAACTTGATCAAAGCTAAGTAATTTCTGTTATCACTTTGCTTTCGTTTCTCAAGTAGAACCTAAAAACCCAAAAGAGGCTTTACTCGATAAACATTGGTTCCTATCAATGCAAGAGGAACTTAATCAGTTTAAAAGAAATGAGAACTTGTCATCTATAAAGGGAGATATCTCACATATTCATCACAATTATTGAGGGATTGATTATAAGGGGATTTGCTTTAACTGGGATGTGTAGAATCTAGGAATGTCACATCTTCGTTTATAAGAGAGTTGAAATGTCATGAAGGAAGAAACTTTAACTCAGTGTAGAGCAATGTCACTTTTTCTTTTATGAATCTTTGCATGCTAAGAGAGGGACATTGGCTTGGATGTGCATAATCTAGAGGCTTTCCACTTAGATCACTTAGATGAAAGAGAACTTTGTCCATGATAAAGGAGGGACTCCAACTTAGATTTTGAATCAACAAGTGTGCCACTTACATCAATTATCTGGAAAATTGCTTAATTGGTTATTTTAAAATGTGATGTATAGAGGAAATATCCTCCTATAGAGAGGACTCAGAGTCTCGTCTATGGGGATGTTGAATTTTTGTGCCTTGATCAAAGCCCAAGGTTGAAGCTAAAAAAGAGATTCAAAACTAACTCAATTGGGGGAGTATTATATCTGTCTAGTACAAAGCCCAAGATTGAGGCTGACTAGGGAATATCTTTATATGAAGCCTAAGAGGAGGCTGGGGGAATTTAAGTGGAGACTGACTTCTGTCGAGGAAAATTAAATCCAGGAGCAGGTTCCAACTGCTCTGAGGAATCAAAAGAGAAACTGACTCTTGCTGGAGATTAGAGGATAGTGGATTTATTGAACTGCCATAAAGGCTTTGGTTCTTTTGGATATTTGTTGATTATAACCTAACTCTTGCTAGGGATTTTAAGGTGGATGTTAAGCTTTTTTAAGGATTAGAAGAGACTCAAAGGATGAGTTTGAATGTCTTAGAGGTTTTGACTCTCCTGATGATTGATGTATGGATAGGGATGACTAGGGTCTATCCTATGCTTTTAAAAAGCTTGAGGGTCCTTGTATGAAGCCCAAGAGTGGGCTAGGGATGCTTCTAGGAAGCCTGTGGGTCCTTGTATGGAGCCTAAGAGGAGGCTAGGGATACTTCTAAGAAGCTTTTGGGTCCTTGTATGAAGCGCAAGAGGAGGCTATGGTATTTAGACTGTCCAAGTCTTAAGAAGAGTTCAAGAAAGGTTTCACCGAGAAATAATCCTTTCTTTGTTAAACAGTTCCAAGATTTAAGGGGTTAAAGAAGAGGTTTCACCGTCCTCTCTTTATTGAATTCTTTTCAAGGTTGAATCAATTGAACAAATCCCAAGAGGAGGCTGACTTTATTGGGAAGAAGAATTCCTTTGTACAGGGGGAAACTAGTTGTTTGAACTAAGTTATACTAATTGACAAAGATCCAATGGTTTGAACTAGTCTAAACTAATGATGATTCAAATACTACGAGAAACTTAACAAGATATGTACAAGTATATATACAGAGATATGAACAAGTATATAAACAAATATGAACTGAATTGAAAAAGGTGGTGGGTCTTACACTCTAGATAGAGGCCCAAGTGTACTATGATTGATTAGATGTTTTCTTTAAAACTGAGTTAGGGTTTTGAGAAATTGAATAAAGTTTTAACTTTGAAGATGACTTGATCTTTAAGTAAACAAAGGTGTTGGGTCTTACACTCTAGATAGAGGCCCATGAGTGTTATTTGTATCATGTACAAAACCCATGATGAATGAGGCTAAAAAATTTTCTATTTACAAAAGATGTTGGATCTTACACTCTATCAGAGGCTCATGGTTATTGAAAACAAAGTTTATGTAAAGAAATATGGGACTTACACTCCTAACAGAGGCCCATAGATTGTTGTAAAAACAGTTATCGCACCGTGATTTTAAAAAGTGCAATGGGACTTATACTACAACATAGGCCCATAGATTGTTTTATTTACAAAGAAGGTTGGGTCTTATATTCTAATAGAGACCCATAAGTGTTGAAATGAAGTGTGAAAGATTGGTGTCGCTACTCGAAAAATGCGTCGCGCAACGACGGGGAGGCGAAAAAGATAGACAGAAGAGTCGCCACCGAACTTTATTTATCCCATGAGGGGAAAGGAAAATATCGAGAAAACCTTAGGAAAAGAAAGGATAAGATGGTCTCGCAACCAAGAACGGGTTCGGAAGCCGGTTATGCGAGGGGAAGGTATTAGCACCCCTCGCATCCATCGTACTCGATGGGAACCATTTGTTTGTCGATGTGTGAATTTATCTGCTTAAATATTATGCTATAAAAGTGCTCCACAGGGTAAAGAAAGAGGGTTTAGACACCAAGAAAGGAGGCAACCAGGAAGAAGATAGAAAGAAAGGACTCGGTAGGACCTCGCGGTCCTAGGCCTACGTATTCTCAACGGATGAGAAAGTCAGAGTCGACGTAGTTCGGGGAACTACAAATATGGGGGGAATATGTGCTCGGCAAGGATTGTGGCCCTTGTGCCTACGTATCTTTACTTGAAAAAGTAAAGAATCAGAGCAGCCGTAGTTCGGCCTACGGCGTGTTGATGTTTTTTATGGATGATGCTATTGTGCGCATTCTAGCAGTTAGGTGTTTTGCTGCTCGCTCGTTGGAGACTTAGGCGTTACCTGTTTGCGGTAGAACGGACGTAGCATGCCTTTCTGGGAAAGGGTGAAAAAGAAAAAGGGTGCTCGCTAGGATATCGCAATCCTATGCCTACGTATTCTCAATATGCATGACAAATCAGAGCAACGTAGTTCGTACCTACGGTGCGGATAACCGGTGTGTTTTGTGGATGATGTTATCGTACGCGTTCTAGCAGTTTAGGTGTTTTGCTGCTCGCTCGTTTGGAGACTTATGCATACCTGTTAGCGGTAGAACGGACGTAACATATCCTTTTTGAAAGATTGGTTTTCGCCATGCGAGGCAAGGTGTCACTTTGATTGGTTGAATTGTTTTTTAGGGGCGAGATAGGTCCTCGGATAGTAACCCCTATGGGTAGTACCCAATTCTTTATCTCAAAGTTTTTGTTATAAAAGGGTGTGGCGAACGAGGCGTCTTCGTATTGAAAGACGAGCGTCGAAACCACCCTCACTGCAGTGGGCATCCCTATGCTCGGAGAAGAAGAGGTCTACACCCAATCCTCTCTCTTTAATTCAATGCAAAGAGAACTTCGTTCTCTTATTAAAGATGTTTTTGGTTTTGAATGGTAAGTGCTTTGCGACAGAGAACCCTACGGTAAACGTCAGCACTCGGGATAGGAGAAGGCCTACGCCTAACCACTCCACAACCATTCAAGTTTTTGTTATAAAAGGGTGTGGCGAACGAGGCGTCTTCGTATTGAAAGACGAGCGTCGAAACCACCCTCACTGCAGTGGGCATCCCTATGCTCGGAGAAGAAGAGGTCTACACCCAATCCTCTCTCTTTAATTCAATGCAAAGAGAACTTCGTTCTCTTATTAAAGATGTTTTTGGTTTTGAATGGTAAGTGCTTTGCGACAGAGAACCCTACGGTAAACGTCAGCACTCGGGATAGGAGAAGGCCTACGCCTAACCACTCCACGACCATTCAAGTTTTTGTTATGAAAAGATTTGAAAATGCACTCGGTACAGGACCGAGGTTTTAGGTGTGAAAATTGTGGAAGGAAGTTGTGAAAGCGAGATGGTGGATAAAGTCGCGTCTTCGTATCTAAAGACGAGTATCGAGACCACCCTCACTACAGTGGGCATCCCATCACTCGGAGAAGAAGAGGTCTACACCCAATCTTCTCTCTTTAATTCGATACAAAGAGAAATTAATTTATTATTGAAAGTATACTCGGTACGAGACCGAGGTTTTATGAGGAAATGTTGGAAGCGTCTTTGTATTGAATGACGAGTGTCGGAACCACCCTCACTACAGTGGGCATCCCAACACTCGGAGAGGAAGAAAGTCTACACTTAATCCCCTCTTTTTAATTCAATACAAAGATAATTTGATTTTGAAAATTGTTTGACAAAGTTTTGAATCGAGGCGGGACAGGTGACGAAGAGAGAAAATAGGTGGTCTCAGATCCAACGTCATTTATCAGTAGTTTGACTTAATGACGGTTTACGGAGGTCTCGTCATCGACCAAAACAATGAAAAATTGGACAAAATGCCCAAAGACAAATGAGAAATAAATTCAACTCTAAAAGATAATAAATCTCAAAACTCTAATATAAAATAACTCTAAAGTCCAAGAAGAAATATAATATAGAAATGTTTAAAAAAAAACAATATATATAAACTCTAAAATAAATATAATATACAAAACGATAAATATATATATATATATATATATAGACTGTTTGAAAGAAACTAATATATACAAATATTATAAAACTAGTTTATACCTAATAAAAAATATATTACAATTTTTTAAAAGAGATAACTGGTTTAAGAAATAAACAAAACAAAACAGAGGGGTGTATAAAACTGAGGGTAGAAATCCAACAAGAAACAATGGGACAAAGCCCACAACCCAGAATCACAGAAATATCAATAAAATAAAATAAAAAAAATAATGTAAAAAAAAGAAAAGAGAACAGAGAAGCAATACCAATATTTCCTTCTTCCTCAAAATCAAATCAGAATCGTAAATACTTCTGCCACTCGCTTTCTCATCTTCCATCCCTAAACAAAACCTAATAGCGAATTTCAAACAACTCTTCGCTGGCTGTCAACATCTCTGATTTCAATCGGCTCAAGCTTCCTTCGTATTTCAACATGGTTCGTCCGTCTCAAACTCTCACCTGCTTCTCTCTGTTTTCAGTTCACGCATTTCTCCAATCACCGTTTCAAAACTCTCTCCATCTTTGCTTCAAAAATATTTCTCTCTGTTTCGATTCAGGGCCGCTTCCGCTTGGTTTGCATCGTTGGATGTTCAGAAGTTTGGGTTTTGGAAGGAAGATGAGAAAGGGTCGTTGTGGATTTTGTTTGAAGATCCGGAAAGGGGTTTCGCCGATTGTTGCAAGATGGGTGATGGAATTCGGTTGTGGGATGAAGGTGATGTATCGTGGTTGAGGTATGAGTCTTGGTTGTGAGTTTGATTCAAAATGATTTAAGGTTTTATTTGTTGTGGTTGTGCAGACTATGAACATGATGACGACGCCGTTTCAACAGGGCCTGCTGCAAACAGTGAGAAAACTGATGGTAGAAGCTGCAGAGATCATTGATTGACATTGATTTCAGGTATTTCTGAGCTTGTTTGTGGAGTGAACATCAAATTTGTTGAGATGTTGGTAGAAGGCTGTAAGTGATTCAACGCAGGAGCTTAGCGGTTTTCGTGCCGATGATAGAGGTGGGACTTTTCCAGCGGGCCAGTAATCGACATGTTGATTCGGGGTTCTACAGGGGTAGCGTTGAAGATTATGGTTTCATTCCGTGGTTGAGAAAATAAAGGGGAATTTGGTGTATGAGAGTCATTATTCAGAGATTGAAGAGAGGTTATTGCTTTGGTAGTTTTGTTGTTGTTATTCTAGGATGAAGAACAAGATGATGGTGAAGGTGGGCATGAGGCGTGAAAGGTGAAATGGAGAGGGTGGTCGAGAATGATCAAGGTTGAAGATGGTGAATGATTTTGAGATATGCTTGTTTGTTGAGATTTGAAAGTGGTGAGCTTGAAGAAGGTAGACGGGTCTGTTCCTGAAAAATGGATTGAATAGAAAAACTGAAGAGATTAGGAAAGAGTTGAAAAATGGATGCAGAAGAAGGTTGTGTTTGATGGAGTTTATGGAGAAGATTTTTAAGGGAAGTTGGAGGTTGTCTAAGAAGAGAGAAGAAGGAAGCTCGGTGAGATTTTTTTCTATGAAGTGTTATGTAATTTGGTTGAGTTGTTGTGGGGAAAACAAATGGTAGCAGGTTTTCATCCAAAGGAAGAATGAAAGTGTGGTTCTTAATATCCCCATACCAATGAAGATTCAGTTTGTGTTATATTGTTGGTTGGTTTTGTTTTCACTGCAAGTTGCAGGTTTGTACAACCTAGTGTAGCAGGGGGCAAGCTGTATTGTTGCAGAGTTGTCTGGTGTGGAGGATGTGTTTTGTTGGTCTGGTGTGTTGGGAAGCAGTAGCAGTGCTGCTGTTGTGAAAAGGATGGAGCAGTAATAGCAGGTATTGTCTGGTATGGGATTTCTGTTAGCTGCAAGTTTGTTGTCATGATGCTGCAGGTTATTATGTGGTGTAACAGGCTACTTTTCTTTTTTGTACGTTACAGGAATTGGTTTTTCTGTGGAACCTCAGGGAGCATGGTTCGTGAGGGTCAGCGGCTGCATATCACTTTTGGGAAGTAGCCCCAACTACCTTTATTATCTTGTACCGGTTGTAGGTCATCTTGCTACTAGCAACAACTAATTTTTCATAAGACTTTGTTGTGATCCTCGTCTATTATGTTAACTGATGCTTGGAATGGCTGTGAACATTGTGCAGGGGTCCCCTTGTGGGAAAAGAATGGTAGTAGCCACTGTTTGGATGCTTGCGGCACATCGTTTTAATTGCTTTTGGCATATACTTTTCAATCCGTTTTGTACTATGTATTTTGTGAATCTGGATGTTGCTGGTCTGTACCGCGTCTGCAGGTGCATAGAATTGATTTTCCCTTTGCGGTATGTCGCGGTTGTGTCATTTTCAACTCTCTCTTCCCCTTTTTACCGGTCTCAATTCTCTTGTGGTCCTCAGCTGATAGCTATGTAACAATCCCCTTTTTTCTTGTTTTGAAATTCTGCAGGTACAGAGCAGTGTACCGTCTGTTGTGTGATGCGATGCGGAACATTATGGCCTTGTTTGAATCATACTGGTTTTGCTTTTTTTTTTTGCAGCAGGTCGGTCATCAAGGTCTAGTGTGTAGCTTGCGGGATGCTGGCGGGTTTTGTAGCATGGATTATTGTTTTCAACTTGGTCATGGATGGATTGTAAGTTTCTCAAATCCGATTTCCGTAATGTCGCACTACTGGGTCTCAAGCTTGACAGATTCAAAGAGACCCCATCCCAGCCAAGAGGATCATCCGTAAGGTTAAGGCTCCATTGTCATTAAGGCTTGCACTTCTTTTTTTGTAATTCTTGTTGGATTCTAGGCCATGCGTATTATTTTGTCTTGCTTGTAAGAAATTTCTTTGGAATCTTGATATCAAAACAACAACTATTATCATGTTAATTATTGTTGTTTATGAAATTTATCATCCTTTGGAATACATTCCGCCAACGTGTGGTGAGCAAAGGTTTATTGAGGACCACTAAATCATCTGAATGCTTGGTCCCACTGCTAAATATACTAGAAAATCATGGCTTTGTATTGCTTGAGGGTGATCTTAAAGTATGGTTTGATAGTTAATTGCCTACCTTGCAAAACAAAACTCCATCCCACCGTATCTTGGAACGCTTATTTGATTAGTCATAGCCTCATTGTTTCTCAAGATAAATGGTTCATATTATACTCTAAAATAACACCACATTACAAATAAAAATTCCAAGTCTTTGAAAGGAAGCCACACTTTGCACCAATCGGTTCCTTCTTGAATTTAATAGAGTTTGAACTTAACTTGTAAAGATGGTTTGAAACATAGACAACTTAGTTAGTAATGACCTCAATTGACATAATGGGCTTTTCATTCATTTTTCTTGTAATGGACCTTGAGTAATGATCTTGAAATTAATTTTGAACACGTCTAAAATTTCCAACAATCTTGGATGACCCTTTTCATCATTTCGTGGCGATTAATCAATTTACGAAAACACCGAAGCTATGATTCCACTTTAAATCGATCTTGTACTAGAACAACAATTTGACTTATTTGAATAGAAATTAAGTCCAAAACCTTATTGCCTTGAAATTAAGGGATAACCTTGATACCAAAAACAATGCCTTCAAATATGCACTGTACTGAAAACTCTGCAAAAATTAGCTTCAACCAGGTGACCTGAACCATTCCTCATTCGACATTATCCACACGTCTGACCTGACATCCTCAAGCGAAAATGACAACATATTTTTGGACTTTTTTTTTTTGTTGGATAAAGCAAGTGGGTAAATGTACAGATGGAGGATATATATACAGGGGTATGGCAAATTTAGGATATGACAGATGCCCCTATCTAATTGGCTTGAACCTAGTAAGATGAACTGCTACATTGTTCTTTCTTTCAAGGTAGAAGGCAATTAGATATAAAGAAGACCCTGAATTTGTCCGAAAAGCAAAGGAAAGCTTGGGAATAAAATACTGGATACCTTGCAAAGGTCGCTAACACCAAAAGGATGTTAACAAAGAAAACTTAACACCTAAAGGATGACAAACTTATCACCAAAAGGATGGTAGTACACTCACACACACTGCTCTAAAATCAAAACAAAGTAAGGGATCTATTACCAAAAAGGATAATGGAAAATACGCTAGTCATGACACCAAAAGGATGCCAGACCCATCACCAAAAAGGATGATGGAGCGGAGATGCTAGTCATGACACCAAAAAGGATGTCAGACCCATCATTAAAAAGGATGATGGAGCGAAACAAAATCAACCCTAACACCAAAAAGGATGATAGGAGGATAAGCTTCTCTGAAGAGATTGCCACTTATCGTTGATGAAGGATAAGCTTCTCTGTAGCGATTGCCACTTATCGCTGAAGACGGATAAGCTTCTCCCAAGAGATTTCCACTTATCATTGATGAAGGATAAGCTTCTCTGAAGAGATTGCCACTTATCGCTGAAGATGGATAAGCTTCTCCCAAGAGATTGCCACTTATCATTGGTGAAAGATAAGCTTCTCTGAAGATATTTCCACTTATCGCTAAAGACGGATAAGCTTCTCCCAAGAGATTTCCACTTATCATTGATGAAGGATAAGCTTCTCTGAAGAGATTGCCACTTATCGCTGAAGATGGATAAGCTTCTCCCAAGAGATTGCCACTTATCATTGATGAAGGATAAGCTTCTCTGAAGAGATTGCCACTTATCGCTGAAGATGGATAAGCTTCTCCCAAGAGATTTCCACTTATCATTGATGAAGGATAAGCTTCTCTGAAGAGATTGCCACTTATCGCTGAACATGGATAGTCAAATCTGCTGGAGACGAATCATTGGGGATCGCCCATAGCTTTGCTGAAGATGCCCATGTCTGGGCTGAATGTTGATTTGAAGATCTTGATTAACCACGAGGTTGAAATACATCGTGCAATACACCCATGGTCTTGAAAAGATGCCCCTGACTGGGCTGAATTTTGCTTTGATATTCTTGAATTTTGTGGGAGGACCCTTGGTCTTTGCAGATAATGCCCCTGACTGGGCTGCTGATTGCGTTGAAGCTCTTGAATTTTGCCAAACAAAAGTTGCACAACTTCGTGGGGAACACCCACAGTCTTGAATGACATGCCCCTGACTGGGTTGAAAGCTGCTTTGAAGCTCTTGAATTTGTCCAACAAAAGTTGCACAACTTCGTGGAGAACACCCACAGTCTTGAAGAGAATGCCCCTGACTGAGCTGATGATGATATTGGGAATCTTCAAGATTGATCCTGGATCTGAACTCACGTATGCAGATGCTTGATGATAATGATGTTCCATAAATGGAAATGCAAATGCAAATGCTAGAGCGTGAAGATGCAAGAGCTGGGGAAGATATGATATGACTATGGGTATGCAGATGATGCAAGATGTTTATGAAGTCGAATGTGATGCGTATGATGCATATGATGCGTATGATTGCAGATGGGTGATGAAAATGCAGGTGATAGACACCAGCTTGGTGGACTTTGGTGGTTGTCAATGCAGGCTGAAATCTGGGTTGGAAGTACCAGATGAGGGCTGGTATTCAGAGGGTAAATCAGATGGGACTGGTTAGCGAAAGGTTAAGCTGTCAAAGGAGAGCTGATTTTGTGGTTTGCTAGATGGGAGCTGGACTTTGGGATGAGGTTTACCAGACAAGAACTGGTGGCAAAAGGTTAAGTTGTCAGACGAGAACTGACTTCTAGGTTTGGTGTCAGACGAGAACTGACTTTGTGGTATGCCAAACGAGGATTGGATTTTGAAATTGTGTTTGCCAGACGAGGACTGGTTAAACGGAAGGCTAAATGAAGGGTGGCCAGATGAGAGCTGGTTTAAAAGCTGACATATACCAGGCGGGAATTGGTATTCAGCGAAGGTTTGACCAGATGGGACTGGTTTGAAGGCTTGCCAGACTAGAACTGGACTTTGGTGGTTTCGGCTTGTTTTGATAGGTGACAGGTTTAGGCTGTGGGATGAAGGATCCAATGACAGCAAGGCCTTCAGACGGTTAGGGTTATTGGGTGAGATGACAGTATGATTCCCCGACACTCGTTTTGAACTCAACAGTTGCTGACGAAAATGAACTTGCTTGAGTAACTTGCCATGAGACGACCTCGAGGTGGCTTGCCCCAGAGTTTGTACCATGAAAGGATTTATCATTGTTTAACCAATTCTTGGTGGTTGGCTTCGATATACTCTTTGGAGTAGCTTGCTCTTGAAAGAGCGTTGAAGCGACTTGACTTATCCTGATTGAACATTGGAGGGATCTATCCTCAAGTCAAAGAAACTCTGGATGGCCTGCCCCTAATTGGTATGATTCACTTTTGATCAACCGCTTCTTGAATGATTTGCCCCATGATCGACCATTGCTTGGGGATTTGCCTCAGACTGATCCAGACTGCTGAATGATCCAGTCCTGCTTGATTGCTTCGTGTTGGAATTTCCTCTATGCCAACTACTGACTTGCAATTAAAATTATTTGTTCATGAATGGTAGTTTTAATGCGACGTTCATGCAAGTTTTTGAAAAGAAATGTCGTTTATTAAGTGTCGTGATAGTGAAACGAATGGACCATTTAGTCCAAACGTTGTGCTAATTTGATTGGTGCGAAAGATATGGCAAAGATGTTGACACCAATACTGATGATTAGCCAAATATGTGGGAGTCAGGTCACGCAACCTTGCGATAGTATGCTTTCAGAATAAACCTCAACTCAATTAGGTCTTTCGAGGGTTGTAACGTGGTCTGGCTCACGGTTATAGAAACAAAGGATATTAGGCTCAAAGTTAATTTGTACCCCCCTTCTTCTTGATGACTTCCAGTCCTACGTTCAGTTAATTCTACACCTATTTGACGGTGTAAGCTTGATGGTTTCAAGGTTTGCTTGAAATGGTAGCCACCTTATTTTGATGGATGTCAATGACCCTTTGATTTGGGTGGCCACTGAATCTTATTTTTTGTTTTTGTTGAGGGTTTGAGGACCTCTTTTGCTTTTGTTTTTGATCCCTAACTTTTGCATGGACTGATTTGGCTTGTCAGATCCATCGGGATAGCCTTGATTTTTTCCTAAGTCTCCTTTGAGGTGTTTGACTTAGCAGGCTTATGACTTTTTTTTTTTGATTTTGTTGGAGGATTGTGACTGCCACGTCATGGGTCATTGATGAACAACCGTCTTCTAGATTTTGTTTTGTTGATTCGAGTGCATAATCGGGTTAACTGAACACTACCCTGCCCCAGGTTGAGTGTAAGGGTTTGAATATCCGAAGGAAACTCCTACTTCTAGGCTCGAAGTTGGTTGACTAGGGATTAACTCCTTATATCTCCGGTGTTTAGGGGAATTGAAACAATGCCTGTACATCATTGACGAGATTCTTTCTGAAAGCATATGGTTATGGGTATTTCGTTTTCGTCATCCTCCCTCCAATATTTGCTAAACACAACAGTGATGGAGTGCAGTGGATAAAAGTGTATGTGTCTGTGATAAGTGGAAATAATGAGTGAATACGACGTGACTGATTCGGAAAATGCATAATCACCTCATTAATATTACCATTCAAAACAACAATGTTTAAACACAAGTAACAATTAACAGGAAATAAACTACAAGATGCAAATGATAAAAAGCGCTCAAGGACTGCCAATGTTGAGGACGTCTGCCTGTCTGGACCAATGGCTTTCGTGTATTACCCTCGGAGTCTTCAAGCTTAGCCGGTTGAAAGGTTGACATGGACAACCAAACTTCCTTCTGGAAAAGAGATGTACCCTTTGTCAATCAGTTGTTGCACTTTGGCTTGGAAGGCTTTGCATTCTTCAGTCGAGTGCCCCACGGATCCACCATGATATCCACACTGAACATTGGGATTGTACCCAGGAGGGTAAGGTTCTGGCACAGGCTTGAGAGCTTTAGGCTCTACCAATGAGTTCTGAATCAGATGTGGGAGAAGCTGACTGTGCAACATAGGAACTGGATGAAGAGGAGCAGTCCTTCTTTCCAAGTTGTTGCTGGGCCTATTCTGATTACGGCGTTGATTCGGATGACCTCGACTATGGGCTCGTTGATTTGCATGAGTAACGACCCATGGCTTACGGGATGAAGGTTTAGGCATGGCCGATTGTCCATGAGGATAACATGGCACTGGTAATGATGCCTGCTGAGTAGACGAGGGACTATAGAGTTTTGTTGGTACATCGTGAGAATATTCAACGTTTGCTATGAGTGCGCTGGTTTCATCCTTCTCTTCCTCATGGAAATCATCGAAAGCTTCAATCTCACTGGCCTGGCTGCCTGATGCGTCCTGGATTTGTCCACTTTTGAGGTAACTTTCGAGGCGTTCTCCTACAATCACAAGGTCAGAGAATCTTGATGGCGTACAACCAACCATTCTTTCAAAATAAGAGCCCTGCAAACTGTTGATGAACATGTTAATTAGCTCCTTGTCCGAGAGTGGTGGTTGCACTCTTGCTGCGAATTCTCTCCACCGCTGTGCATATCCTTTAAAAGGTTCGTTTTCATTCTGAGATAGGCTTTGCAACTGCATGCGGGTGGGAGGAGTGTTTAGATTAAACTGGTAAAACTTTAGAAAAGCATTGGCTAGGTCCCTCCAGGATTGGATATGACTTCTTTCTAGGTCTGCGTACCAACTTAATGATGCCCCACTCAGACTTTCTTGAAAACAGTGGATCATCAGCTTATCGTCATGAGTATAGGGGGTCATTTTTCGACAGTACATCACCAAATGACGCCTCGGGCAACTAAAGCTTGTGTACTTCTCAAAGTTGGGTATCTTGAATCTCGGAGGAATCACCAAGTCTAGCACTAGACACATATCAGCAGCATCGAGGTCGGGCATGTCAGACACTCTCATAGCTTGAATTGTCTCCTCAAGGGCGTGAAGCTTTTCTTCCATGGGATCAGTTTTTGGCATCTTCGGGGGTCGAGTAGGAACGTTTACTTGCGGAGGATGGCCATCCGGCGGAAGATCATACAGTGGATTGTTCGTCACAGTAAACCCTGGTGGGGACTCAACATTCTGGCGGTCGTTCTCTGGCATAGCTACCTCAGTTTGCATTGTCTGATTGGCCTTTCAAGGCGTCTATGCTCCTATTGCTTCAAATGCTTCACAGCTTTCACGAGTTCAGTAGGAGTGTCGGGAAATTAACTGCGGGTTATGAACAGAGGATGGGTAAGCTTTTGGCATCAGGTTAGGGAAGAAAATGCAAAATGATGCGGATATGCTTATGCAAATGCAATGCAATGAGTGCACACGAGAACAGATCCACAACAACGATTAAAGTCACAGATCCTGCAAGACAACAACAAAAGGTATCTCTCCCCTCGGGTGGGCAATCTACTGGTTTAATAAGAGGGTATCCCAAAGGCCTTTAAACAAAGTCCCATGCACTAACCCTCAAAAGTTTTCCATCAGAACGACTACTCGTAAGACGGTATTCCCTTCAAAGGATGAACACAGAGTTATGTTTTAGGAACCTTCAGAATAAGGTTCTACAAAAGGTCCTCAGAGTCACGGACTCCCAAGTTGGAAATAAAGACGCCATTACGACTACACGTAAGACATAATCATCCCAAAGGGTCTCATCTGAGCGGTGGGATTCAATCCAACTCAACGAGTCCTAAGTCTCGCAAATCAGAAAGAAACCACCTCCTAATCTTAGTGTAAACTCGAAAAGCTCGGGTAGAAAGCTTTTGTTCTTACAAACCAACCCAAATAAACCCCACAGGTTAGAAAGGAACACAAATAAATAATAAAAGCAAATACATCAAACATGCGACAAATAAACTAGGCCTGGCTCGCTAGGTGTCCCCAGCAGAGTCGCCAGCTGTCGCTACTCGAAAAATGCGTCGCGCAACGACGGGGAGGCGAAAAAGATAGACAGAAGAGTCGCCACCGAACTTTATTTATCCCATGAGGGGAAAGGAAAATATCGAGAAAACCTTAGGAAAAGAAAGGATAAGATGGTCTCGCAACCAAGAACGGGTTCGGAAGCCGGTTATGCGAGGGGAAGGTATTAGCACCCCTCGCATCCATCGTACTCGATGGGAACCATTTGTTTGTCGATGTGTGAATTTATCTGCTTAAATATTATGCTATAAAAGTGCTCCACAGGGTAAAGAAAGAGGGTTTAGACACCAAGAAAGGAGGCAACCAGGAAGAAGATAGAAAGAAAGGACTCGGTAGGACCTCGCGGTCCTAGGCCTACGTATTCTCAACGGATGAGAAAGTCAGAGTCGACGTAGTTCGGGGAACTACAAATATGGGGGGAATATGTGTTCGGCAAGGATTGTGGCCCTTGTGCCTACGTATCTTTACTTGAAAAAGTAAAGAATCAGAGCAGCCGTAGTTCGGCCTACGGCGTGTTGATGTTTTTTATGGATGATGCTATTGTGCGCATTCTAGCAGTTAGGTGTTTTGCTGCTCGCTCGTTGGAGACTTAGGCGTTACCTGTTTGCGGTAGAACGGACGTAGCATGCCTTTCTGGGAAAGGGTGAAAAAGAAAAAGGGTGCTCGCTAGGATATCGCAATCCTATGCCTACGTATTCTCAATATGCATGAGAAATCAGAGCAACGTAGTTCGTACCTACGGTGCGGATAACCGGTGTGTTTTGTGGATGATGTTATCGTACGCGTTCTAGCAGTTTAGGTGTTTTGCTGCTCGCTCGTTTGGAGACTTATGCATACCTGTTAGCGGTAGAACGGACGTAACATATCCTTTTTGAAAGATTGGTTTTCGCCATGCGAGGCAAGGTGTCACTTTGATTGGTTGAATTGTTTTTTAGGGGCGAGATAGGTCCTCGGATAGTAACCCCTATGGGTAGTACCCAATTCTTTATCTCAAAGTTTTTGTTATAAAAGGGTGTGGCGAACGAGGCGTCTTCGTATTGAAAGACGAGCGTCGAAACCACCCTCACTGCAGTGGGCATCCCTATGCTCGGAGAAGAAGAGGTCTACACCCAATCCTCTCTCTTTAATTCAATGCAAAGAGAACTTCGTTCTCTTATTAAAGATGTTTTTGGTTTTGAATGGTAAGTGCTTTGCGACAGAGAACCCTACGGTAAACGTCAGCACTCGGGATAGGAGAAGGCCTACGCCTAACCACTCCACGACCATTCAAGTTTTTGTTATAAAAGGGTGTGGCGAACGAGGCGTCTTCGTATTGAAAGACGAGCGTCGAAACCACCCTCACTGCAGTGGGCATCCCTATGCTCGGAGAAGAAGAGGTCTACACCCAATCCTCTCTCTTTAATTCAATGCAAAGAGAACTTTGTTCTCTTATTAAAGATGTTTTTGGTTTTGAATGGTAAGTGCTTTGCGACAGAGAACCCTACGGTAAACGTCAGCACTCGGGATAGGAGAAGGCCTACGCCTAACCACTCCACGACCATTCAAGTTTTTGTTATGAAAAGATTTGAAAATGCACTCGGTACAGGACCGAGGTTTTAGGTGTGAAAATTGTGGAAGGAAGTTGTGAAAGCGAGATGGTGGATAAAGTCGCGTCTTCGTATCTAAAGACGAGTATCGAGACCACCCTCACTACAGTGGGCATCCCATCACTCGGAGAAGAAGAGGTCTACACCCAATCTTCTCTCTTTAATTCGATACAAAGAGAAATTAATTTATTATTGAAAGTATACTCGGTACGAGACCGAGGTTTTATGAGGAAATGTTGGAAGCGTCTTTGTATTGAATGACGAGTGTCGGAACCACCCTCACTACAGTGGGCATCCCAACACTCGGAGAGGAAGAAAGTCTACACTTAATCCCCTCTTTTTAATTCAATACAAAGATAATTTGATTTTGAAAATTGTTTGACAAAGTTTTGAATCGAGGCGGGACAGGTGACGAAGAGAGAAAATAGGTGGTCTCAGATCCAACGTCATTTATCAGTAGTTTGACTTAATGACGGTTTACGGAGGTCTCGTCATCGACCAAAACAATGAAAAATTGGACAAAATGCCCAAAGACAAATGAGAAATAAATTCAACTCTAAAAGATAATAAATCTCAAAACTCTAATATAAAATAACTCTAAAGTCCAAGAAGAAATATAATATAGAAATGTTTAAAAAAAAACAATATATATAAACTCTAAAATAAATATAATATACAAAACGATAAATATATATATATATAGACTGTTTGAAAGAAACTAATATATACAAATATTATAAAACTAGTTTATACCTAATAAAAAATATATTACAATTTTTTAAAAGAGATAACTGGTTTAAGAAATAAACAAAACAAAACAGAGGGGTGTATAAAACTGAGGGTAGAAATCCAACAAGAAACAATGGGACAAAGCCCACAACCCAGAATCACAGAAATATCAATAAAATAAAATAAAAAAAATAATGTAAAAAAAAGAAAAGAGAACAGAGAAGCAATACCAATATTTCCTTCTTCCTCAAAATCAAATCAGAATCGTAAATACTTCTGCCACTCGCTTTCTCATCTTCCATCCCTAAACAAAACCTAATAGCGAATTTCAAACAACTCTTCGCTGGCTGTCAACATCTCTGATTTCAATCAGCTCAAGCTTCCTTCGTATTTCAACATGGTTCGTCCGTCTCAAACTCTCACCTGCTTCTCTCTGTTTTCAGTTCACGCATTTCTCCAATCACCGTTTCAAAACTCTCTCCATCTTTGCTTCAAAAATATTTCTCTCTGTTTCGATTCAGGGCCGCTTCCGCTTGGTTTGCATCGTTGGATGTTCAGAAGTTTGGGTTTTGGAAGGAAGATGAGAAAGGGTCGTTGTGGATTTTGTTTGAAGATCCGGAAAGGGGTTTCGCCGATTGTTGCAAGATGGGTGATGGAATTCGGTTGTGGGATGAAGGTGATGTATCGTGGTTGAGGTATGAGTCTTGGTTGTGAGTTTGATTCAAAATGATTTAAGGTTTTGTTTGTTGTGGTTGTGCAGACTATGAACATGATGACGACGCCGTTTCAACAGGGCCTGCTGCAAACAGTGAGAAAACTGATGGTAGAAGCTGCAGAGATCATTGATTGACATTGATTTCAGGTATTTCTGAGCTTGTTTGTGGAGTGAACATCAAATTTGTTGAGATGTTGGTAGAAGGCTGTAAGTGATTCAACGCAGGAGCTTAGCGGTTTTCGTGCCGATGATAGAGGTGGGACTTTTCCAGCGGGCCAGTAATCGACATGTTGATTCGGGGTTCTACAGGGGTAGCGTTGAAGATTATGGTTTCATTCCGTGGTTGAGAAAATAAAGGGGAATTTGGTGTATGAGAGTCATTATTCAGAGATTGAAGAGAGGTTATTGCTTTGGTAGTTTTGTTGTTGTTATTCTAGGATGAAGAACAAGATGATGGTGAAGGTGGGCATGAGGCGTGAAAGGTGAAATGGAGAGGGTGGTCGAGAATGATCAAGGTTGAAGATGGTGAATGATTTTGAGATATGCTTGTTTGTTGAGATTTGAAAGTGGTGAGCTTGAAGAAGGTAGACGGGTCTGTTCCTGAAAAATGGATTGAATAGAAAAACTGAAGAGATTAGGAAAGAGTTGAAAAATGGATGCAGAAGAAGGTTGTGTTTGATGGAGTTTATGGAGAAGATTTTTAAGGGAAGTTGGAGGTTGTCTAAGAAGAGAGAAGAAGGAAGCTCGGTGAGATTTTTTTCTATGAAGTGTTATGTAATTTGGTTGAGTTGTTGTGGGGAAAACAAATGGTAGCAGGTTTTCATCCAAAGGAAGAATGAAAGTGTGGTTCTTAATATCCCCATACCAATGAAGATTCAGTTTGTGTTATATTGTTGGTTGGTTTTGTTTTCACTGCAGGTTGCAGGTTTGTACAACCTAGTGTAGCAGGGGGCAAGCTGTATTGTTGCAGAGTTGTCTGGTGTGGAGGATGTGTTTTGTTGGTCTGGTGTGTTGGGAAGCAGTAGCAGTGCTGCTGTTGTGAAAAGGATGGAGCAGTAATAGCAGGTATTGTCTGGTATGGGATTTCTGTTAGCTGCAAGTTTGTTGTCATGATGCTGCAGGTTATTATGTGGTGTAACAGGCTACTTTTCTTTTTTGTACGTTACAGGAATTGGTTTTTCTGTGGAACCTCAGGGAGCATGGTTCGTGAGGGTCAGCGGCTGCATATCACTTTTGGGAAGTAGCCCCAACTACCTTTATTATCTTGTACCGGTTGTAGGTCATCTTGCTACTAGCAACAACTAATTTTTCATAAGACTTTGTTGTGATCCTCGTCTATTATGTTAACTGATGCTTGGAATGGCTGTGAACATTGTGCAGGGGTCCCCTTGTGGGAAAAGAATGGTAGTAGCCACTGTTTGGATGCTTGCGGCACATCGTTTTAATTGCTTTTGGCATATACTTTTCAATCCGTTTTGTACTATGTATTTTGTGAATCTGGATGTTGCTGGTCTGTACCGCGTCTGCAGGTGCATAGAATTGATTTTCCCTTTGCGGTATGTCGCGGTTGTGTCATTTTCAACTCTCTCTTCCCCTTTTTACCGGTCTCAATTCTCTTGTGGTCCTCAGCTGATAGCTATGTAACAATCCCCTTTTTTCTTGTTTTGAAATTCTGCAGGTACAGAGCAGTGTACCGTCTGTTGTGTGATGCGATGCGGAACATTATGGCCTTGTTTGAATCATACTGGTTTTGCTTTTTTTTCTTGCAGCAGGTCGGTCATCAAGGTCTAGTGTGTAGCTTGCGGGATGCTGGCGGGTTTTGTAGCATGGATTATTGTTTTCAACTTGGTCATGGATGGATTGTAAGTTTCTCAAATCCGATTTCCGTAATGTCGCACTACTGGGTCTCAAGCTTGACAGATTCAAAGAGACCCCATCCCAGCCAAGAGGATCATGCGTAAGGTTAAGGCTCCATTGTCATTAAGGCTTGCACTTCTTTTTTTGTAATTCTTGTTGGATTCTAGGCCATGCGTATTATTTTGTCTTGCTTGTAAGAAATTTCTTTGGAATCTTGATATCAAAACAACAACTATTATCATGTTAATTATTGTTGTTTATGAAATTTATCATCCTTTGGAATACATTCCGCCAACGTGTGGTGAGCAAAGGTTTATTGAGGACCACTAAATCATCTGAATGCTTGGTCCCACTGCTAAATATACTAGAAAATCATGGCTTTGTATTGCTTGAGGGTGATCTTAAAGTATGGTTTGATAGTTAATTGCCTACCTTGCAAAACAAAACTCCATCCCACCGTATCTTGGAACGCTTATTTGATTAGTCATAGCCTCATTGTTTCTCAAGATAAATGGTTCATATTATACTCTAAAATAACACCACATTACAAATAAAAATTCCAAGTCTTTGAAAGGAAGCCACACTTTGCACCAATCGGTTCCTTCTTGAATTTAATAGAGTTTGAACTTAACTTGTAAAGATGGTTTGAAACATAGACAACTTAGTTAGTAATGACCTCAATTGACATAATGGGCTTTTCATTCATTTTTCTTGTAATGGACCTTGAGTAATGATCTTGAAATTAATTTTGAACACGTCTAAAATTTCCAACAATCTTGGATGACCCTTTTCATCATTTCGTGGCGATTAATCAATTTACGAAAACACCGAAGCTATGATTCCACTTTAAATCGATCTTGTACTAGAACAACAATTTGACTTATTTGAATAGAAATTAAGTCCAAAACCTTATTGCCTTGAAATTAAGGGATAACCTTGATACCAAAAACAATGCCTTCAAATATGCACTGTACTGAAAACTCTGCAAAAATTAGCTTCAACCAGGTGACCTGAACCATTCCTCATTCGACATTATCCACACGTCTGACCTGACATCCTCAAGCGAAAATGACAACATATTTTTGGACTTTTTTTTTTTTTTTGTTGGATAAAGCAAGTGGGTAAATGTACAGATGGAGGATATATATACAGGGGTATGGCAAATTTAGGATATGACAATTGGATCAGAACAAAACCCTAATTTTATATTTTTAAGATATTCTTCAAAGAAAAATCAAATAAAATATGTATAATTTATCAAATAAAATCAAAAATCATGTTATAAACAAGGATTAAGGTTTATGAAAAAGTATTTTATCAACATGAATATTTAAAATCATTTTGATTCAAAAATATCAAGAAAAAGATATTATTTTAAAACATTAAAAACAATTAAAAAAATAATATTTAAAATATATCAAATAAAAATTATTTTTGTGATTTTTTTGTGGGTAAAAATAATAGGTTATTAAAATGACATGTGTGAAAAAAATTGGGATTAAAAATAATTAATTTGATAGGAAAAATCAATATTGAAATTATTTTTAAAAACAATTAAAAACAATATATTAAATATATATCAAATATAAAATATTTTTTGATTATTTTTGTGAATAAATTATTTAAACATGTGAACAATATTCAAAATCATTTGAAAATAACCAAAATTGGATATAGAAAATAATTTTTGAAAATAAAATGAAAATATTCAAAAATTCAAAATTTTGAAATATGGCGCCAAGGCCATCTTCTTCTTCCTCGCGCGTGCCACCTTTACCAGATTTGTAAAACCTCTCATATCTCCCTCAATACGTAATGATTTTGCACAATGTAAATATGAAAGTTATTTGTTTTAGAACAAGGAATTCAATGGTACCAATTAATTTCATTTCTTTTAAGTGTAGAGTGAGTTATCAAGTGATGAACAAATGAATCCTAATTTTTGCAAGAACACTATGAAATCCTATACACAATTGATACGTAGCGATTGATTAAGGGAAAATATTCTATTTAAGTGCAGAAACATGTTGGTAACTTGAAATATAAAAAATGATGCATGTTTCATGGAGTTTGGGAAGTCCAGGCGTACCTGTGCAAGAGGAAATCGAATCCTCAATTGTAGGTGTTACAGATGTGAAATGATGGCCTGGAGAGGTTCCCTAGACCTCAAGGAATTTTTTTATGTGCTTGGAATGGTTTGAAACCTTCTAGTTTGACAGGCTCGAATCCTATTGCAACTGGCTTGGAGTGAGATGTGATCTTGATGAATTTGATATTACAGATGTTATTTGAGTGTTTAGATCATTCATATGTGATGTATATGAGGTGTTTTCATCATTGGTTTGGATTTAATTGCTCTCTATTTGAAAATTCGATTCTCACTTCTTAAGGTTTTGAAATTTTGAAGTGACGAGTGAAATGAGAGAAAAGATGTGTTGTGATGTTTTGGGGTAGTTTGAATGATCCGAAATGACTCTGAAATGTGCTTAATCCATGCCACCTCAATTCATCACATTAATACTTGATGCCAAAGTTGAAATTCAAGGTTCATGTAATGATGGATTTGCACATGCTAGGCTAGATACTTGACTCCTTGGTCCAAAGTTGAAAATATCAAGTGATTCCTCAAGATTCCTTCTAATCGTGGGGTGCTAAAGCTTTCAAGATTACAAACTTGTTGTGGAAAATCGTGTGGTGCAAGTAATTTGCCAAATGTTGTCAAAAAACAGTTTGTGTCAAGGCATGTTATGAGGTTCAAAACTTCATGCTCAAGTTGAATTAATGGAAGTTCTTGTACTTCTTAAAAATATTGTATATCATACTTCAAATTTTATTTTTAAATTTGGTCTTGATTCATCTTGTATCATAATGAAAAATTCCTCTAACTTGGGAAAAACATGAGGCGGATTCTGTCTAAAAAATTCTAAGTGTCAAAGTTCAAAATATCATGAAACCCTAACTTTAATGCTTCATATCTCAAAATCCAAGCATTTTTTTAAGGGTACTTCTGCTTTGGAATCTTGTTGTATGTAAGAAGATCTATCATTTGAGCTTTGGATGGAAGAAAATGGTTTCTTGAGTCACAAGTTATGGCCTTGCAAAGTTGGGTAAAAATCAAGTTCATTCCATAACTTAGTGAAATTTCAAGTTTCTCAAGGTTGCTCTTTTTGCAAGTAACCTTTCTTTTCTTGATTTTTCTTGATTGATCATAATCCAAACCACAAGTTAATATTGTTCTTGACTTAAAGAGGCCATGTTATCCCAAAAGTCAAACTTAGTTTTGATCACAGTTGACTTTTTATATTAGATGAAACTTGAACTTTGTGATCCTTTATGAGATCAAGTCCTTGGGCTAAATTGAACCTAATGGATTGATTACAAAGCTGTTTTTGAGTGTCTTGAATCAAGGTTTGAGATCATGTATTGGTCAAAAGTCAAAGGTATGGTTGACTTTTTCTCAAGAACCCTAGTTTGTGGTCCAGATGAATTTGAATCCTTGTATTGCTTATGAATCAAGTCCTTTGAATCAATCCAGACTTGCTAATGGATCAATATGATGTATTTGAGGTCCTTGAAACATATCTTGAGGTCTTGGATCATGCTTTACTTCAAAAGTCAGCCTAAGGGTTGAATTAGGTCAAAACCCTAATTCCTAATTTTTTTTATAGGTGCAACCCCTAAGGCTATTTTGAACTTATGAATGGACTCACGAGGTTCTTTTGAGCTTCTTGAAACATATATTGAAGTATTGGATCATGCCCAGATGAAAATTTCTCTTTGGAAGTCTTGGTCGGTCAAAACCCTAATTTGGTGACACTGATGGTCTTAAGGCCTAATTAACTTGGAATGATGCAATCTTGTGCTAAATTATTGATGGGGAGGATCTCTTGATCCTTCATGGGTGTTTGAGAGGCTTGAAAAGTTGAATATCATGTCAATTCTTGATTCATCCTTTGCCTGAATGCTCTGAGAGGGCTCAAAACCCTAATTTTTGGTTAAGGTGAATACTTAACAATCCTTGAAAAGATTGGTGAGGTATGAAAATACATCAATATTGTGGTGATGATTGGCACAATGATGTGAAGTCTTGTGGCCAAAATTTAGGGTATGATACTCACTCTTCTTCGAACTATTACCAGAGTACCTTTTGTTGCTACGTTGACTGGAAGATGATTTCCCAATCTTTCTGCTCTTCAAACCATTCTCAATCTTCTCCTCGATGGTAACTAGGTCAGTAAATCTAGTTGAGACTGACCCAATCATCTTTTTGTGATACGAACCTTGTAGTGTTCCCATAAACATTTCCACCAGTTCACTTTCTAGCAATGAAGGTTACATGCGAGAGACTAGTTCCCTCTATCTTTGGGCATATTCCTTGACAGATTCATTGCTCTTTTGAGACATGTTTTATAATTGTATACAATTGAGAGCCATGTCCATATTATACTTGTATTATTTGAGGAAGGCATTTGCAAGGTCTTCCCAAATCTTGATATGAATCCTCTTTAATTGCATGTACGATCCAAGGATGCGCCACTAAAACTGTCTTGGAAAGTATGCATCATCAGCTTCTCATTAGCGGCATAAGCACCCATCTTTCGGACAAACATCTGGAGGTGATTTTTAGGGCAGCTAACGCCCTTGTACTTTTCAAAGTCTGGTGCCTTAAACTTAGGGGGTATGACCACATCCGACACTGTTAGTTCCATGATTCTATGAGTATCCATGGTTCTATGATTGGATAAATTTTGGTAAAACATGATTTTGAACTGATGTTAAGCAAGATGTTATAACATCTTCATCTACTGTTTTGACAGAACTGCTGTCATGTGTTTTAATCAAGATGTCAAGACAGATGTCATGACATCTATGTCTCGTACAGCAGGAGCTGCTATTTTATATCTCTTGACATAGGTGTTTTAGTTTAATGGGATCCTGTTGGATATACCTCATATGTATACGCGGGTAAAAGAGATTTATTAGGAACAAAGTGCAGATTTAATTGGTGTTCATAAAAAGGATCCTTGAGACTTTTTAGGAAACTATAATATATTTGTTTCTACTGTTATGAAGAAGATTCTGCAGGAGTGTACTGCAGGGTAAGTTTGGTTAGCTAATAACAGAGTGTATTGGATGTCATGCTGAATGTTATGACATCAGGTAGCTGCTAGCAAGGATGCTGTTTGTTTTTCTGTTATGGTTCCTGATTTATCTCAGGCTAAAATTCAGGAAACCTGTTATGGTTCCTTAGTTATCTCAGGCGAGATTCTAGGCAGTGCTGAGCATAACATGAAACGCCTATAACCTATTTGATATCACCTTGAATTATGGAAAGTGGTTTAACTTGGTTAAACCTAATTTATGTTCCTTAGGCCCAAGGTTCATGCGCTGCATATAAATAAAGGAGTGGCAATCCTGATTGAAGACTGAGAGATTGTGTGTTGAAGAATTTTGTTGGTGTAACTTAATCTTCACATGTGTTGTTGTGTTTTAGGGTTTTGAGAGTCTTCTGTGTATGACTTTGTAAGTCACCCTTTGTATCTTTATATGCATCGTGGTAGACATATTTAGGATGTTATTTGTAAAGTGTTAATTGTTCACTCAAAGCTTTTAAGCAAGAGTGTATTGTTCTTGATTGAAGCTGTTAAGCAAAATCAAGTATTGTGACTTTGAAGAGTGTCTTCTAAAGTCTTGTTTTTGTATTGAATTGTTTATCACTGTTGTGATTATGGAGAGTGAGAGGTGTCTCTTGTCTAGTGGGTTCTAGGAAGAAATTGTATTGGGTAGAGATTAAGTGAGGAGTTGTAAACTGGGAGTTTAGCTCTGAATTGATTCTGCTAATAGTGGATTTCCTTCTTGGCTTGGTAGCCCTCAGATGTAGGTGATGTTGCACCGAACTGGATTAACAATTCATTGTGTTATTTATCTTTCGGCATTTACAATTCTACACAATTTAAATGGTTAGATAAATAGTTCTGTCAGTCTGCAGATGTTACAACAGATGTCATGACATTGTTAATTTTTAAAGGGATTTAAAATGGTCATGCACATGTTCTGTCCTTGTTCTGTATTAGCATAGATCAATGTTCTTAGCATCTCTTAGGACATCTGAGATCTACATACCATGATTTCAGGCACAAAACACATTTCCAAAGCATCAACTCCAAAGATATTGAACCCTCCACAACCTTAGTATTTCTTCAATTATCTTATACTTGTCATCAGCCCTTCTTCCTTCAGCACCAGTCGGTTTGTTTTCATGGATCATCTGTTCGAATATTCCTCTTCATATTAGAGGTTCCATTCTTCGTAATTTTCACGGGAAATATGTACATGTGTAGAATGTGGCACTCCATTGAGACCCGTCAGAGGAACAGACCCTCCGGGGGTTGAGTACTAGCTTTTTGTCTAGCAACTTCAACCTCTTCACGTTCCAAGTCAATAATAAATTCCAAGAAAGGGTTATTATCTTCGGATTGAGGGGTAGAAGTAGGAATGTTCCTTCGGTTGCTAGTCTCGATTTCCCTTGCTATCATATTCTGAATAGCCCGAGTCAGTTGGTCAATCTTGTCCTTCATCTCTTCTATGTTTCCCTTGATAGCATCCACATCTCCCCTCAGAGCAGCTTCATTTTGTTCTAGTTGTTCCATGGGCTTCTTTTGGTGAGTGCGTGTGTAGGGTCAAGAAGTCAGATTATTATGCTTGATGATTCTAAGAGAAGATATTGGAGAAAATGATTTCCATTTTTTATTGTGTTTTGATGCATGTATGTATGAATATGTATGCTATACGATAAATAGTTTTACTTTTACTTAGGGGAATTCCAAGATTTGTTGGTTTATGTTAGAAATATGAACACATTCAAAGAATAAAACCCAAATAACACAAATGGAAATTACTTTATTTAAAACAATCCAAGATAACAGGTTCATACATGGAATAACCCAAAATGATAACAGTACAAAACCAATACGAAATTGAAAAAACTTTTTAAAATAGAAAAACAAAACTAAAGAGGTGCCTCTATAGCCTTCTTCAAATAAGCCCTAAACTCCTTCAATAGAATCTCACACAACTTAATGAACTCGAAGACTTCTTGAGGCGTGTTATAAAAGTTCATAACATTGTTGGCTCTCTTGTGCATTCTAGGGATGTCTCTAACCATGTTGTTAATGAACTTTTCCAAATCAGAGTACTCTATCCTTCATGCTTCAACCTTGTCACCTTGCTCTTGAACTATAACTTGGGCAGCATCTGCAAGATTCCTCAAGTACTGGACTTCTCCCTCTAAATTTAGGATATGTGCTCTTAAATCTTCATGGTCTTGGTCTTAGAGGTGTACTTTCTCTCTAAGCCTCATTAGCTCTTTGTAGGTCCTCTCCCAATTATTGGATAACATTTTATGAGCTTTTAGCCTATGTTTTTATTGTCTAACAAAAACGGTTTGGGACTCTGTGAGTGATTTTTCAAGCGAGGAGATTCGAGCTTCCAGCGCACCCTCCCTTTCTTAGTGTTCCCATTTAGCTAACTCCCATGATATTTCCCATCTTTGACTTTCTTTTTGGGCCTCCTTCAGCTGCTTATCCAAATTTTGGTAGCTTACCCTAGCACTAAACAATCCTCCTAAGGTCCTCTTCCTTTTAATCTTTTCAATCTCAAGCTCCTCTCTACTTTCAAGAAGTTGTTTCCCCTTTGTTCAAGGTCATAACTTAATAGACTCTTGCTCAAGATTTGCAACAGTTTCCTTGAGGATCTCGACCTCTTCAATTGAGACTGGAACATGATTAGGTATATCTGGATGATAGGTTGGATCAATCACAAAAGGCAGCTTAACAAATTGAACTCTCTCTTTAAACCATTGGGTATAGGATTCTTCATTTGAAATGTACTTCCTTTTTAGCTTATTCTCCCTTACATGCACCTTCTCCCACCCACGAGTAATCCTCCTAAACAAATCTTTATGCATGGTGTCTCCACTATGCAAGATGAGTTCTTCTAGGTCTTCATCCTTAGGCTTCTCCCATATAGAGTGTTATGGTTTTCTCATGGATAATATGGGGTTATAGTTGACACACCCCTTAGACCTAATGAGGGGTACATTAGGAAAATTCCCATATTTGATAATTATGTCCTTAGAATTTATCTTCTTTGAGTACTAGAGGATGGATTTCTCGGTAAGAGACATAAGCTTTTGAGCCCAAATGTGATTACCCTCGGTCTTTATCCTATGAAGGTCCTTGTAGGGATGTGAAGCAAACCATTGGTACAACAAAGGAATGCAACAATGTAATGATCCCTTCTTTTTTCCATGGAAAACAGACAAAGTGTAATACACGTCAACTAACAGAGTGGGAGCTAGATCTTTCCCTTGATTCTTTACAATCCAGAAGATGCTAATAGCAGCAGTATCGATAAAGTCAACCATATTTGGCAAGAGGACTATCCCAAAAATTATTAAAGCCAAAACATCCACAAAATACTCCCATCTCTCCATATTAGCCTATTTTTGAGCTACCTCTTCCAAGTAACTTCTTTTAATACCTCGAACATCCCTATCTTTCTTATAGTGCAACGGTAGGTCTTCGAGAGGTATCCCCAAAGTTAGAACTAGTTCTTTAGGTTTCACCTTTTGCCTCATATCTATGTAGGGTTCCCTTCTATCCCTTTGTAAATTCAAATACAGTTCAAACTCTTTTAGTTTGGGAGCCAATTGAAAATCTTTGAAGAGGAAACAGTATAGGGGTGAATCACAAAACTGTGCCAGAGCAGTTATGGCCTCTACTTTCACAGGGACCCCTAAGAGATCAAGGATCGTTCCATACTTGAGCGTGAATTTCCTTTGAACAGAATTAGGCATTAAGTCTTGGAAGACCTTAAAGCTTTGCACATCAAATGCTTGTCCTTTAATGCAAAGTGTTGTCCTTTTGTTTGAGTTTATTTTCATACTGTACCTACAACAGATTTTGAAATTCCCCACAAATGAATATATGCAAAAAGGCTTATTTTAATGCATGATGACGTGGATATTTTTTTAAAGTTTGAGATATAGGTAATATGAAAGCATGACCTAATTAGGATAGGCTTCTTATGATAGGTCAGATCTAAGTTTAGACTACCCAATGCCCTCACTTTTAAGATATAAAATTTTTTGTAGGACGATAGCCTTAGATCATGGAAAATACCCTTGTTTTACCATGAGAATGAGCAATCCTTCCTACGGTAATCCTTTGGGATAAGTCTTATCTAATCGGGACCTTAGTATCCACCCTTGCGGGTTGATAACATAAGATCACCATGAGTTTAAAATGGTTCTAGAAGAGGTCCCTAGAATCATGGACCAAATTCAAAATACCATCATGAAACAATGTTATCCCACTCATGACAAACCCTTTGAATTGATCTACTCTAGGCGGGATCGTCATCAAAGACCCCTGAGATAAGAATCCACAGTGGCCAAGACAGAACGACCCCTACTTAACTTACTTGTTTTTCTCAAGCTTTAGTTTTAGCTTCCACACAATTGAAAATCCCAACCAATATGATGACAATTTAAAAAAATATGATAAAAATAACATGATGTGATAAAACATAAAAAACAGTTGAAAAATAAATAAATATATAAATAACAATAAACACATAAAGCAAAAACCCTAAAATCCAAGGTTATGATGGACTCTCTTTAGTGAAGTATAAGACGTCCCCAACAGACTCGCTAGCCGTCGCGGCCGACATAAATTACAGAGTTGCCATCATCCTTTATTCGTTCCTAAGAAATAGGAAAATAATGAGAAAACCTAAATTCTAAGGGTGAGACACTAAATTTGGGAGTCGATTAGATGGGGGGAAGGTGTTAGGTACCCCTCACCTCTATTGTATCCAACACGATCCTCCTTAAGTCCTAGGATATGTTTGCTTACTATTTGAATTCTTAACTGTTTAAATTTATTAGCAAAGTCTTCGATATTTACAAAAAAAAAAAATTGTTTATGATAAGAGAACCCTAAGTTTTTATTATTATTGTACTCACTAGGGTTTATAACATTATGCCTACGTACCTTCAAGTTTGAAGGATCAGAGTTCAGTAGTTCGTATCCCTTATTTTTTTGCTTGGTTAATTTTATCCCTTGAAAATAATTCTCACACAACAGGGGTGGAGGAAGATTCGTTTTCAAAAATGCCTTAATACACAAGGATAAATGACTTAAATTTTAGGTGAGTTGAATATGTTTTATCCCTTATCTCTTATTTAATTTGCAAAAATATCTCAATTAATTTTATTGTAAAAATAATATAATATTATAATTATATTATATAAACCTCTATCCCTTGTACCTAGTCCTATCTCTAATATCTCATTTGAGTATCCCTTGTTTTTATCCCTTAAGAGAAATTCTTAAATAAAGAAGAAATTTGTAAATTTCAGTCGATCCCTTTTATCCCTAATAAATTAATTATGAAAATTAATTAAATAAAATTTACTAATTAAACCAGTTAAACCCTAATTATTTAATTATCAAAATAAATTAAAAAAACAAATCTAAAATATTTAATTATTATGATAAACCCCATTTATTAATTATAAAAAATTAAATAAGTCAAAATTAAAAATCAATCCAAATTTATTAAATATTATAATAACCCCAAATTATATATTAAATCCAAAATAAACACAAGCTTATAAAAGAAATATGATAAATCCCAAATTATAAATTAAACCCCAAATAACTAAACCCATATTTATTTTTATGAACCCAAGATTATAAACCACCATTCTTAGTTAAATAAACCCTAAAATTATAAATAAACTAAATTTAATCATAAAACCCCAACTTTATTTATTAATTAATTGAATAAAACCCCAAATTAATATTAAGATAAAACTCAATCATAATCGTATGAATTAAACCTTAATTAAAATAATTAATCCAAATTAAACTAATATTATATTAATTGAACCCAAATTAAGCAAAACCCTATATTGATTTAACAAATTAATCTGAGCCCAATTAATTAATTATCAAAATTAATTAAATAAATTATCCCTTGAGCAAGTAACTAAATGAAATAAATTAAATACATTACCACAATTATCCCAAATAAAAATATATTAACTAAAATGGAATTATCCCTAATTATTAAAAACTTTAATTAGAATTAATTAATCAATTATTAAATTAATTAAACAAAAAAATTGATTAATTAGTGCAGCGTGTGTATATTATAAAAAAAAAGTAGTTGGGTTATGACTGAGGGGTGTGTTTAGCAATAAGAAAGCAGCCCAAGGGCACATCAGAATTTGATTGTTATTGTTGTTAGACGACAGTAATGATCTAGAAGGGGGTTGAATAGATCACTAATTCCTAAACAGAGTCGGCCTTAAAAGAAATTTGGTTTTTAAAATTTATGTGGAAGCGGCCGAGGAACAAAGGTCATCTAAACGAACCGTTACTGAAAAGATCAGATATGCGATAAGCCAAGATAGAATATCTAATCCAATGAGAAAACAAATTATTATTTGAACACCAATCAATACAATTAGATTCACATAAGGTTGTGGAATCTCCAATGGCTTGTAAAAAAATTAAACTCAAATTGACAAAAGCACAAATGGTTTGTGTGCAATCAATTTGTCGAACACTTGGTGTGTAAAACACCCCAAGTGAAATTCTCTAAGTAATGGTAGTGCATAACTTTTCCAATTACAATCAAAATGATTGTAATGAGTTTTCAAAATACTTTTCAGCGCTACACTTTACCAAAATTTTTATCAAACAATCCGATTATACACGAATGTTAACAATTCAGAAATGGAAAAATAGCGAAAGAGAGAACAACACCAAATTTGTTGAGGCAGTTCCCCCTTCGTCCTCGCTTGGGGTACGTATGCCCTCAATTCTAGAAATAGAATTGAGATCTATATTAACCTATTGCAAAAGTTTGTACAAGAGAAGCAATATTAGTCACACACTCAAGCCTAGATGTTGATGCTGAAACTATGTCTTCTCTCCCCTTGATTCAAGTCAAAACAAGTGCCTCAGATGTGTTGAATAAACCTCCGATTCCAGCTACTCGTCTGAACAACCCAACATTCTTCAAATCTTTAGCCCGACTGATTTCAATCACACACAATTTGAACCCAAATCTTTCTTCCACAATCCTATGGTTATCACTACTATATTGAACGAACCACCCATTCTTCAATCACCTTCGCTCGGCTGACACTGTGAAGAAATGATTTGTGCAAACCCCCCCCCCCCCCAAACCTCAAGTTTCTTGGAGGACAAAATCATAACGGTTTTATTCAAGAAAAACTCACCGATCTCTCAACCCAAATTCGATACAATATACTATGTGTGGACGTTATCATCTCAATGATGCATAATGATCAACAAAAATTGTTATGTGTAGTTGTTGAGAAAATGCAAGAAAAAGGATGAAGATGATGAGAGAAAATCAATGTCAATATTTTACTTTTCTTGTTGTTGGTTGAAAAGAATGAGGCAAAAAGAATATATATATATATATATATATATATATATATATATATATATATATATATATATATATATATATATATATATATATATATATATATATATATATATATATATATATATATATATATATATATATATATATATATATATATATATATATATATATATATATATATATATATATATATATATATATATATGAAGCTAAGACCAAGTAAGAACCATAACAACAATTTGAAAGTCAAACATATCAGAAAAATAGGGTGATTCGAGTGAATGGTCAATCTAAGAAAAAGAGGGGGTCGACCTAAGCACACCCGGTTTCAGAATTGTGTAAAACTTGTCTCTATGCGTCGATCGGAACAGGTCCATGCGTCGACGCAAACCTGCCCAGAAATGACAATTTCAAACACTAATAGTATGAGTCGACCAGGGAGTCGACGCGAGCACACCTGAGAGCAAAAACTCAAAATTCACCTTGCATGAGTCGACCTAAGCAGGGCTTTGAGTCGACTCAAGTGCTCGAAACTTCCAAAAATGACTTTTTGAATATGTCTTGGTCTATCTAAACACTACTAAGCACACCTAAGTCTCTCAAAAGGATCAAACACACACAAAACATATATGATGCTCTTCTATACGAATAGACTCATATTTTTAAAATATTTTCGTGCACGAGAGAACTACGAATGCAGATGAGACTCAATGATACCGTCCAAAATATAAAGTACTAACTAGACACGTTTTAACATCATTAAAATAAGGATTGAGATAACTTGCTCTCACAATTGTTTTAATTTGATTCAATTTGTAATTGAGATTTGATTGATATGAATTTTTAGATTCTGATTTAGTTAAGATTGAGACTTAATTTTTGTGTAATTTGTAACGCATCCTCACTTGTAAGCAGATTTGGATAATTAATGGAAAGTTCTATTTTTTTTTTTAATTCAATCGCTTTGATCCAACTCCACTTTCACTTTTGCGCTGATTTATAATTTCTGGAAAGAGAGATTTTAGGATTTTTCTTTAATCAACTATTTTAACCAAGGAATAAACGTAAATAAGAAAAAGAAATTTAAAATTACCCCAAAAATTATTAATAATAATAATCTTAATAATAAGACTCTGAAAAAATCTCATATCCCTAATAATTAACCTTAATAATAAACCTGACAAATTAATAATCTAAATAATCCTAATATAATAAATAATTAAGGCTAATAAATTAACAATTAACTCTTAGATACAAAATTATCCTAAATAAACAACCTCTAATGACACTACCCGAACCCCCCGTTTTTAATATTGTTTAAATAATATTTTAAACAAAAGAAAATAACACTAAAATAGTAATAGTCTTAATTAATATCATTTGAATAACTTTAATTAATATTTTACTAATTATTAATAATTCTATTAAACCAAAATAATTATTTGATAACTTTATTAGTAATATCCCCTAGAATAACAATAATATTAACTTAATAATACCATGACTTGATGGTCCTATTGAGAATAAAGCATTAGTGATATCTCAGTACTAATTAAATATTAGAACAGTGATCTAAAATGTCTAAAGGTAACATGACTTAATAATTTTAATCCCCCCTATAAAAACCCTCTAAATATTAGAATATGATGTCCTAATTAAATAACACAAAAATAATAATTTCTAATAGGTTAAAAAAGGTTTAAAGTAGTCTTTCAAGCCTAACATCCAATGGTCATGATATATCATTCTAACTTGAACAATGGCTATAAATTAAATCAGCAATCTAGATAATACCCCGAAAACAGCAATTAAACCATAGTATGAGATCATCTTTTTGAAAAGTTAAAATAGTCTCCCTTTGACTTTTTTAGGTCATAGAGGTGACCAAATGATGTCACGGTGAGAATCGGAGACCATAGTTATCAAATTAACCAGGCTTCACAAAACTTAAGATATCACCATCGATCTTTAATTTATCCAAGGGAAGGGGAAAAGAAAGAATAATCCATAAATATGCAATGTAAAACAGAGCGATAAAGAGATATAAGGTTCGGCGATTGGTTATACTAAGGGAATGTATTAGCACCCTAAGTATCTATGGTATCCTATAGGAACCTCTTGTTGTATTTGTGTTATGGTTAAGTTGTTTGCTATTTGGGATTTGATTAGTGAGATGAGAAGAGAAATGTTTTTTATTGTTTTTGTGTTTGGCAAGACATGAAGTCTTGTGCCAACGTACCAATGAAGGATCAAAATCTCGTAGTTCGGAGTACAAATTGAAAAGGATTTGTTAAGGTGGATTTTAATGAAGAAGAGACAAGTCATCATCTTAAGAAGAATACTCATCTAAGCCACCACAAACATGTGGAAGAAGGATATTTGCTTCACATTGAGAGAAGAGTTTCAACTTGGATGTATAATCAATAAGTATGCCATATACCTCTCTCAAGTGGAAAAGAATCAACATCTTTCTCAACAATGTCATGGGGTAGGAGATTTATATCACAACTAGAGATGAATCATGTTTAATCCTTCTTTGAGAAAAGGTTTTAAATTGAAAATCCAAGTGGAAAAGTTTTGAATAAGGTTAGTGTCTTTTATTTTTGTTAAAAGGTTTGAATATGCTTAAGATATCTTGAAGCAATTATTGAGAAAAAGAGTTTAAAAGTCAATGACCTAATGTCAAGGGTTCCAATTGAAAGATATTTTGATTTTGAGAAGAGGGTAACCTACTTGAGTTATTTAAATTTGAATCTACCTAGGGGAAACTTCATAAGAGGTAACATGCTAAGGATAATAAATCATGCAAAAGATACACAAGAAGATGAGGATGTATATGCAAAATGACATAAAGTCAACACAAAGTCCCTCCCCCTTGGATTAGGAAACAAGAATAAGATGAATATGTATACATAAACACGTATGACATTCAACATACTACAAAATATCAACATGATTGTTAAACATATGACTCAACAAAGAGCTACCTTAAAGCATAAGACATGGTTCAAAGTATGACAAGATTAACATGAATCAGCAAACACGCACATGGCTTATAAGCAACATATTTGATCAAGGTATACTTAGATATAAGCTACCGTTCTTAATATGAATAAAACATGGATATCTCAATCATTAAGTCATGCTTCAATAATATGCTATCAAGGCATGGGGAAAGGCATACATGGAACATGATTTACAAAGACAAAACTCAACATGAATCAACAAGGACACACGCACATCATAATAATCACAACATAATCATATAAGACAATATTAAACATATGAAGAAAGAGTGACACATAATTTTGGTCAAGAATTTGGTCAAGCAAGCAATCAACAAATCCTAGTACATTGGACAATTTAGAACAAGCATGAACACCACAATTAAGAACAATTTTAAAGTACCTAAACAAATGACAAATTCAAATGAATTACATACATGAATATAAGATCTAATAAATAATTAAGAGGTGAGTTTTTAAGTATTAAAAATAAGAAAAGAAATCAAAATATTTTGTGATTTTACAAATTAAATGAAAAAAACAAAAGAAATCATTAAAGTTAAATAATATTATTAAAACTTTAAGGTAAACAAAATGAATAAATAAGTGTAATAAATATTTTTGTGTACATGGCATATAAGTGCAATCAATCAACAATAACTTAGGGTTATTGGTCCTTAAATCATGACAAATATAATGGTAACTCACATGAATACAAGTGGTGCTTGTATCATGAAGTTTGGAAAGTCAAGAAAGCTTACATATTGGAGAGTGGCCAATGCACCTTTAGAGCTGCTCCAGGTGAAGGATGATGATGTCTTTAGCTTCAATGAACTAATAGAAATATGTTAGGATGCTCAGCTTGCCTTGGAATTCCCTCGGTTATTCTTTCCAAACCAACTTGCAAATGAAGAAATGTGAAAAATGATTTTGATGTTGGAGGTGTTACAGGTCAAGTTTAATGATTTAGACATGTTATATGATGCATTTGGAAAGTGTTTAAATGAAAGGAAAAGGCAAGAAAAAAGAGATTTGAAGCTTTGATATTTTGGTCAACAATGGAAGCTTATGAAGGTTGACTTCTGGTTTAGGATGGGATAAGGGGTTATGATGAGTTTCAGCAAGTCATGTGAGGCCTCTGTCATGTGTTTGAGTGAAAAGAATGAGAGTTTAGTGACTATAACAAGTTTTGGCAGTTTTGGTTTTGGGACAAGGTGAATAACACTCAAGGAATTTCAAATGTTCTTGCTTTGCTATGTGAGGTTTTGGATGCTCATGGTGTGTATTTTCCATCTGATATGATGCTCCTTTTATAGTGAAATGGTTCAGCAAAGGATAAAAGGATGATAGCATTGTTTGATGGATTTTGATCAAAAGCCATAAAGTTGGATAATCAAGTACATAAGTGCTTTTTACTTTCCTAGCTCCTAAGTTGACATTGTTTCACAAGTTTTCATGAGTTGTACAAGCTAGTTCTAGTTTAGATCAAGCTTCCTTGATTTATGGAAAGTGGTTGGTGATCAAAAGGTCCTTTTTAATGTCATGTCCAAAATGGTTCAAGTTGGCATGTTGGACCAAGCTTTTCCATGGTGAAAGAAGATCAAGCATGGCAGATTTTGGTACCAATGTTGAGATTCCAAAGAGAGGAACAAGTTCCTAGTTTATCACTTTCTAAAAAGGAGCTTGCAAAGTGGCCAAAAATATCATCCAATTCTTTCCCAACAAACTGGTTAGGACTTACGCCGATTTTGGTTCATCTTGAACTAGATTGATCATGAAGAAATCCCAACTTTGGTCAATCATAACTTTCAATTGGTAAAGGCTTTTGGATCCATTCTTCCACCAAAATGAAGTATGAAATGTGGTATTTAATTATAGATATCAAGCATAAAAAGAGGTGGTTTGAATTGTTCACAAGGAATCCTTAAAGTCAAGTACTTGACCATGCTGAAAACTTAGAAAAATTTCTAAGTGTCTTAGATTTTCAAACAACTTGAAACTCCAACTTTGAACATAAATAACTTCTAATACAAGAAGGATTTTGGATTCAAATTTTCACCAATGTATAGTATCAAATACCATCTTTTTAAGTAGCTTTCAAGTATTCCATTGGATACTTGAGGAAGAAGTTACATTGTTGGAAAGTAGGCCATTTGACTATGAGGGTTTGTACTTAGAATAAAATATAAAACCCTAATTTCTTGAATTCTTGATATTTGAATGACTTCTTTGATTAATCATGATCAAATAAAATTATCCTCCATATTTTCATGATCCTTGACTTGTGGAGTCCATGTTTGACCAAAAATCTCAAAAGTCAAATTTTGACTTTGATCCATAGTTGACTTTTCTCGGTTGAACTAAAATTCTTCAACTACCAATGAATAAAGATTCTTGAACAAATCCAAACATTTGAATGGGCTAAGATGAGGTAATTGAGACCTTTGAACCATGCCTTGAAATGTGAGATCAGACCTTGGTCAAAAAACCAGCTTAGGGTTGATTTTGGGCAAAACCTAAATTTGGTGTATCAGATGGCTTGGAGCTTGTTGATCTTGAGTTTATGAAACTTTAAAATTGATTGTTGAAAAAAGTAGACTCTTTATAATTTTAAAAAGTTGAGGATCACACAAATCTCATATTAGTCAACTTCTTGAGCTTCTTTGTACCAAAACCTTAACTTTTGATTAAATCAAAGCAAGGTACATATCTTTGTACATTCAATGGGTTTAGAGGTGCATAAAGACACACACATGAGATGCTTGATGCGATGAAAAATGAGGTGAAATATTAGGGTTAAAAATTAGGGTGTGAGAGGTGCCCCTATTTAAGTTTCTTCTATCCGGAGATATAGAGATTCAAATCTTTGTCTCGACGTGATAGAAGAGATTTAAATACAAACATGCACAATTTTTGGCCCTAAGATACCATAAGGATGCTCATGATATGACATGATATGAATTTAAGACGAAAATTTTGTAGGGAATGATACCACGGGAGATGAATATACTGGGGAAAAGGTTACAACTCCATTGGGGAAAGATTGACAACTCTAATAATAAAAATAATAACAAATTTCTGATTCAACTCAAAATAATCAAATGATATATTTAAAAACATAATAAACCTCCCCACGTGTCGGGTCACAAGTCACGAACGGGTCTCAGTTTCTTCTTATCAAGTCTTCCACTTGAAAAAGGATAAAAAAATTAACTTCCCCACGCTTCAGTCACAATCCACGAACGAGTCTCAGTTTCTTCTTTAATCAAGTCTTCCACTTGAAAAGGATAATAATAAACCTCTCCAAGCTTCGGGTCACAAGCCACAAACGAGTCTCAGTTTCTTCTTTAATCAAGTATTCCACTTGAAAAGGGTAAACAATAAACCTCCCCACACTTCGGGTCACAAGCCACGAACGGGTCTCAGTTTCTTATTTAATCAAGTCTTCCACTTGAAAAAGATAAACAAGCTCCTAAGAAGGTAATCACTTGTTGGAAAATATCTCCATCGGGGATCAGGAATTTCACTTGAGACTTATAACTTCACTGGGGATCTTCAAAAGAGATGCGGGTTAGTTGACTTGCAAAAACAGATCTCTTAAATAAAGAGAAAGGTCATCTATAAGAATCTTCATCGAACTTCTTTGATGATACTTCCAGAGAGATGCCATTTAATGGAAGCAAATTTTGATAATGAGCTCACTGGGGAGAACCTTACTAGCAATAATTTGAAATTGCATTAGAGCAAATGAAATTCTTGTAACAGGGTATCTCAAATAAAGAGAAAAACACATGTAGAAGTCCTCAATAAACTTCTATGACAGGACTTCCAGAGAGATGCCATTTGATGAAAGAATAGTTGATATGCTGATAACTTCATTGGGTATAGATAAACTATCTTGAAAAGATACTGTCGTTTGACGCCTAAATAGAAAGTCCGAGAACATAACAAGCTTCTCAAATAAAGAGACTGTCACTTATTTCCCGGTGCAAATTTTGAGAAAGTGTTACAACAACATGGCTGGGAAATAAAGATTAGTATTTGATGGGGATCCACTAAATAGATTCTTCCTGGAGAGGCGGAGTATGCAAAATAAATGCACTTCTCGATCTAGGTTTAACAACCTAGAGAGATTCAAAACCATAATTGTCAGAGACCAAAGTTCAATCTAGGAATGAACCCGAGAGAAACGGTTAAACAAGACTTTACCCAATGAGGAATGAACTCGATTAGATTTTTATCTTATCCACATATGGAAAGGAAATCTAAAGCAAAATCTTCCACGAGGAATAGACTCAGCGAGGAATTATAAAGGGTGTACACTTTCTGCTTAAGGTTGACAACTCTACTGGGAGAGATGAAAAACAATGTCACTCGGGGATAAACGCAACCAAAGTGAATGAAGTAAAAAAACATTACAAAACTCAGTATGTACATGTATCATGTATGTGGGTATGAATGAATGTATGTCATGTATATGTTTAACGCTGACAAAACAGGCAAAAAAATATAGACTAGAGATGAAATAAACATCTCGATCGGATACTCGGTCAAGCTCAACAAGATAGAAACATCACTAGGGATGAATTAGAAGCCATAGATGGAACAAAGTCCTGCTTCAAGGATCTAATTTCTCTGGGGAGAGGAAGACACTTCACTTGGGGATAATCCCAAAACAATCTGTTGTTAACAACGACCCACTAGGGGACAATAACATGAACTCCGCTTCATAGGGAGAAGAAAGATCCATTGGAGAATGGATCATCCATAATTAGAGAAGATTGAATCAAAATTGCAGTTGAAGATACCAAGCTTGAGACTTCATATGGGATAAAATAAATATCCACCTTGCTGGGGAGGCTGAGTTCAAAGGAAATAACAGGGGGAAACTCCCTAGGTCACATATCGAACATGCCACAGCTTACCTGAAGTAAAGACTTGTTGCTAGAGATACGTGTGAAGCATATGACAAGAATAACATAGTTCTTCACTTTGGGGTTTAACCATTCTAGGAGTAACCGTTGATGTCCTCTTTCGTGTCCACAAATCAAAGTAAAACACATACGCATTTTTAAAAGCAAGAGCACAAAAATTTAACTTTGTTTTAGAAAATGCTATCAAAAGTAAAAATACATTTTGCAAGATAGAAACAAAGATAAGAATTGTAAAAAAATGGATAAAGGCTCAATCTTTATTAATTGAATCGTAGTCCACAAAAGACGTGACCCCATGGATCATTACAAAGATTGGAAAATGGTAAATAAGGGAAAAGGTTACATAAAAAATAATGACCATTATTCTCCCTAATAAATTTGGGTTCCACATGCTCTTAAGCTTCTTATGATTTGACTAAGAAATATTTGATGATAAAAATTGCTTTCAACAATCCAGTATGGGTTGATGTAATTACTAGCCTTAATCCCTAACTTTTGCCTAAATTGCCTTTTCAGGTTTTCAATCTACCAGGATGTTTATTTTTTGTTTTGTCTCTAATTTTTTTCCTGGACCGTCTTTTCAGGTTTTCAGTCCACCGAGATGCTCCTTTTTTCCTAAGTCGCTCTTTCGAGTTTTCACTTAGTGAGTTGTTCTTTTTTTAGACATATTATTTCTTGACTGCATCAATATTCACGGGACGAGTGATCTCCTCTCCATCCATTTTTGCAAGAATTAGTTCATCGCCTGAGAAGGATTTCTTTACTACGTATGGACCATCATAGTTAGGAGTCCACTTGCACCTAGAATCGGTGATGAAAGACTGGATTTTCTTGAGCACAAGGTTGCATTCTCTGAATTCCCGTGGTCAGACCTTCTTGTTGAAAGCCCTTTTCATCCTTTGTTGGTACAGTTGGCCATGGAATAAAGTTGTTATCCTCTTTTATTTAATTAAGTTCAGTTGGTCGTACCTGCTCTGATACCATTCAGCCTCGGATAACATAGCTTCCATCAGAACTCTCATTGAAGGAATCTCAACTTCCATGGGGAGCATTACTTCTATGACGTATACTAAAGAGAAAGGGGTTTCCCCTGTTGATGTGCAAACTGAGGTACGACACCCATGCAAATCAAATGGGAGCATCGCATTTCAGTCTTTGTATGTGACAAACATCTCCTGAATGATCGTTTTGATATTCTTGTTAGCAGCCTTGACAACACCATTCATCTTCGGCCTATATGGGGAAGAGTTATGGTGTTCAATCTTGAATTCCTCACATAGATCCTTCATCATTTTATTGTTCAATTTTGAACCATTATCGGTGATAATTTTACTTGGGACCCATAGAGTTAGATAAGCTGATTTTTATGAATCTAACGACCACTTGTCTGATGACGTTTGCATATGAAGCAGCTTCTACCCACTAGGTAAAGTAATCAATGGCCACCAAGATGAAGTGATGTCCATTTGAAGCTTTAGGCTCTATCGTACCAATCATATCAATTCCCCATATAGAGAAGGGCCAAGGAGAAGAGATGACATTAAGAAGAGTCACCGACACATGAATTTTGTTTGCATAAATCTGGCATTTGTGGCATTTCTTTTCAAATTTGCAACAATTAGACTCCATCGTCATCCAATAGTAGCATGCTCGTAGTATTTTCTTTGCCATTGCATGTCCATTGGCATGGGTACCAAAGGATCCTTCATGAATCTCTGTCATCAACATGTCTGCTTCTCGTTCGTCTACACATCTAAGCAAGACCATGTCGAATTTTCTCCTGTATATCACATCATTGTTCAAAACAAAAGTTACCAGCCAACCTTCTCAATGTTTTCTTGTCTTTGTTTGATGCCCCATGTGGGTACTCTTGTCTTCGAAGAAATCACTCAATATCATGGTACCAAGGTTTATCATTATTAACCTCTTCTATTACAAATACATACGCGGGTTTGTCGAGACGCAGAATATTAATCTTGGGAATATCATTCCAACGGTTCACCACAATCATAGAAGCCAACGTTACCAGAGCATCTGCCATCCTCGGTTCTCATTACAGGGAACATGGTGAAATTCAACTTTTTTGAAGAAATGGAGCAACCGTTTTGCATAATCTGTGTAAGGAATCAAGCCAGTTTGGCAAGTTTTTCCCATTCTCCCTTGATTTGGTTTATCACTAAAGCAGAATCCCCATATACATTCAAATTCTTGATTATTAGGTCGATTGCTTCTTTAAGGCCCATGATGCATACTTCATACTCAACCATGTTATTTGTACATTCGAAGGTCAATCTTGCAGTAAATGGGATATGGTATCCATGAGGAGTCACAATAATTGCCCCAATCCTTTTTCCATAAGCATTGACAGCTTCATTGAATATTAAACCCCATTGAGATCCTGGCTTAGGCCCCTCATTAGGTAACAGCTCTTCACAATCTCTCATTTTCATATACATCACGTCATCATCTGGGAAATCAAATTTGACAGATTGAAAATCTTCAATTGGTTGATGAGCCAAGTGGTCAGCTAAGACACTCCCTTTTATAGCCTTCTGAGTATGATATTGTTGCACCCCAAAATTTGACCAACCGGGTCTCGTATCTGGCTCGGTGTTTCGACGCATAATCGCATTCGCATCTGCATATTGCATACAGTGCATTTTTCATTTGTTTTGATTTTATCGGGATCACAGCTCTCGTCTCGCGTCTCAGGTTTTTTAATCAGTTTAAATAGGTAGAATCGTATTTTTGGGGATGTTTCGGTGCCCGTTTATTTTTACCGGCTATTTTGTTGCGCTCTCGCAGTGTTATTTGTCGTTCGGTGCTTATTATGTTCCTCTGGGAATTATGGTGATTTTTCTGGATTTTATTGGCTATTTTTAGGATTTAATAGGATTTTTAATAGTTTTAATTCGTTTTAAATAGATTTAAATCATTTTTAGCATTATATAGAATATTAGTAGGTTTTAATATTTTTAATAATTGTAATTTCTTTTTAGAATATATTAGGTAGATTTTAATCATTTTTAGATAATATAGAGTAATATAGTTTTTAGAATTTTTAATGGAATAAATAAATAGCATTTTCTTTTTAGAAAATAATAGGGTTAATAGAAATTAAATGATTTTTTAATTTTTAGATATAGATAATATAGTTTTTTTTCATAGAATTTAATATAGTTAATTAGAGTTTAATAAAATAGAAGTTTAATTAGTGGAGTTATTAGCTTAATCTTAGATTAGAGAATTATTAGAATTGTTAGAAGTTAATTGAAATTAATCATTTTGTTTAGTTGGTAATTAGGATTTATAGAAATTAATTAGATTAGTTTTCAGATTTAATTAATTGAGTTTAGTTTAGTTAATTAGGTTTAGTTTAGTAATTGGGCTAGTTTGTTTCATTTCAGTTTTTTTGAAGTTTTTTAATCACATTTTCGTTTGGGCCCATTTCAATTCGCAGGCCCAGTTATTGGTTTTTGTCCAGAGAAGCCCATTTTTGTCCAAGAAATCTCCAGCAAAATCCAGCATCTTCTGGAAGCTTCCAGAAGCGTGCAGAAAAATCTCAGTATAAGAGCTTCAGCAAGCCACGTGTTCAACAGAAGGAAGGACCCACGTTTTCCACACTTCATCACGCCACCTCACCTCAGAGTCTCTCTCTCACCATGCCACGCGTGGGACACGCGTCCCACATGCACGCCGTCCCTCCACTACCCCTGGCCACGCGTACGCATCACAGCGCCCACCGTCTTCCTTCACCGGCCGGCATGCATGGCCGGCGGCCACCGTAACGGCAACCCTAAACCGTTTCCGACCACCGCGCCAGTCACCTGAAAGCTCAGAAAATCCCAGAAATCACTAATCTTCATCTTCTCCAGCTTTTCTCCTCCGATCCATCAACCACCAATCATCAACCTCCAACCTTCACCTTTCTCATCCAATCTCCGATCGACCTCCTCCAACCTTCAAGAAAACCTTCAAGAACATGCAAGAACTCTCATCCATGTGTTCCAGATGTATCGTCATCAAACAATCCTCAGAATCTTCAACGTTCTGCAAGCAGTCTCCAGATTCATCATCGATCTGAAATCTCTACAAACAGGTCTCCAGATCCAAACCTTCATCATGTTTCAACAGTCTCCCACTCAACCTTCATCGTTCAACCATTCAAGAACAAACTCCAGATTACCTTCCAGAGCTTCATCACGCTTCAACATGCAACTTCAATCACCTCCAGTATCTTGTCCAGATACTCAACGTCGATCATCATCCATTCTTCAGTTCTTCAAGTATTTCCCTCACAAGAGCAGGTGGCTTCAAAACCTCTAGGGGATTCGTACGAAGAGCTTCATAGTGTGGATAGTTCTTGCCATGATTAATTGCTTGATTACGTTTTTTCTGGTTTATGGTGTGAGAGAATGAGATTGACAGAGGAGGCTCGGAGAGGAGTTGGAAGTGGCGCTGGGGGAGACGATGAACAGTGAAAGGGAATTTAGGGTTTCTTTTGGTTTTCTGAAGAGAGGCTCGCGTGAGATTCTGGGCTTGGGCCCACGTGAATGTTGCTGCCAGCACACACCCCCAGTTCAGCATCATACCCCCTCCCCCGTTTTTGTCATGTACTGGGCTGGGCCCAAGTTTGTCATATTTTTATTTTCTATTACGCCCCCTGTAACAGCAGTGTACCCCTTCCCATTTTTTTTGTATTTTTTTCATTTTTTTTCTTTTGTTTAAAGTTTTTAGAAGAAAAAAACAATAAAGGAAAAATATATGTTAAAAAAAAGAAAAAAGGAAAGAAATATTATAAAAAAAATAATAGCAAAAGAAAAGTGAAAAAATAATAAATATTAGAAAAGAAAGAGGAGAAAAATATAGAAAAATAAAGGAAAAGAAATATTATGAAAAAAAGAGAAAAATATATAGAAAAAATGTGAAAAATATAGTGAAAGAAATATTGAAAAAATACATAGAAAAATATGGAAAAATATTTTGAAAGAAAAAAGAAGAAAATAGTTGGAAAATAGCAAAAAATATTAGAGGTAATATTTTTTAGGATTTATTTGTTTAGGATAGTTTTAGACGTCCACTTGTTAGGGGACTTTTTCATTCGATTTTTCAGGATAGAATAGGATAGTGTTTCCTAGGAGATTATTTTTCAGTATTCAATCATTGTAACCATTTTTCAGAATGTTAATAAAACGAGATTTGAGCTGTGGTCCCGAAAGTAGCCGAACTACAGCTGCTCTGATTTCTCGTACCAGACGAGAATATGTAGGCATAGGATGCGATATCCTAGCGAGCACACTAACTACTGACTTTCTGTTCTCTCGCTGCTGTGCGATTGAGACCTTCCCGCTGACGATTAATTGTTACCCTTTTTCTCTCTTGCTCGAGGGCATTTGAGACCAAACCATAGTTTTGCCCATAGGTTCCCGACCTTTGAAACCAGTTTGATTTTCTCACTGTTGTGTGAGAATACCTCGTTTAGCCGTAGTTAGCCTGAACTACGTAAAGCTCTGATCTTCCATGCAGTGTGGAAGTACGTAGGCACAAGACGCGAGGTCTTGGCGAGCCAATTTCCCTGTAGTCCCGAACTACGTTGACTCTGACTTTCTCTCTTGAGAATACGTAGGCATAGAGTGCGACGCTCTATCGAGTCAGTTCCCTTCCGTTTAGGTTTAGCAGCCGTAGATAGATTGTTTTGCATCCTTTAGACAACCCAAGCAAGTGTGGATCCCGTCGAGTACGACGGACGTGAGGGGTGCTAATACCTTCCCCTTGCGTAACCGACTCCCGAACCCAGGTTTTGGTTGCGATGACCATACCTTTCCCCGTTTTTTGCGAGGTTTACTTCGAGCGTTTCCTTTCCCTCCCGTGGGATAAATAACGCACGGTGGCGACTCTTCTGTCAGCCGGCGCCGATTTTCGCAGTAGCGACAGCTGGCGACTCTGCTGGGGAATGCGATAGTTCCATATACGAGTATCTGCTGGGGATCCAACGTCCCCTGGCTGCTAAGGACTGCGATAGTTCTTATGCATGTGGGATCCAACGTCCCCTAAGAGAGAGTCAATCCTAGCGCTTGTTTGCTTGGCTATTGGGGCTTATTTATCGATATTATCTGTTGCTGTTGGGGTGTTACGGGTGTTCTATGATTGAGAGATAAGCCGGACCTGGGCTTGAGTGCACCATAGAATTAGAGTGGAAATTAGTGGGCGCGTGCTTGCTTTGCAGGCACTAGTGTCTCATGAAATCCACGCTCAGACGAGGTTCATCCGGTTGGCTTCACTTTCAACCCTTTGGGTTGAGACGGTTGCTGGTTTGGTGGATTGTCGACTCTGGGAACCGATCATTTGGAAGTTAGCTAAGTGAGGCCTCTTCAAGACTTGATGATGCCACTCCTTCTGGGAATCGTATCGTCAGTTCTGAAAGTCTGTGACGCTGACGACCGCATAGGATGCCGTACCTTGTCAGATATAGGTCCACACCTGTGAGTGGGGGGGGGGGGGGGTTTTGTGCAGGAAACTTGACTTCCAACCTACCCGTTATTCTGGTCTTCTCTTCAGAGCAACCGTACTCCGTCAGCAGTGCAGCAGTATTTAGATTGTGTGGGGGCGGTGATCCCGTATTTGTTGCATTGCATTGCATTTGCATAGGCATCTTCGCATCATATTGCATACTATTCGCCAGCTAGTCAGAGCTCTTATCCAACCATTATTTTGGTTCTGAAGGTGAATATTGAAGACGACCAAGGGGTTGAAGCAGATTTAAAGCAGATTTGATCAGAGTCAAGCAGTGGAGTCAGCTGACAGTTGTTGGTAGCTATGTCAGAGAGTAGCTTCCAGTTTGTTGATACCTTGTCAGGTTTCACCGTGACGTCCAATCCTCTGTATGGATCTCCGCACGGCGAAGACTTTCCGCAAGTAAACAACCTTACTGCAGCTCAGCTTGTGCAGCCATCTGTTGAAGACCAAGGTCTGCGTGAGCAGTTCGTTGCCCGAGGTGAACGTTCTCCTTCTGTTGATGTCTCAGACTACCAGGGTTTTTCCTTCCCTGTGTCAAAGCCCCGAAGAGAGGTCCCGACAGCAAAGAATGAAGACCCATTAGCTCCCGTGTATGCTGAAAGGTTCCGTGCATTAGATGAGAGATTCAAAGCCTTGAAAGGTAAAGACGCTGTTACTCCTAGTGCTGTAGATATGTGTCTGGTTCCTGGCCTAGTGTTACCTCCGAAGTTCAGAATGCCGAGGTTTGAAAGGTACAAAGGAGATAGTTGCCCGAAGCAACATTTGGTGATGTTCTGCCGAAGAATGACTTCATTTGTGCACAACGACAAGCTGATGATTCATTGCTTTCAAGATAGTCTGACTAGGGCACCTCTGAGTTGGTATATGCAGTTAGAGCGTGATCAGATCCAATCATGGATGGACTTAGCCAATGCCTTTCTGAAGCAGTACGACTATAATCTTGACGAAGCTCCTACTCGCGTGCAACTGCAAGAATTGTCTCAAGGGAACAATGAATCTTTCAGAAAGTATGTTCAGAGATGGAGAGAATTTGCTGGTAGAGTGCAACCACCGCTCCTAGACCAAGAGCTGAAAGGCATGTTCGTAAACTCCTTGCAGAGCCCGTACTTCGAAAGAATGTTCGAAACCGCACCAAATTTCTCTGAGTTGGTAAGGACGGGAGAGCGCATCGAGTATGGTGTAAAGACTGGAAGAATCCCGAATGTTTCAAGAGGTCAGGCCAGTGAAACTGAATCTCTCTGTGGCTCTCAATCTGAAGATGAAACTATGATCAATGCGGTCCTGACAGATGTTGGATATCCTCAAGACGAATCGGTGAATTTTATTGGTTCGTCATCTTATCAGAGATCAGTACCTCCTGTGGCTTGTTATACTGAACAGACAGTCGTGCCTGGGGCACCCTATCAGGAACCTTATGTCGCTTCCATTGCAAGGCGGCGAACTCATGGTCGAGGTTATTAGAATCAGCGTCAGAATCAGAACAGACCTCGCAACAATTTGGAACGAAGGACAGCTCCTTTTCACCCAGTGCCTATGCCGTATACCCAGTTGCTACCGTCTTTGATCCTGAAGTCTTTGGTGGAACCTAAAGCTCTTAAGCCAGTTCCAGAACCTTACCCTCCTGGGTACAATCCCCATGTTCAGTGTGGTTACCATGGTGGCTCTCCGGGGCATTCAACCGAAGATTGTAAAGCATTTCAGGCGAAGGTACAGCAGTTGATTGACCAGGACCGCATTTCCTTTCGGGAAGGATTTCTGTTTGTTCATCCCAACCGTTCAGCTGTCTAAGCTCGTAGACTCGGGAAGTATTCCCCAGCAAAAAAGCCAGTGGTCCAGACAGGCAGGCGCCTCAGCATCGGCAGTCCTCAGGCGTTTATATCATTTGCATTTGTAGTTTCTTTTCTGTTAGTTACTACCTGCTTTTAAACATTGTATGTTTCGAATGGTGATAATAATAAAGTGACGATGCATTTTTCTGAATTAATCATGTCGTTGTCGCTCATTTACTGCATTGCACTGACACTTGCATTTTATTCACTCCACTTTATCACTGTGACTAGCAAAGATTGGAGGGAGGATGACGAAACTGAAACTCATAACCGATGATCGTATGCTTTCAGATAAGACCTTGCCGATGACGTACAAGGCATTGTTTCCAATCCCCCAAACACTGGAGATATAAGGAGTTAGTCCCTTGTTAACCACTTCGAGCCAGGAAGTAGAAGTTTTTTCGGACTTTTTAACCCTTACATCTTAACCCGGGGCAGGGTAGTTGTCAGTTAGCTTGACCGAGCGTTCAAGTCTTGCAGAGGAGTGTTGTCTTTCAAGGACCAATCAGTTTACACCTTTTAAGAGGTCAAAACTCACCAATCAGGAGTGAGACAGTTACAATCCTTTCGGAACAATCAAGACAACCAGTGTCACACGACTTTGTTCCAAAAGAAAGAAGAAAGAAAGCCCGCTAAGTAAAAAGAAAGAAAAGCTGAGAAAGCTAATACTTAGGCAAAAATCAGGGCATCCCGCTGGACTTCAAAAAGAGAAAAAATCGAAAAGAACTCAAAATGAGTCAGTCCAGGCAAAAATTAGGGAATCAAAAGAATGAAAAAGAGGGATTAAAAAGAAAATTTTCCCCAGCAAGTCACAAAGTCGTGTACACAGACACCGAAAGCGAAGAAGGAGTAACTATCACTCTGGAAGAAAAGCTTGTGAATTCCTTAATTATGGTTCTTACCATTCAACATACTTCTCGAAGAGGCGAGTGCTTGTGCCAGGTTAACTGAACCTTAGGATCGGAGATCATCACGTAGAAGGGGTGGGTACAAATCAAAATTTGAGCCAAATATCCTATGTTTCACGAACCGTGAACCCGACCACGATACAACCCTTAAAAGACCTAATTGAGGCAGGGTTTAGCCTGAAGCACATTACGATAAGGTTGAGTAACCTGACTCCTTCTTGACTTGCTAGTCACATCCTTGTTGTATTTTTCACTGACCATGTAAGCGCTACGTTTGAACTTTGGTTCACTCGTCACTCACAATCATAGCATGTAAATGAGTGACAGCTCAAATTTTTTCAAAATCTGCATAAACGCTGCATTAAAATTACCATTCGTAGACATACGATTTCTAATTGCAGGTTAGTAGATGACATGAAGGGACTTCAACAGGGAATCATCGAGCAGGGCTGAATCGTCAGAGGTCTGGATCAGAATGGTATGCTGTGAAACTCTGTGAATCTGGGGCATCGACTTCCTGTGAGTTCAGTATCAGTTAGTCTGAGGACAAGTCCCGAAGCTGCAGTTGATCAGAGGCAGTTTGTTTGAGAAGTAGTTGGTCAAAAGGAATCTTCTCGAGAACCAATCAGGGGCAGTTATACAGAATGTGGATATTTGAAAGCAGATACTTCCAGTGGATAATCAGATCGGGTTAAGTCGCTAGAACGCTCATTCAGGGGCAAGTCAGTTCAGAAATGATGAAACCAGTCAGGGTGATAGGTGTCTAATGGAGATTGAATGTTGTTGTTGTACAGATACCGGGGCAAATATTCTCGAAGTCGTCTCGTAGCAAGCTATTCAGAGCGGTAATCTCGGGAATTGTACTGGGGCAAGTTGTTTAAGCCAGTCTTTTATCCCCAGCTGAGTGTACTGGGGCAAGTTGTTCAAACCAGCCTGTTTATCCCCAGCCGGAGTTGAGTATCGGGGAATCATGTCAATACCCTTATCAAAAACCTGAACCTTTCAAATAAAAAGGCCTTGCTGCCGTTGGATCATTATCCTGCAGTCTAAACCTGTTGCGTGTCAGTAACCAGTCGTTTCCAAAGTCCAGTTCTCGCCTGGCAAATCGGTAACCAGTTCTCGTCTGGCCCACCGTCCGTAAGCATCAGTTCCCGTCTGGTGCAGTTTATTGTAAGCATCAGTTCCCGTCTGGTGCAGTTTATTGTAACCAGTTCTCGTCTGGTCACCGTTTCTTCAAGTGTTGTATCAGTTCTCGTCTAGTACATGTCATCGCGTAACCAGTTCTCGTCTGATCATCGTGTGTTTTAACCTATGTGTTATACCAGTTCTCATCTGGTGTACGTCAGCTTTCAGCCAGTTCTCGCCTGGTTGTCTATACCTCAGTCTGTTATCCAGTCAGCCCCGTCTGATATCCAGAACCCGTAAGTCAGTTCTCGTTTGACAACCTAACATGTTTCGCTATCAGCTCTCGTTTGGTAGTCCACCCTGAATGCTAGTTCTCGTCTAGTATTTCTTATATCTTCCACTGTGTACATAATCCGTGTTTATTCTAAACCAGAAAAACAAAAAAAAACCTAAAGGTATCTGACACAGTAATTCCCGATGACCCGCATGTTGTCATGTTCCCCGATACGAAGCTCGACGGATGCCAGCGCTTCGAGTAATGTTTGAATTCCTTGTGGATGTTGTTAAATCAGAATTGCCACTCTTCAGCAGATGAAAGTTGCTTATTATCCCCGGAAGAGTCGAGATCGTATTTTACCCCGTATCAGAGTAGGATCAGGAGTATCCTCAGCAGATTAAAATCGACATCCTTGATAGTAGGGGCATTTCCAACAGTGTGTCGCGCGCAATCAACCTCAGTTTAGGTCAATCCCCGCAGGGTACAATCAGTCGTCAATGGTTTGAAGAAAGCATCCCCAAGCAGAGTTGTTTTCTTCCCCCAGCACCGGGTCACAAGTGCAGGTTTTGCCGGAAGATATTCTTACGCCGAAGGATGCAGTAACTGATGGTGCCAGACTGAAGTCTCCCGCGGAATTGAGATTCCCCACCAGAGTTGTATTCTCTCCCGAAGTCGGATGATTCCCTCTTCCCCCAGTAGAGTGTTGGAACAACTGATGTGGTATTCCCTTACAGAGCGGTACTCTCCCTCGAAGTCAGATGAGTCTTTCTTCCCCGGCGGCATTGAAATTCCTCATCAGAGTCGTACTCTCCAGTGAAGTAGAATGATTTCTCTCCCCGGCCGAGTCCGCAAACCCCCAAGAAAAGCAGAATCCTTGGAAGCAGTTGAGACCGTGAGTGGTTTTCCCTAGTGGAGTATCAAACAGCTGATGCTGTATTTCCTCAGAGTCGTACTCTCGCCAGCGAAGCAGAATAACTTTTCCTTCCTCAGCCGAGTTTGCAGATGTCCAGGAGAGCCGAGGCCTTGGAAGTTGATCAGACTATGGTCGGTTTAGTCCCCAGTGGAGTGTTGAGCAGCTGAAGTTGTTTCCCCATAGAGTGGTCATCCCCAGAAGAGTTAGCCGAGACGGCCACGCAGTTTATTCTCGCGATTGATATCAACGGGTCCAGGTTCTCGTAGAGCTTCGTCCCCTGCAGTAATCAACTGAAGTTGTTTCCCCTGCAGCAGTCCACGAAAGATCTTTTCCCCAGACGGAGTCCAATTGATGTTGGCGCGACCATGTTCTCCTCAGCAGGATGATTCCTCTATCGGAGTAGTTCCTTCTCCTTGATAGGAGGATTCCCCTTCGACATTTATTTTGCTGACGGGATCGCATCAGTTGGCATGACTGCATAGCATTTAACACTGCATAGCATTTAACACTGCATAGCATTGTGCATGATTGCACAACAGTTAGCATAAACGCATATCATTCTCACCGTGTGGGGCATGGCACCGAAGCATACGCATCATAAACATGATCTAGGTCATTATCATTCTTGTTTTACAGGTGTTCAGCCGAAGGACCAGTTGCTCAGGACGATTCCTGATATTCTCTCCAACGAAGTCGCTTTCCTAAGATGATTCTTAAGACCCCGGTGTAATCCCCACAGTCGCTCGCTCAAGATGATTTTTGAGATCCCCAGCGAAGTCTTCAGTTCAAGACGATTCTTGAATTCCTCAGCAGAGCCGTTTGCTTAAGATGATTCTTAAGACTTCAGTGCAGTCTCCCGAGTTGTTCGCCTAGTATAATGCTTGAGTTCCCCAGTAGCGTCCTCAGCAAGGGTTGCCCAGGAAGACTCCTGGAATACCCAGCAGAATAAAAGTCTACAGAAAGGTCAGCAGTTCGGGATGATTCTTGAAGGTGCCCGACGGATTTGTTTGTTCAAGATGATTCTTGAAGTCCTTAGCAGCATGATATGTCTGTTCCAACAGTGATGTCTAATCTGAAGATTGACTTCGTAAACGCCTGAAGGCGATACCAGAAGGTTCCTGTGAGTTCAGATTTCCTGGTTGATGAATCAACGTGTGGCTGAAGACAAGGTTCCAAAGTTTGTATTCAAGATGATCCGTGTTGGTCTGAAGACCAAGTCAGTTGTCCTGAGGTGATGATTGATTGCGAGCAAGTGAATGATATTTCTTCTGACTGAAGTCGAAGATGTTTCTCCAGCTGAAGCGGAGTTTTGCCTGAAGGCAAAGTGTTTGAATCCCCGTAGAGTCATGAATGGCTCAGGATACCATTTCTCTGACTGAAGTCACAGATCTCCCAAGCTGAAGCGAAGGTGCCTAAGGGCAAGGTTATCCCCAAGGTCATGAATGACCTAGGATTCATTTTTTCGGACTGAAGGCCGAAGTATATCCCTGACTGAAGTCTCGGATGCTCTATAGCAGAGGCGGAGTTGCCTGAAGGCAGATCCATGTATCCTTGAAGGCCAAGGACCATTTCTTCAGACTGAAGTCGAAGATACCTCCTGCAGAGTCGCCGACGGGCAAGGTTTATATCCTTGAAGGCCAAGGATGTCTATCTTCAGAAGAACTTGAAGATTCTCCAGCGGATCTGGAATGGCCAGGGGCCAGGGTTTCATCTATCTTTAGAAGAGCTTGAGGATTCTCCAGCAGATCTGGAGTGGCCAGGGGCCAGGGTGTCATTCATATTCAGAAGCACTTGAAGATCTTTTCTAGCTGAAGCTGGAAGTGGCCAGGGGCCAGGGTTTCAAATATCTTTAATGTTGAAGTTCTACGGTGGGTCAGTTGTGCAGTAGTATGCCGATGTTCGTTATGGTTCTGAGGGTGAACCCCAGATCAGAGTGTGCTCGGTTAAGTCTCTCATTCCCAGCGGAGTAGTTTCAAATACGCAAACGTACTTTTTGTTCCATTTACCAGGGGTGAACCCCAGGTCAGAGGATGTTTGTTCGACGGCGAGGTTGAGCGTTTGGATTTGACGGCGAGGTCAGATCATCATTTGTCCGACGGCGAGGTTGGATGTTTGTTCGACGGCGAGGTTGAACGTTTGGATTTGACGGCAAGGTCAGATCATCATTTGTCCGACGACGAGGTTGGATGTTTGTTCGACGGCGAGGTTGAACGTTTGGATTTGACAGCGAGGTCAGATCATGTTTGTCCGGCGGCGAGGTTGGATGTTTGTTCGACGGCGAGGTTGAATGTTTGACGGCGAGGTCAGACTCTTTAAATCCCCATCAGAGATGATATCTGTACGACGGAGATATCTAGTGTCTCCCAATGATGTGTGTTTTCGACGGCGATGTCAGATTCAGTTTTTCAGCGGCGATGTTGGGTATGTCAGATAGTTTAGTCTTCCAGCGGCGAGGTTGGGGGTTGTGGTTGTCTGAAGGCAATATCAGGAGAATTTAATGTGGATAACTGACGGCGATGTCAGATCAGTATGTCTCCAGCTAGTTGTCGTGCAGCTAGTATTGCAGTATTCAAAGATTTACTCTCCGCAGAGTATCGTGTGCTCGTGCAGTTGGCAAATTTTCGGGTTTACCGGTATTCAACCGTCTCGCACCTTGATTGGCTGAGAGCCGTTCGCTCCTCACCCAGTCAGGTCCAAGCCGCTTGAATAGGGGCAGCTGTTGCACCCCAAAATTTGACCAACCGGGTCTCGTATCTGGCTCGGTGTTTCGACGCATAATCGCATTCGCATCTGCATATTGCATACAGTGCATTTTTCGTTTGTTTTGATTTTATCGGGATCACAGCTCTCGTCTCGCGTCTCAGGTTTTTTAATCAGTTTAAATAGGTAGAATCGTATTTTTGGGGACGTTTCGGTGCCCGTTTATTTTTACCGGCTATTTTGTTGCGCTCTCGCAGTGTTATTTGTCGTTCGGTGCTTATTATGTTCCTCTGGAAATTATGGTGATTTTTCTGGATTTTATTGGCTATTTTTAGGATTTAATAGGATTTTTAATAGTTTTAATTCGTTTTAAATAGATTTAAATCATTTTTAGCATTTTATAGAATATTAGTAGGTTTTAATATTTTTAATAATTGTAATTTCTTTTTAGAATATATTAGGTAGATTTTAATCATTTTTAGATAATATAGAGTAATATAGTTTTTAGAATTTTTAATGGAATAAATAAATAGCATTTTCTTTTTAGAAAATAATAGGGTTAATAGAAATTAAATGATTTTTTAATTTTTAGATATAGATAATATAGTTTTTTTTCATAGAATTTAATATAGTTAATTAGAGTTTAATAAAATAGAAGTTTAATTAGTGGAGTTATTAGCTTAATCTTAGATTAGAGAATTATTAGAATTGTTAGAAGTTAATTGAAATTAATCATTTTGTTTAGTTGGTAATTAGGATTTATAGAAATTAATTAGATTAGTTTTCAGATTTAATTAATTGAGTTTAGTTTAGTTAATTAGGTTTAGTTTAGTAATTGGGCTAGTTTGTTTCATTTCAGTTTTTTTGAAGTTTTTTAATCACATTTTCGTTTGGGCCCATTTCAATTCGCAGGCCCAGTTATTGGTTTTTGTCCAGAGAAGCCCATTTTTGTCCAAGAAATCTCCAGCAAAATCCAGCATCTTCTGGAAGCTTCCAGAAGCGTGCAGAAAAATCTCAGTATAAGAGCTTCAGCAAGCCACGTGTTCAACAGAAGGAAGGACCCACGTTTTCCACACTTCATCACGCCACCTCACCTCAGAGTCTCTCTCTCACCATGCCACGCGTGGGACACGCGTCCCACATGCACGCCGTCCCTCCACTACCCCTGGCCACGCGTACGCATCACAGCGCCCACCGTCTTCCTTCACCGGCCGGCATGCATGGCCGGCGGCCACCGTAACGGCAACCCTAAACCGTTTCCGACCACCGCGCCAGTCACCTGAAAGCTCAGAAAATCCCAGAAATCACTAATCTTCATCTTCTCCAGCTTTTCTCCTCCGATCCATCAACCACCAATCATCAACCTCCAACCTTCACCTTTCTCATCCAATCTCCGATCGACCTCCTCCAACCTTCAAGAAAACCTTCAAGAACATGCAAGAACTCTCATCCATGTGTTCCAGATGTATCGTCATCAAACAATCCTCAGAATCTTCAACGTTCTGCAAGCAGTCTCCAGATTCATCATCGATCTGAAATCTCTACAAACAGGTCTCCAGATCCAAACCTTCATCATGTTTCAACAGTCTCCCACTCAACCTTCATCGTTCAACCATTCAAGAACAAACTCCAGATTACCTTCCAGAGCTTCATCACGCTTCAACATGCAACTTCAATCACCTCCAGTATCTTGTCCAGATACTCAACGTCGATCATCATCCATTCTTCAGTTCTTCAAGTATTTCCCTCACAAGAGCAGGTGGCTTCAAAACCTCTAGGGGATTCGTACGAAGAGCTTCATAGTGTGGATAGTTCTTGCCATGATTAATTGCTTGATTACGTTTTTTCTGGTTTATGGTGTGAGAGAATGAGATTGACAGAGGAGGCTCGGAGAGGAGTTGGAAGTGGCGCTGGGGGAGACGATGAACAGTGAAAGGGAATTTAGGGTTTCTTTTGGTTTTCTGAAGAGAGGCTCGCGTGAGATTCTGGGCTTGGGCCCACGTGAATGTTGCTGCCAGCACACACCCCCAGTTCAACATCATACCCCCTCCCCCGTTTTTGTCATGTACTGGGTTGGGCCCAAGTTTGTCATATTTTTATTTTCTATTACGCCCCCTGTAACAGCAGTGTACCCCTTCCCATTTTTTTTGTATTTTTTTCATTTTTTTTCTTTTGTTTAAAGTTTTTAGAAGAAAAAAACAATAAAGGAAAAATATATGTTAAAAAAAAGAAAAAAGGAAAGAAATATTATAAAAAAATAATAGCAAAAGAAAAGTGAAAAAATAATAAATATTAGAAAAGAAAGAGGAGAAAAATATAGAAAAATAAAGGAAAAGAAATATTATGAAAAAAAGAGAAAAATATATAGAAAAAATGTGAAAAATATAGTGAAAGAAATATTGAAAAAATACATAGAAAAATATGGAAAAATATTTTGAAAGAAAAAAGAAGAAAATAGTTGGAAAATAGCAAAAAATATTAGAGGTAATATTTTTTAGGATTTATTTGTTTAGGATAGTTTTAGACGTCCACTTGTTAGGGGACTTTTTCATTCGATTTTTCAGGATAGAATAGGATAGTGTTTCCTAGGAGATTATTTTTCAGTATTCAATCATTGTAACTATTTTTCAGAATGTTAATAAAACGAGATTTGAGTTGTGGTCCCGAAAGTAGCCGAACTACAGCTGCTCTGATTTCTCGTACCAAACGAGAATATGTAGGCATAGGATGCGATATCCTAGCGAGCACACTAACTTTTGACTTTCTGTTCTCTCGCTGCTGTGCGATTGAGACCTTCCCGCTGACGATTAATTGTTACCCTTTTTCTCTCTTGCTCGAGGGCATTTGAGACCAAACCATAGTTTTGCCCATAGGTTCCCGACCTTTGAAACCAGTTTGATTTTCTCACTGCTGTGTGAGAATACCTCGTTTAGCCGTAGTTAGCCTGAACTACGTAAAGCTCTGATCTTCCATGCAGTGTGGAAGTACGTAGGCACAAGACGCGAGGTCTTGGCGAGCCAATTTCCCTGTAGTCCCGAACTACGTTGACTCTGACTTTCTCTCTTGAGAATACGTAGGCATAGAGTGCGACGCTCTATCGAGTCAGTTCCCTTCCGTTTAGATTTAGCAGCCGTAGATAGATTGTTTTGCATCCTTTAGACAACCCAAGCAAGCGTGGATCCCGTCGAGTACGACGGACGTGAGGGGTGCTAATACCTTCCCCTTGCGTAACCGACTCCCGAACCCAGGTTTTGGTTGCGATGACCATACCTTTCCCCGTTTTTTGCGAGGTTTACTTCGAGCGTTTCCTTTCCCTCCCGTGGGATAAATAACGCACGGTGGCGACTCTTCTGTCAGCCGGCGCCGATTTTCGCAGTAGCGACAGATATTCAATATCGTACTTTGATAATAACATCTGCCATCTGGCAATCCTTCTTGTCAAAGTAGGCTTCTCAAAGATATACTTGATCGAGTCCATTTTAGAAATCAACCAAGTAGTGTGGTTCAACGTGTATTGACAAAGACGTCGAGCAGCCCAAACTAAAACACAACAGGTTTTCTCAAGCATAGAGTATTGAAACTCACATTCGGTGAATTTCTTACTCAAATAGTATATTTCGTGCTCCTCCTTTCCTGTCTCATCTTGCTAACTAAGTACATAACCCATTGAATCTTCTAATATGGTCAAGTACATAATCAAGGGTCTTCCTTCAACTAGCAAGATCAAGATGAGAGGCTCAAGCATATATTCTTTGGTACTATCAAACGCTTTCTGAAAATCGTTTATCCAAACACAATCCTGATCCTTTCTGAGGAGTTTAAAAATTGGCCCACGGGTGGCATTCATATGTGATATGAATTGAGAGATATAATTCAGGCGTCCAAGAAACCCTCTAACTTGCTTTTCATTTTTTGGTGCTAGCATCTCTTGAATGGCTTTAACCTATCAGGATCAACTTCAATTCCTCTTTGACTAACAAAAAAACCTAAGAGTTTCCCTGAACGAACACCAAAGGTACACTTGTTTTGGTTTAAACGGAGTTGATACTTCCTCAACCGCTAAAACAAATTCAACAAATATTCCACATGGTCTTCTTCAGTCTTAGACTTAGCAATCATGTCATCCACGTAAACTTTTATTTCTTTGTGCATCATATCATGGAAAAGAGTAGCCATAGCCCTTTGATACGTCGCACCAGCATTTTTCAGACCAAAAGGCATCACCCTATAGCATAATGTGCCCTAAGGTGTGATAAACGATATATTCTCCATGTCTTTGGGGGTCATCCTAATTTGGTTGTAGCATGAGAAACCATCCATGAAAGAGAATACTTTGAATTTAGCAGTGTTATCGACCAACATATCAATATATGGTAAAGGGAAATCATCTTTTGGACTGGCTTTGTTCAAATCCATGCAGTCAACACACATACCAACTTTTATGTCCTTCTTTGAAACGGGCACAATATTGGCTAACCACTAAGGATACTTGGATGTGATGAGAAAACCTGTATCAATATGTTTCTGCACCTCTTCTTTGATCTTGAGGGCCATGTCTGGGTGAGTTATTCTTAGCTTTTGTTTGACCAGTGGACACTCTAGCTTCAAAGGCAACCGATGCTCCACAATGTATGTGTCTAACCTTGGTATGTCTTGGTAAGACCAAGCAAACACATCAACATACTCTTTGAGTAGCTCAATCATTCTTTCTTTGACGGCTGGAACAAGCAGTACCCCAATTCTCACTTCCTTTCTGTTTTCTTCTGAACCCAATTTGATTACCTTTACTGGCTTTTTGTGAGGCAATGGCTTTTTCCTCATGCTCAAGTAATCTAGAGATCTCATTAGGAATCTCTTCTTCATCTTCCTCTTCTGCCTCAAATACGGGGAACTCAAAATTGGGAGATGGAATTGGGTCATTATTTTCAATGGTTTGTTCATGCATTAATCTGCACATGCGATTTATGCTTTCTTTTAGAATCAATGAAATGTGATTGTGTGCAAATACGTAAGTGATTATTTGATATATTCGTTTTGGTTTTTTTAAATTACCATTTTCCAAAAAAAACAAAAAGTAAAAACAATAAGATGGAACATAAAATGACAATTTTATTGATGATAAGAATTCTTAAAACAAAGCCCTAACATAAACACAATTTTTCCTTGGTTAGAGCAAAAGGAAATTATTTAAATGAAGCCCACACAAGTACTTCTTCGCCTTAGGCAGAGCGAAGGGAATTTAAAACAACAACAAAGAAAATTACTTAGATATATGGACAATAGTGGGGATATCAACAACAATCCGATTTTGGCACACCGCTCCATGCACTATGAAATCTGGAAAATCCTCTTGAGGATCATCTTCAATAACAGCATCTACTTCTAGAAAAGTCGAATTGATGTACCCTGCATTGTGAAAAACTTCTTTGATAGGATGAATGATTATGTCCTTTGCAGCATCCTTGTAGAACTAGCGGAGAAGCTAAGACCTTCTTGAAATTTGTTCTCTAGTAAGCTCAACACCTACCCTCATCCATTGGCAGAGCCACTCTTCGCTACTCGTTGTGCATCCTTTAATGATGAAATATACACCCCACTCTTCTTGGCAAGCAATCGAAAGAGCTTGGAACTGGGTTCTAACGGCTTCACCAACATCTATGTATGAAAAAGAGGGGAGATAGCTTACAACCAAGGCTTTCTCTCCATACACTGTCACCAGCTTTCCTTCCCTGACAAACTTTAACTTTTGATGGAGCGTAGAAGTTACCGCTCCAGCCTCATAAATCGACGGCTGACCTATCAGACAGCTATAAGGTGCATGGATATCCATCACTTGGAAAGTGATTTAAAAAGTGTGAGGTCCAATGGTCATAGGTAGATCCACTTTGCCAATAACGGTTTTTCTTGAACCATCAAAAGCTTTAACAATCAATCCACTTGGCCTTATAGGAATACCTTAATACAATAATCGGGATAGAGTGGTATTGGGCATAACATTCAACGAGGATCCAATGTCAACCAGCACACTAAATAATGCATCATTCATGCAATTCATTGATATGTGGAGTGCCAAGTTGTGATTTCTTCCCTCCTTTGAGAGTTCAACTTCACAAAAGACCAAATTGTTACACGTAGTTATGTTACCCATGATTCCGCCAAATTAGTCAATAGTTACATCATAGTCAACATATGCTTGTTCAATGACCTTTTGTAGAGCCTCTCTGTGTGCTTTAGAACTCATCAATAACAACAACACAAAGATTTTGGATGGGGTCTGCAACAGCTGGTCAATGATCTTATAATCACTTTTCTTAATCAATTTCAAAACTTCATCAGAATCAGAACTGAGACCAGTCCCACTGGACTGTCCCACAACAGAATTTGATCCATCATTTACAGCAAGAACTTCAACCCTCTTTAGAGGCTATGTAGAAAACACACGTCCATTTCTGGTAACTCTACTGACATCTACAATGTTAACAACTAAAGGCAAAACAGGCAATGGTACTTCTTTCCCATCTTCCAGTATGGTAACATTATACTTGTAAGGAACTGCCCTATTAGAAAAATAAGGGGTTGGGCCTGGCATACAAATTACCATATGAGTTACTTAAGGTCTTCTATTGTCGTAAGTGATCTCCACGCGCTCAAGCCCGTTGAAATGTGGCACTATAACAAACACTTTATTATCATTATCAGCATCAGGGTTCCTGACAAGGTGATTGTGATAGCCCTTCGGTCCAACGTGGGTTTACAAAATAGATTTTGCAAGCAGCGTGATTATGGTTTTCATGGTCAAAGAAAATCATTCTAGTCAAACCACTATGCATCCTGACTAATGATTCTCTAATAAATTGATCTTATAGACTGCATATTTCCCTAGACAGCCATGTACCATGTTTACTTGAGGGAAATTCTGAGGAAAATCTTTGTTTCTGTAACACTTGATGAGTCCTCTGTCTATTATATCTGAAAGGATTTTTATCACAACTCGACACCCTTGAGGGCTTTTGGAACAAATCCTGCAAGAGGCATAATTGTGTGGCAACAAAATATAGCGTCTAACCAATCTCTCGTGCATTCGCACCAAACTATCATTCAATAATAGTACATCATAGATTTTGAATTCTCTGGGGCAGCCATACATCATATTTACAGTGGCTCCTCCATGTTGCGGTAACGAGTTAACTTGAACATTTGGATTAGTGTCTTTGAAAGACAAAATCCCACACTTAATTAATCTTTGTACATCTGCTTTCAATCCATAGCAGTTCTCATTGTCGTGGCCTCAGGCTCCTTGATGGTACAAACAAAACTGGTCTGCTTTGTACCAAAAAGGCATCTCTTTAGGAACAGCGGGTAGAGACTTTGTCTAAATGTCAAATTTTTTGCAATAGAGTTGGGAGCAATTCCGCATAAGTCATTAGAATCGGGTCGAATTTGGGTTTCCCTTGCACACGATTTTGATTGTTATACTAGTGGTGAGCCTGTTGAAAAGGTTGTTAATGTCGTTGTTGTTGATATTGTTATTGTTGTTGGATGGGTTGTTGAACCTGATGTTGAGTGAATTGTGGTTGATGATGTGGTTGTGAAAACTGTGGTTGGTTGGCAGGGGATACCATTGAGGAATTAATGGTGGGAGATATATTTGTAGCATGTTGTTGTGGTTGATACCTTCTTCTCATTCTGCCGTGTTGAACGGTGCTAACATCTTGTTCCTTCTTTTTAGAAAAACTACTTACAAGCTTCTTTAAACTTCTTGAAGCACCTTGCTCTCTAGCTAATCTTCCTTCTCGAACACCCTCTTCTAGCCACATTCCCATGTTCACCATTTTAGTGAAGTCATTGGGCGCGCTAGCAATCATCCTTTTGTAATAAAACAAAATCGAAGTTTTCAAAAAATCTTGGTAGTTTTATTTTCTTCCAATGGAGGACAGATCTGGGGGGGGCACCTTATGCCAATGTTGTGCATACTCTTTAAAACTATCCTTGTCCTTCTGAGACATAGCTCGGAGCAGGTATGTGTCTGGCGCCATATCTACGTTGTATTTATAATACCTGATCAATGTTTCACCTAGGTCATTGAAATGTAGATCTTTGCACTATCCAAAACCATGTACCATTTGAGAGCGGCACCGGTTAGGCTATCTTGAAAGTAAGGGATTAACAACTGATGATTGTCTATTTGGATAGACATCTTTCGAGCATACATTACCAAGTGACTATAAGGACAGGATTTGCCCTTGTACTTTTCGAAATCTAGTACTTTGAACTTATGTGGAATTTTGAAATTGGGAAGCAAACAAAGATCTGAAGCATTTTTTTTCGAACAAGTCTTTTCCTCAAAGGGCCTTAATTTCCTTCTGCATTTCCAAAAATTAATCCTAAAATTCGTCTAACCTTTCATCCATTCCAACACTTTCACTTGGAGTGGTGTGGAACACAAGCTCTTCAATGTAGGGAGTAGTATGCACCACGATAGGTGGCATAGACATCACAACAGTAACAACTTGAGCTTCGGTAACTTGTGAATGACACCCAGCTGGCATGTAATTATGAGGCATTTCATATCGAGAATCACTAACTGGCACCATAGAAATGGGTATGGAAACGATCTTTGAGATTACGGTCCTTTGAACATGCTCTTGAGAATTAGGCGACTGATTCTGAGCAGCCGCCATTGCTTCCATCATATTAGTGAGTCTCTCCAAGCTATCTTTCAAGGTGGTGACCTCTTCTTTAAGTTCTCGGTTCTCTTGCTCAAGCTGATCCATTCTTCTCTAGCAACCGGCTCGAGTTTTGTATGGATGATAGAGCTTGACTATTGGAGAAAAGAGACAAGAGTAAGTACCTGGAATACAAGGATGTAATGCTAAATAATACATGTTATGCAAATGCAAATGAATTTCAAAGAAATCAACATATATATTGCAAACATCATAAAATGAATAACACTTTTGAAGAACTAGGAAATCTCATTTTATTAATAAACATGAGGGATTACAATCAAAGTACAACTTTCAAAAATCCTAACAAAATGGAAAATACAAGAAAATGGAATCTAGAAACCCGAAGAAGCTCCATGAGATGATCTAATCCCTCCTTACAACTTTCTAGTGAGCTTCTTAATTTGTTCCTTCATCTGAGCCTTCTCAAGCACAAGCTTGTCGACAACCAACTTCCAAGCAATTGATGATGAAGGAATGTCTAAACTCTACTGAGCAATAGGAGCTAACTGAATACCAAAGGAAAATAAATGCTCTTGCACCTTTCTCTTCTTGGTATCAAGTTCTTCTTCACTCTTCTGCTTCAAGAGCTTTTGGAGTTCTGCATTCTCATTGTTAATAATCTGGTATTTATTCTTCCACGCGTCCCTTTCTTGTTGCGCCTTGGTCAAAGAAATCTGAAGCTTCTCTGCATCACTCGTGAAGATTAGAGTAGGCTCTCTAGAAGCTATGAGAAAAGTTTCTTGATGAGGATAAAGCATCTTCAACTTGATAGCTCTATCTTGTACCCATTGGAAATAAGACTCCAAAGAAACACAATCTGGCTTCCCTATAACTACTCTTCCCTTTCTGTGGATATGACGTCAAGCATGAACGATCTTCTCCTTTAGCACTTTGTTGTCATCACCTTCTTTGAAGAAAAATACTTCCAAATTAATATTGTTTGGTTTGTCCTTCATAGGATATCTGAGATGACGACGAGCTAAAACTGGGTGGTAGCTAATGCCTCCTTTTGTACCAAGAAGAGGCACATTAGGAAACTCGCCAAAACTATCAATAATCATCACTCCATCATAAACACGCTTATACCATTCAATATCAAAATGGATGAGAGACATAATCTTTCGTGACCACAACAAACTATCCTTAAGATCCCAAAAGGCGGTAGATCGAGGCAAGTGAGAAATAAACCTCTTGGACAAGAATGAAACACAACACGTAATCATTCCTCCATCATAAGAATGAAACACAACACGTAATCATTCTTAATTGGCAAGCTTGATGTAGTGACCCTTCCCTTCATGAATATCCGGATCAGCTATAACCGAATTAATTTTCTTCCATTTTCTTGAATCCTTGTTGTCATTAAGGTGTGGGGCCATAAAAATACTCCCCCTATTAATAGCAAACTTGACCTCAATTTTGAAGGTAGGATAGTCCAACATGAATTCCTGCAAATTCTCCCATGTAGCATGCTGCTCAGACAAGTTACACCATTTTATACAAATTTGGTGCACAGGGATAGAACCTTGAATGATGGTGTGACGCTCTAAAATTAGGCCTGGTTACAACACAGGCTCTAACTCAAAAGTAATTAAAGGTAAGGGAATATAAGGGGTGTGCTCGAACCATGGAACAACTTCAATTGCGACACATAAAAAACAAGGTGAATTTTTCACCTCTGGAGGAAGTTGAACCTTGTAAGCCATGTCACTAATGCGGCTAACAACTAGACAAGGTCTAAAATACCATAAACCCGACTTTTGAGTTTTTTGTAATGTAACAGAGGTATGTCGATATGGCTGATGCTTTACGAGGACCTAATCACCTACATTTTCTAACACTTGTTTAAAGCTTCTAATTGACCATCTGTCTTAGGGTGGTAGGAAGAGCTCATATTCAATGTGGTCCCTTGAATTTTGAATAAATGAGTCTAAAATAAGCTAGTGAAAACCTTGTCGCGATCCAAGACAATGGAAGATGGAATTCCTTGGAGTTTGACTACATTACTCATAAAAACCTCTACTACCTTTTGCTATTGTAATTTGTTTTCAATGAAAAGAAATGAGCATATTTCGATAGACGGTTCACTACCACCATCATCATAGTAAAACCATTAGAGTTCTGCGGGCCCGTTATAAAATCCATGGTAATATATTCCCATACCTGAGAGGGAATTGGTAATGGGTTCAGCAATCTTGTAGGCAAAGATGTGGTCGTCTTGGCTTGTTGACAAATAGTGCATTGCTGAATGAAAAATTGAATATCGTTGCACATGTTAGGCCAATAGAACTGGGTAGCTATGCGAGCAATGGTGCGAGTAACCCCGGAGTGACCTTCCACTATTGATGTTTGATATTCATTCAAGACTTGTGACACAAAAGGGCTATTTGGATGCAAAACCAGTTGGTGCTTCCAAAATAATAAACCATCAGAAAACACATATTGCGGATCAGAGCAAGACTGAGACTCACACTTCTTGGTCAGGTCCTAAAGATGGTCATTTTAAAGCAGTGCAAATTTCAGATCACTACGGAATTTACTCTATGGTTCAGACCATGATAAAATGAACATGCCCGACAAAGCATTTGCTTCTAAATTGTCCTTGCCCAGCTTGTACTCGATTGTAAAATCAAAGCCAAGAAACTTGTGCAACCAAGCTTGCTACTTCGGTATTTAGAGTGACTATTCAAGCAAAGAATTGAGATTTTTTTTATTAGTGTGTATGATGAATGTGTGACCTAATAAATAATGATGAAACTAAGACATATTGTTTGTAGTTGTCCTGAATTTATGCACATATACGGACTGTTGACGTGCCTTGGAACATAACATTTTGAAGAAGAAAGCAATGGGATGACCTTGTTGACTTAGGACAACACCCACACCATAGCTGGGGGAATCCATTTCGAGCCCAAGCGGTTGAAAACAATCAGGTAAAGCAATGGTAGGGGAAGTATAGATCACTTGTTTTAAGCATGTAAAAGCAGTAGCGGTTTCATTATCCCACTTAAACATATCTTTCTTCAGTAAATTGGTAAGAGGCATGGAGATAGAAGAGTATGATTTGATAAAACAATGGTAGAAACCCGTGAGGCCGAGGAATCCTCGTAATTGCTTGATAGTGGTTGGAGGAGGCCAATCCAATATATCTTTGACCTTGCACTTATCCATAGCCATACCACTCCCAGAAACCGCGTGACCTAAATAATCAACCTCCTTCATGCCAAAAATGCATTTAGAGAGTTTTACAAATAAAATGTGTTGTTGCAAGGTTTCTAAGTAATTGTTCCAAGTGCTCTAAGTAATTGTTCCAGGTAGGGCTATAAATCAAAATATCATCAAAGAAAACCAATACATACTTACGAAGAGCATGCTGAAAAACCTTATTCATCAAGCACTGGAAAAAGGATGGAGCATTCGATAATCCAAAGGGCATAACTAACCATTCATAATGCCCTTGGTGTGTACGAAAATCCGTTTTGTGGCGGTCAGTCAGGTTCATTAAGATTTGGTGATAATCAAAGCAGAGATCCAATTTGGAAAAGAATTGTGCACCATATAATTTTTCCAATAATTAATAAACAGTAGGTAATAGAAAGTTGTCTTTCATGATAATTGCATTTAACGCATGATAATCAGTGCAAAACCCCCACATACCATCCTTTTCTTAACCAAGTGTCGTACCTCAAAAAATATGATCCTCGCGATGGACGCAGAAAAGACATTCGAACAGAGTCGCCACCAAACTTTATTCATTCCAAGGAAGGAATAGGAAAATATCGATAAAATCTTTAAAGAGATAGAACATGGTCATCGCAACCAAATTTTAGGTTCGGGAGTCGATTATGCAAAGAGAATGTATTAACACCCACTACGTCCGTTGTATTCAACGGGAACCTCTTGATTCGATTCGTGAGAAAAGTTAGCTAAGTTTGTTTATCTTCTAAAGAGTTCGCTTCTAAGGGGAAAATGGGTGGTTTTTTATTAGAGTGTTCGCCAAGGATTGGAGCCCTTGTGCCTACGTACTCCCTCGTACAATGGAAAAGTCAGAGCATCATAGTTTGTGGTACTACGGTTGGTTGGTGTATTTTATGAACGATTGTTTAAGTCGCATTCTAACTGCTTAACATTGGCTTGTCTACTCGCTAGGGGAGACTGAAGCATTAGCTTATATGCGCGGAAGAAAGGATTAAACAATGTTCTTTTAGAAAAAAGTTTTAATCGCACGGGAGCGAGAAGTTGGGTAATGTGTTTGTATTTTGATTGGATGACAATCACTCAAAGCTTAAGAAAAGCTCCTTAGGCCCAAGTAATTGGGAGAGTGAGTCGAAGATTTAAATCTCTCTTTTTTTCAACCTTACGTATGAAAGGATTTTGATATAGTTAAATTAGTTTATGAATGACAATTACTCGAGGCTTAAGAAAGGCTCCTCGGGCCCAAGTAATCGGGAGAGTGAGTCAAAGACTTGACTCTCTCTCTTTTTTCATTTAAGTATTTGAGAAAATAGATTGGATTTCATTTATTATAAAAATAGTTTGATGTAGAATTGCGTTGTAAAGTTTTTTTTAGAGAAGACAATTGTTTGAACTTAAGAAAGGCTCATCGGGCCCAAACAATCGAGAAGAGGAATCGAAGACTCCATTCCAACTTCTTTTTCATCTTTTTATAGAAATTGTATTTAAGTATAGTTAGGTATGTTAAGTTTACTTTGATAAAATGCTCGACGTGGATCGAGGTTTAAATTTGTGTACGAAGCGGATAAGGTTGAACTAATGGAAAGGAATTCCTACGGGTACAAGGTAAGGTTGATGGCGAGAAAAAAGCGCTCGACTTACAAAGAGGTAAGAGGACTTGATATGTGGATCAAGTGTGCTTGAGAAGTTAGTGGTTAATTACATTTGTTTTGAAAATACTTGACGTTGGATCAAGTTTATTTGTTCTTTTGGAAAGAGTTTATCTTAATCTTATATTAAACTAACTAGCAAAACATCACATCTCATGGGAGAGTGGTACATTTGTTCAAATGGGATGGTATCAAGCCATAATTAAGGTGAATCATTCACACACACACAAGTAAATATACATGTAAAGTGTATAACGAGCATCGTTGTATAAAGCCCAAGAGGAGGCTATAAGATTGATGGCGATCGTGAAAACAATCGACTTACAAGGCATTTGAAAATGACTTGATTTTGAATCAAGGTATTAGTTTGAAAAATGAGTTTGAACGAGCATGTAGGGAATGATATAAGACAATCAAGGCATGATAACTACGCACATGAGCAAAGTGAATAAACACCACACAAACAATTGTAAATTAGGCAAAAGAGCAAAAGATATTAGTCAAGTCAACTTAACTAATTAGTAACCTAATTTATCCAAGATCTAACTAAAAAGAAAAGGGAGGAAAAACACAACTTAATTTTCTTTTGGATTTTTTTTGGAATTAAAGAGCAAAATTAATTAAACAAAATTGACTAAGAAAATAAATGATAAAATGAAAATAATTAGTTAAAATAAATAATTAAGTATTAAAAGAAGAAAATAAATAATTAATTAAATATGAACTTAGATAATCAATTAAAGTACACTTAAACGTTTAAAATTAACTATTAAAGTTAATTAATATTAAAAAAAGGTTTGATAGAATTAATTAGAAAATGATTTTTTAGATTTTTTAGATTTAAGAAAAAGGTGAATAATTAAACTCAAATAACTAAACTAATTATTTAAATAGAATAAATAATATAAAAAGGAGGATGATTAAAATTAAATAAAATAGTTTTTTTGTTTCTTCTTCTTTAGGATTAAGGAAAATAACTACTTAAAATAAATTTATTAAATAAATTAATGATTATTAAATAAAATAAAACTAATTAAATTAATTAATAATATTTAGATTTTTTCTAAAAAAACCTAAATGATAATGTTAAAAAAAACTAAAAAAAGAACAAAACAAATAATAACAAAAAAACAATGAAATGGGCCAGACTGGTTCAAAAGAAGGGGTGTGCTTAGAAGAACACCCGGGCCTAAATGTCTAATGGCCCACGCAGGACTGAGGTCCCGTGGTGGACTCTTGGTCAGTGTGCTGACCTAACGCCCAGATTTGGGTCGTCCAATCCAAAAAGTTAGAGATTGACCCTTAATCTGATGGCTTGGAGAGCGAGGGTACACGATAAAAAATGGGGGATACATGCAGAGCAATAAGGTGATGTGTCACCGGCGATAGAATCTAAAATATCTAATAATAAATAAATAAATAAGGAAAGGTGAGTTCTCAGTATCATCTCAAACAAACTTTCTCTCTCTCTCTCTCTCTCTCTCTCTCTCTCTCTCTCTCGCTCAACATCCCTCTCTACATTACCTCTCCTTTCGCTGCAAAACAAAGGGGTACCGGAACCCTACATCTCGCCGGAGAAGACGGTGGCGCATGGTGGCCGCCCCCGTCCCTCTCCGACCAGCTCTCTAAACTCACCCTATTGCACTAAACCAAAGGTGATGAGTCCAAATTTGGACTCACTTTCCTCAAAAACTACCCTTAAACCCTTAAATCAGACAACAACCCCAAACCCTAGATCTAGCAAAGCATGGCTGAATAAAGCATTTGGGATAGGAATTCCATGTATTAAAGCACGGGGAATATAGATCAAGGTTTAAATAGTGCTAAAGAAGAGAATACTCACCAAATCGAAGCAGTTCCAATCTCAAGTCTCCGACGAAGGTACAATCTCTAAACTATCCTTTTCCTTCTTCTGCTTTCTACCCTTCTACTTTTTGGACTTCTTTTGGCTTTGAGTCGTTATTTGTAGAATGATTGTGTTTAAGCTCACAATATTCAGAACTTCTGTGAGAAGTTCAAAATATGTTAATTTTTCTTTTTGAGCCTTTTAGTGAATTAGGGTTTTTTGAGGATTGATTTTCAGCTTAACAGTATCCTTTTCTATTAGGTTTTTCTCCCCTTTCAGAATGAAATTGTGACCTGATTTATAGGACGCTACTTGATACATGTGAAATTGTCAATTTTTGCGAAATCATGATATTTTGTGTGAATCCTTTTTCTGGTATGTGAGAGTGGAGTGAGGAAACTGTTAGACTCGTACATTATTCCCCCTGCTATAAATATTTTGTGGGGACCAAAAAGGTGACTCATTTGGTGATTTTTTTTGTAGTGTCTTTCTAGAAGGGATGCAATTTCCCTGTTAACTTCTCTTTGATATGGTTGTGATGCTAACTCAGGTGAAATTTGGTTGTAGTCCCCATGCAAATGAACCCTGTCTTGCTATGAAAATTTTGCACTGCGTTTTTTTAGACTTGTGAATTTGATTAGCACTATTTGAGTGGCCTTCACTGGTGTCCTTTGTTTTTTCTCTTTTTTTTCAAATTGTACCTACTGATCATTCAATAATTGTACTAAATCTTCTTGTTCCATTTTCCTTTCATGTACCATCCTTGGAGCAACTTGGGGCCATGTTACAGCTTGGAACTTGGAGAGCTCAGAGAACTTGACAAGAATACTCAAGGTTTGGCTTGGAAACAACTTGGTGTGATTATCAATTCTAAATCATTGTAGTTTTAGGTCTTGTATTTCCTTGAATTATACTTTTTCCGCATGTTAACTCATTATACTACTGCCCCGTTCTTCTCGCATACCTTCTATTCATGGCTTGGTTTGTACATAAGTTATTTGTTGTACTAATACCTTGTTCGCTTTTCTGCTTTTGTGCTTATTCTTGGTATGAATGATGATGATGTATTTGAGACTTGGGCGAGGATTGGTGTGAAAAAGCCTGCACTTTGGCCTGAATATTAGCGTGAAGATGAACTTCCTTGTGCAAAAAATTGGAATAACTTAGTCTCTTAGACATAGAATTGGCACATCTTTGTATTATGCCCTTTGTACTCAACTTAGGACCATTGTAATTTGTATACTCTGAAAATGACCTTGAAACTAAAAAATCTGTAAACCCAGTTTGGTAGTACATTCCTAAAACTCAACACGTTTGCAATCCTTGACTTTGAGTTCTTGTGTTTTGCCTTTCAAGTTGGAGAAATTTTGGTTTTGCATCATGCAACTTGCGTATCGTGTATGTTTAGATACAAACTGGTGTTGTATTTGGCTTGGAAATAACCCCTGTAGGATTTTAAAATCTAAATGTTATATTGGATGGCTCTAAGTATTTTCTCTTGCATCCTATATCTTGCAATTCTAACCCAATGATTGTGACTGCACTTGTATTAATTATGCTGGGACCTAGAATTTCTGACTTGCATAGCGATATGAACTATGATGTGAACTTGGCATGTTGCGCCTTCTTGTAACATCCTCGGACATCTCAATTCAAATTATGGCTTAAAACCTTAACAATTCACCCATAGTTTTTTCAAAGCGTTCTCCATAACTTGAAACATCTAAACAAGACTTGAAAAACAAAGCTTTAAAAACTTCTAATCATGGCTTGCCAATTTTGAATCATGACTCAATGTTTGGCTGCAATTCATTTGGCCATCAAACCTGAACTTCATGTCTACACTTATTTTGTAATTTCACTCAAGTGACAACGTTGTGACTTGTTGACTTCAT